>JAKXYG010000644.1:600000-773935 GCA_025895645.1 Cardicola forsteri
TTATGCACGGGTGCACGTGAGGCAGCATTCAGAAATGTGAAAACTATAGCCGAATGTTTAGCAGATGAATTAATTAATGCGGCAAAGGTATTTCGAATATTGTATTACTAATTACTTGCGTTTTAGGGTAGTTCTAACTCATACGCTATAAAGAAAAAGGATGAACTTGAAAGAGTTGCAAAATCTAATAGATAAATTTTTGATTTTTACAATAAATTGTGCGATGGTGTCACTTGTTTTATTGTTTTTTAAATTGAAGTTTGAAATCTAGAGTGTACTTTTATCGTGAATCTTTTTAATTACATATTCTTATTAGCTCCTGCATTAAACTAATTTTTGATAGCACTGTTCATTCAGTGTGCATTAAAAAAAGTTATTCACATTTATGCAAATTTACACAGCTGATTATTCTAATATTGATGCATGATTTTCTGCTGATTTCTCGGCTAATGAGTATTGTACTTAGGGTGAATTTAGTCTACTTCTGGTGTCTCAATTTGATCATATTTCAACAAATTGTTATCTTTATTTGGTGACGAGATCACCTCTTGATTATAGTAGCAAATAACTCACGTGCAACTAAACTAGTAAAATAGATCAATTGATAAAAAGTCAAATAGTTTTATGATCGTGCGTTTACTTTTCCGATTATTAATATTCAATTGAATTATCTCGTTTAAAAAGCGATTAATCTAATTTTCAATTGATATCAATCTATTGAATCATTCAACATTAAGTCATTTCGGTTTGTGACGTGATCACCTCTGTTATTTTCCATATTTATACGGTATATAAAACGATCGATTTTGATAGCTTGAAAAGCGTAACAGACGTAGAAGAATAACGAAGTTTCTGGATTGGTAGGTTTCCTCGTGTCCTCTTCACTGTTGATGAGAATTCCTGATTTTTTGTCAGGCTTATCTTCCTTAGCCCGACGGTACATATAGTATACGTATGAGCTAAGATACCTATTAAGTATCTCGGGTGTATGCTCGCACCCACCCGCCTCAGCAGAAGCCCAGCTATACCACTGTGCACGCAAACCCTGCTGTTATTATCCCAGATGCCTGTTGGCACCTAGTCCTGGATGTGCCACGAACAATAAGGGATATTACCATTATTCGAAATTCAAACTTTAGAGACATTGGCATCCCATTTAGCGGTTAGTGGCAAAGACTATTTATTAAGCGATTAAAAGAAGCTGGACTGTCAACCAAAAGTTAAACCAGTAATGTAGCATTTGAGCTCGGTAATTTTATTTATGCTGAATGTGCGAGTCAGAACGAATTGATGCTCTGGGTGTCATTAATTCCTCCATGCCGCAATTAACACGATAAACAAGTTTTAGTAATATAACAAACGGGAAAATTAGGAACATTTTTGGTTATCCTTACTTTAAGGGCTACGAATGCTATGCGTATACCTTGAGTGTGTGCTTGCACCATTCCACCTTTGGATTGCCGTTAGTGTAGGTGCATTGGAAATTTGGACTATACGTATTACTCAAATCCTTCGGTTTAACCTAGGAATAAATAATTTGTGGAACATCTGTACTTGATCACAATGACATTATGCCTATATACTCTACAAGTAAAATTAACCAATTTATAATTTTGTTTACGGAAACAGATTTCTTTATCCTGGAGACTGCGTCCTTTCCTGGTCTGGGTGTTTATGAGGTTTGTTTATCCTTATCTGTCGCGATCAAGGGTTGTTTCTCATAGGGTTAATTATATCAGGCAAACTGAAAGGTAACTACAAGCTTTTCTTGTTTTAAGTAGACAAGTTTGGAGGTATGTCCATTCTTTTACTTATATTAGTTTGCCTTTAGAAATTGGTAATATCTTAACATATCAATTACCTAATATTTTGTCTGTTTCTTAAATTTGGCTTCCGTATTAGTTAAATTTGCGGTATTTTACATGGAAACGTTAAAGAAAATGAGCTAGCTTTATGTATTTGTTACGTTATTTTAAAAATATTGGCGTATCCTGGTTGGTAGAATACCTTAGTTACATGACGTCGCTGGGGTGTTTAGCGGTACAGCGCTCTACTTGGACATGGGTTCGAATCCCACTACCGGCCCACGTTTAGTTTTGCTAAAATGTCCACTGCTGAAAGTTCTTTCTCGTAAAACATTCAAATTAGTAAAAATAATAATTTTATGAATCATAAAACAAGATAACAATTACAGAAAAAATTAACAACTAAGTCCCATAATTCAAAAAGGACATGAAAGAACAAAAATTTTCCTCGTATTCGAACATCCGGCAAACGTTTTCTTTGATCCCATGAAACATTCATTTCAATTAGATCTTCCAACCTTTCTTTTACCATTTTCGATCATCCATTCCAAAACCGTTTTTGCTGATTGCATCAAATAAATATATTTAGTACTATTTCACTTAATTTATAATTTTGTTATTTTATCCTCATTATTTTTAACATCTTGTTTACGTTTCATCTACCATATATACTGCAACTTCATTGGTACCCAGTAATTGATTATCAACCGACATTACTGCAATCTGTACCACATTAGAAGTGGATTTACCAAATAAAAAATTTACTTGACTTAAACCAACCAGGAGCGCAGTATAGCTACTACATCCTTGTTAGGAATAGTCAACAGTGCATGCCTTTCAAGTCTCACTGGAACTGCAATCAATTACAACAACAGCCTTATATATTGAGCCATGAGTGGTTGACAGACTATAAATTTATTATTTATAGGTAACCTGATCGATGCTAATTGGCCATAAATGTTGATCTTTATTTCAGGGAACAACTAATCGCAAAAAACTTCGATTATGGTTTTGCGTTCACAATACTTTACATGTATATACCGCTAATTCCTAAGAACGAAAGAACTCTGGTGCTCATCGTTATCTCAAACCAAGTATACCTAATATTTGGTATTGTTTTAATAAAACAAATCATAAAACGTGAACAGCTAACAGATATTATTGAAGCAAACGTGATACCGGAACTCTAACTTCATTTTTAACGGCACCTACCACTTAATGATTCTTTATATGTACTATCACTCTTTAAATTAAAAAAATAAGCTATAATTTATCAAAATACCAAGTCATGTAAAAATAAAGTTAGTTGTAAATGACTTAGTTTGTTTGAGATCTATTAATTGCTTTCGCCTGAAAAACTACTGCGCTACAATCCCAAGAAATACAAATCACAGAGCTTAGTATAGATAACCTTATTTACATTGTGCGAAATACACATAGTAATGAAGATTATACTTTCAAAAAGCATTTTTTTATTATTAGAATATTATATATATATATATATATATTCACTGTACACAAAAATATTAAAGGGTAAATGCGAAAAATACATTTATAAAAGTGAAAAATTGCATTGACTAAATGTAAATTGACACAGAAAAAGTGTGAATTAGGATAATTCAATATATTTCTATATGAATAAAAAACCAAAATTATTTTTCACTTTTATCTGCCTCGACAACCCCATTTGATTTTTGCGAAGTCTCCGTTTCCAGTTTTTCAATATTTTCTTTCTGTTAGAATTAAGAATAAAAAATGTTTTTCACACTATGAAAATTATATAACGCAATCAATGTTAAAACTTTCAAAATGAAAATAAATGCATTGCACTTTAATAATGATAATCAAGTAGTTTTAATTCGCTAATAAACCTTAACAAACCAATAGTATTACAGTTGGTGTAAATTGTGTTCTGTATACTACATATCCTATATTCGTCATCACATTTTAGAAAAGCTAAAAACATTTTAGTAGTCGGTAATAATTCGTTTTAGTTAAATAATTATAAGTAAAATTACATATCTAACATTTGCATATTCGTAACTGAAGATAAAACAAAATTCAATAGATGCATTTTAATGATCTGGTTTTAAGCACATGAACATTGAAGTGTATCTACACAGTGTTTTTTTTGCAATTTCCATTCCTAAGTGCTGGTAACTTGTCCTGGCAGAGTTCAAGCCAACACCCATATTGTCTGATAGCGTGATCAATTTTATCATAAAAACAATACGTTTGTATCCAAATGTCTTAAAACTCATAAATATCCAGCTTCATACACATAAAAACCCAGATTTTTCGCTTAAAAATTTGTGCTACCAGTCGAATCAAAGTCTAATTCACTTACCTTATATTTCTTTATCTTTTCTAATTTACGAAACTAGTTAATGCTAAATCCAAATATATAAAATAAAAATATCTTATTATAAACTTACCTTGTCATTGGCATCACTCTTTTTACTGTCCTTGTGGTTAGTATCTTTTGATTTGGCCGTCTCATCATCTGTTCGAGCACGTTTGGGCTGATCTCGATGACTATGAACATCACGCGATGCAGACTTTCCTGACCTAAGTGTTGTACCACCCAAACCTGAGCCTTCTTCACCTTCATCGAAAAATTCGTTGTTTGAAGTTACAGCTTTATCAGCGGCCAAAATTGAAATTCGTTTATCGGGATCTGCTAAATCCTTAGCTACTGCATCATTTTCTTCAACATTTATCAAATCATTGGGAATGTCTATCGTAAAATAAACAAATGACCAAACATATGAGTTAAAAATAATGTACTATAATAAAAAAGAATAGATGTGTTTTATTCTTTTATTCATTACCATTATCTATAAAAACTAACATTTTTAAATTCTACTTTGTTCAATTTACTTCAAAATGCTAGCTCAAAACTAATAATCTAACTTTATATCAGTAAAAAATTTAAACACACAATCCAAATGTTGGTAACAACAAACCTTGCATTTGAACACTTGGACAATGAGGTATCATCCGCAAATTTTCAAATAATTTAACTTTAATATGTTCCAAATATTCAGGAGTATTTTGATTTGTCATATTACTTGGACTAATGTGCAGTTTGAAATCCGGACCAAAATACTCATAGTAATCATTATATGGTAAATCATTTGGAATTTCAGTTGCCAAAGCAATTGAAGTTTCATAAGTCCAACAACGAGCAACATTTCTGATTGTATATCCACCACCTATAATACAAATATAATTTATATTAATTCCACATAAAAAAACTAACCTCCTAATTGCAACATGGGTATTGGCAAGGATCGAATAAATTCAACACATTTTCCATGACCTTTCAGGCTCAAATTAAAGCATCCAAGACGATCACCGCTAAGAGAATCAGCACCACATTGAAGAACTACAGCACCTGGGCGAAATGTTTCTATAACCTTTAATGTAAATATAAACTACAATAATCATGTACTTTATTCATAACAGGTTTAAAAATTCTTTCATAGCAATCATCGTCCATACCATCCCTCAAAGGACAATTAACCGCATAATGTTTACCACGACCAGCACCAATATCTTTTAAATCTCCCGTTCCAGGAAAATATTCTCCATATTTATGAAAACTAACAGTCATCACCCGATCTGTTGTATAAAATGCTTCCTATAACGAAATTAAAATAATTAAATTAAGCTAACCTCTACACCATCACCATGATGGATATCAATATCAACATATAAAACACGTTGATGATACTTCAAAAGTTCTAAAATACCAATGACTATATCATTAATGTAGCAAAATCCAGAAGCCTCGGATTTTTTAGCATGATGAAGACCACCACCCCAATTTATAGCAACATCCGTTTGCTGTTTATTTAACTTTACAGCACCGGCAATAGTCCCACCAGTTGACAATTGACAAAATTCAAAAAGACCATCAAAAACTGGGCAATCTTCACCAACATTAAAACGTTGCATTTGTTTATTAAATTCATGCATGTTATCTGGTCGTATATTCTTAAGAAATTTAACGTATTCATCACTGTGAAATCTGGTCATATCTTCACTATATGCCTTTGAAGGACGATATACTTCCATTTTGCGATAAAGACCATAATTAAGAAGCAAATTATGAGTCATTCGAATGCGATGGGGTTTCATGGGATGTCCTTGCCCATAGTAATAATTTCCAATATCCCCTGCAAAAAAAAGAAAATAGCTCTTCATTAAAAATTTTACAATTTTTTTTTTACAAAACTGAACACAATTTGTTCCACACCTTCCATTCTCTATCAAAAATCATCAGATCTTAAATCGCAATGACACTTCATTTAAGAAAGTTTAAAAATAAATATTAAAAAAAAAACCGTACCATTATAAATTTTGTATGTTCGGAGCGTATATAATCTAAACCATACTTAATGAGTCCAATCTAGATTTAACAGAAACATTTTGATCTTATATATATAAAGGACAATTAAAACTGCAAGTGAAAAAAATTATGTACAACCTATAAAAATTAAATCCCAAACTACACAGCATCCAAAAACAATTATCTACACAGCATCCAAAAACAATTACATTTATATATATATATATATATATATATATATATATAAACCAGATTAAAAATATTCAGAACAAGTTACTTTATAAATTATTACAGAAAGCTAAATTTAATTAAACACTTAACACAAAAAGATTAAGTAATAAACGATCAAAAGGTATAAATTAATGCAAAAATTAAAATCATTTAAAAAAATAACACAATAATAAATTAAATTGTAACATAAAGAATACCACAAAAATGATAATTCTAACCTTCAACTTTACAATAAGTTATGATCAAATTATATACACGTAATGATAATAATACCCAATCAATAACTTAAATAAATTACATTTAAATTTAAATTTTTACCCAAGAATACTCTATAATTTAAAAGATTTATTAAACGCAAAAAAATTAAAAACGAAAATAATGTATTAATATATCAATTGAAATGCAAGAAGTATTAGAAATTCAAAATCTTTCAAAAATCGAAAGAGATAACACAAATAAATTAATATTATTAACTTACCGTCGTAATAATAACAAACTTTTTTGTTGGTTGCACTATCCATATTCTAAGATCTTACAGAAACGACAAAGAGTTTGTGAACCGAGTAGGCAATGGAGCACCTTATATAACACACATTAAAACAAAAAAGTAAAAAACATTTTTAAATTAAAAATAATAATATTTAAAAAATAAAATTTAAAAAATTATTATTATTATTATTATTTATATACCGCTGAATTTAATTTTACCAATGTAGCACAATTTATGATAGATGAACCATCCTAAACTTGATTATTTGAAACAGTTTGTTAAACCTAATGATCCAAAAGAGGAATATAAAATATTGGCATGTATAGGAAGTGGGACATACGGAGATGTTTTTAAAGTAATTTTTTATGATAATTAATTTTTGTATAACTTGTAGTAATAAGTAGCATAATTCTTAACTATTGAATATATTTTTTTATTTTAAAATAAATATTTGTATTATTTTTTTACATTGATATACTTGAGGTACATTGTATATTTCTTGATGTTGTTTAAATGTCAAATTTGTGTTTTGTAGGGGTTATGTAATATTTTATTTAGATTTGTAATAAATTATATATATATTGTTGCTTATAAAATTATATTCTTAATTTTGTGCTAAAATATATTAAATTTAGTTGATTATTAAATATAATTTTGTGTATAGTAAATGTATTTGTTGTACTTGGAGTTTAGTTAAGTTTTGAATTTTTGTAAACTTATTTATGGATTTTTAACAGTATGAGTGTTAAAATTTTGTTCTTTATTTATATGAAGGGTAAGATTAATTTATTTTATTTTATTGAATTGGTTAGTGACATGTTCATTTTTTTATTATTGATTAATCTGTAGAGCATTTTGAACTATTGTTGTTTATATTTTATATGCATTTAAAATCTATACGCAACAAACAGGAAAGTAATATAGTATTATGAGTTCTGAACTGTTAATTATCCAGGTTTTGACTGTATACAATATTAATAGTTAGTCATATAGCCATAACTTTCTTAATACTAAGTTCTTATAGCACCTTGACTAATCCCTTCCATAGCAATTAAGTAAATTTTACTATTCATTAAAAGTGGTTAGATTTCCCAGATACATAAACACAATACTGTTTAACAGGAAGTTTGCATTAGGAATTTTGGGTAAGATCACAATGTTTGTGGGGACCAATATTCAAACTTTACTGGAATTTTTTACAACAAAATTAAATAATTGTTTTGTTTTCCGTTAAAAGAAGAGCATTATCAATATATTATAAGTCGATTATTGAAATTATATCAACAGACACTTTCTATTTTTAAATATATCTTGGAAAATATAAGATCAAGTTGAACACAATTGGTATTATCACGGATTATGCTGGAAATTTTAAACGCTTTTGTAGTTAATTTGTCGAGAATACTAATTGTAACAGTTGAATTTTTTTATATAACACGTAAAAGATTCATAAGTTTTTGTTCAACGATACTAGTGGCAGTTATTGCAGCTGTGCAAATTAAGTTGATAATCCTGTAGCTACTATATATTTACCTATCCCTTTTATTATAAACCAGAAACATATTTACATGGTTCTAATCTTCAGGACAATGATTGTTCAGTGGCTTTGCCACTTACTTTTGATTTTTGTTGTTGTTCTGAAATCTGTTATATTTCCAATGAATTCTTCACTAAATCTCTAAATCGGCGGTAATATTATTGTTACACCTTTATTAAAGTTTTAATTACTTGTATATAAGGATAAAAACTAGGGGACAATCAGTTTATGTTTTTAGAGTTAGTCAAACGGGAATTAATAAATTAGCTACATTAATTTTTTGTTTTAGAATGTTTTTTGATACTGATTTATTTTGTACTGCAATTTTGGGCAGCAATTGAAGCTGATAAGTATCCTTTGGAAAGCTTGTTAGTGCATTTGCTGCTTGTGTGTAGGTATTAGTTCGAGCAGGAATGCCGGACCTAGTTTTGGCTATTTTGAGATGCAGCTGTAACGAACACAAAGCAAGTGAATGATTGCATCTATTTCCACCTCTTGTTTGACAGTCAAAACGTAATCGATATGCAATGAATCTCTACAACATCTTAAACGAAATGAGATTAAATGTTTTATGGGATGTTAGAAAATTGTTTCTAAAATCCAGATCGCACCTAGTTGCGAATTCACTTAATTTCTCTCGCATTATGGTTATTTCGTCCAAGGGCTGATCTCGGACTGGTTGACATTATTCCTGTTGTTAAACCTTTATTCAATAACAGCAATCTGTAATGAGGAGCCCAAAGAGGAGTATATATCTATTTACTTATGATATATTAAGATTGAACAGAACTGAACAATCTAGTTTTTTAATGAATATAAGTAATGTCTATTTTATAGCAATTAAGATATGGTTATATATACGTGCGAACAGATTTACGTAAGTGAATTGAACTGGGGGGGGATAAATTTTGTTTTTTGGGGGTGACGTTGGTGTTTAAATGAATTGATAAGAGACCTTTTTTGGAGGATGAAGTGGGTAATGGCAATTGACAGATTTTACAATGGTGATCTTTCGTACTTTGTAACTAGTTACTCATGATTAAGAAGAAAGGAATCCTGATTATTTTTTGTTAAAATCTTTACAATGTCGGTTTTTGTCTAGTTGCACAAAAGTGATTAACTATCCCTTATTGTATAGTTTACTGCTTGTAATTGCTCCTTGTGATAATAATGGAGTAGTTGACAGTTAACATAAAGGCTGTTGGTTAGATTTTCCAGGTAATATTTTAATAGTTGCAATTAATTTAAAAGAGGGAAACTACTATTTACATTCTACACTTTATAAATAGTGTTTAAAATATACCTTTTTAAAGGAGTCATGAAATTATGTTGATTGTTTAATAGTTTAAATATTTAGGTAATTTAAAAACTCAACATGATTGACGTTTATTACTAAAGGATTTTTTTATTATTTGCGGCTTTTAAACACGATAAGTAACGTTTGGTTTTCTTTTGACTTTATTCCAAGATACCCAATTTAGGGGATCATGCTTAAGAAATAATTAATTGATTGATTGGTTTATGTTACTTGTTAGTTGTTAGTTGTTTTAAATAAACATTATGATGGCAGTACGAGAGTCTACTGCTTGTTTTATTCCTTGGATGTTTTTACTAAAATATTTAAAGTAAGTTTATGTTTAATGCAGTTAAACAGGAGTCTACATTTAGTGGTGGATACGAGACTGACTGTTTAGCCATTTGTTCTATTTAGACACAACTTTTATATTAGTTATTGTTACTGATTAAATAAACATTAAGGCAATGATTTTAGTATATTTTTAAAGCATTTTTTACAAGTTGTGATTAAAATGTTTACTTTTATTTTAGTTACCCAATGGTAAACATTTAAAATTTATTCAGTGTGGTTATTGACATGATTACATCTTGATTATTTTTATCGTACAACCTGCTAAACAATTGATTTTAATGAATATAACAAACGGAGGATAACGAAACGTTGTAGCTGATAGATGGCATTATTGTGACGGCGCCACTATTTGAAATGATTTACAAGGCCGTTTGATTTTTGTTATGATTATATGTGTTAGTCCGATGACCATATATGATATACGCATGCCTTAAGAAACGCTTCAAGCACCCTAAGCGTACGCTTGCACTCACTCACTGAAGCGGAATTCTTTCTATATCGCTGTGTTAGTGTAGGTGTGTAATTACACCATGTTTCTAACTATATATTACCAGCTTTTGATACAATTGTTTTGTTTTTATACTTAACTTAATATTACCCTATTTTTTAGATATATTATATTTATACTAGTTGCTCATTAGGATTAATTAAATGAATTTATTTATTTTTTATTTTTTTTTATTTTATGTTTTCTACTTCGAATGTTTTACAAGAAACATTTTTCAGCAGTGGACATTTTAGCGAAGCCGAACATGGGCCCGCATTTTAGTGCCGATGATGGGATTCGAACCCATGCCCACGGAGGTCCGAATTCGAGCGCTGTACCGCTAGACCACCCCGGCACAAATTGAATGCAAAAAGGTTTTTATTTTATGTGCATCGTACCTTTAACTATTATATTTTACTTAATGAATTTTAGGCAATACACAGGGAAACACGGATGCCGGTTGCTGTAAAAATTATGAAAATAGATTTGAAAGATGATGTTCGTTCAATATGTCAAGAAATTCATACGTTGAGAGAATGCAAACACGTGAATATTGTTCAATTTTTTGGAAGTTATCTTCGGTAATACGCACATTTGTCCCTATATTTATTTTTTAGAAATAACAAATTGTGGATTTGCATGGAATATTGCGGTGGTCAATCTATGCAAGATATTTATCTTTGTAACTTAACCAAATTTAAATATAATGTGATATTTAGATACTAGACTTTCTTTGGAAGAAAATTGTATTGCTTTTGTATCAAGAGAAACGCTAAACGGTTTAAATTTTATGCACAATCGTGGTCGTATACATCGTGATATTAAGGTTTGTCCGTTTTACAAGAAATAACTTTATTTTTTGACAGGGTGCTAATATACTGTTGACAGACAATGGTCAAGTAAAAGTGGGTACGTTTTTAATCCATACGTTTGATTAATTTAAATTTTAGCCGATTTTGGAGTTGCAGCACAATTGAATAATTCGATAGCTAAACGAACGACTTTAATTGGTACTCCTTATTGGTACGTTTTTATTATACACAAAATTAGGTTGTACTCTGATATATGCTATTTGTTATGACATTCATATGTAAAAGCGACTTTGAACCTGAACACAATTTTTCGTTTTCGTTTAAAATAACTTGACACTACCATTAATTAATTATTTTAAAAGTTGATGACAGTGTTATATATATATATATATATATATATATATATATGATGAAGTATTTAAGCCACTATGGTAAGTGCACAGACTGCTATCAAAATCAATGCATTATGAATTATTAGCTTCTACAACATTATATAATTACATTAGACATTCAAATTTTACTGAAACATTTTAAAGCAGTATTAATAAGAAATTATAAAAAAACATTTTCTACTAAAATTGTCAGCAAATTTGGATAAAAAAACTACAATGTAAACATTGTAGGAAACGAAAAAACCAATTGAAGTAATTGCTTAAAATAAATTAGGTATACATATAAGAAAATAAGTAATGAAATTATACATTTTTAATATTGTAGTCAGTATTCATCGTTTTCAATAATTTCTTTTAACCATTTGAGGACCCTTACGTTTATCAACCTAATATTGTGAAATTTGACTTTGTATTACACAATTCATTGTTTGTATATCATTATTTAAGATAATTTTTAAATGACAATTAAATTAGGTTTTGATTTGTTTAGAGGTAATTGTATATTTGTGACTGTTTTACTAGTAGATGATTTTGCACTGTACAATTGGAGGTATGTTAGTTTTAATATAATAATAAAAATTGTTTTTTAGAAATATAAACTAAATCATTATGTTGTGCTTAAGACTTAAATAGTTTATTTAAAAATGTAAACATTCAATGTTACCCAAGTGATTACCAGTTGCAATTTATTTGATGAATTTTTGTGCCTTATTTTACTCTTTAAAAAAATAAATTTTAAATGTTTACAATTATATACATACACTTCAAAAATTTACGTTACAAGTAATTTCAAAATAAATCCTTTTTCCCGAATTAAAAAAATTATTTTTGTTTAAAAACATTCTTTCCTTTATTTTTAATCAATGTTGTCTGGCACATCTCTGTTTATGTAAACACTAATGTTTAAATTTAAGAAATATAATTGTAATTAAAATTATTGTAACATGATCATTTTACTTAGTTCATTTATTTTATATAGATTTCAATAATAAGTATCGTTAACCCGATAAGAATGGAATTTATTCAAAAGTTTTAAAAACGTAAATATTGTAGTTTATCAAAAGTTAATTAATTTTTTGTGATTAATTAAGGTTTTATTTATTGCGGAATGTTTACTGTGTTAAAAATCTTGATTGCGTTCAATTAAAACAAAAATGAATAAGTTAAGACTAATAACTGACCCATGCACCTATTGTAATAATAATAAGGGTGCGTTTTTTACTGAGGTCAAATTGTTTAATTGATTTGAATGAACGAATGTAGGTCGCTAGTTTACAATAACATGATGTGCTTCTATGGCGTGATTACAGTAATGAAAATAGATTTATGTTAGCATGGGAACAATATTGTTGTTATTATGGTTAATAAAATATAAAGAAAACATTGATACTAAGTTTTTAGAATAAAGATAATTAAAAGGCAGCTTGTGCCAATCTTTACTTATTTATGTAGTGGTTACGGGAAATGAAGAACATCTATATATATAAATTATTATTTATACAATTTCAGTTTGTTTTTATAAAGTATAAACTACCTTCCATTTTCATGTGTAGTTTTTTTTCAAGCATGATATTAGCAAAACACTTTAATTAAAGCAATATCTGTCATCAAGGCCTTTTGTTGCTGATGGGTAACTAACTGTATATAGTTTAATCTATGTTGTAGTAGTGAAACTACTAAAATGTACATTTTCGTAACTTAATAACTATTTTTTGCACGCACGAAATGTCCATATTAGAATATAATAATTCTGTAGTTATACAGTTTTCGGCTGGTAACGCACATTCTACAATTTATAAACCAGAAAGTATTTTCGTTTTAGCCAGTGTATTTTGATGGTTTGGCAGATTTATTTGCCAAGCGTAACTTTTAGATCAGCTTTTGCCGCACGATCTACATTCCTTTTAGGTTGGGTCTTTAATTATAGTTAGAGGTTGTTTTTATAGCACATACAACACCACAATTGACAACAGCATACCAGTTGCTTTGAGAAATGATCCTTTTAGGTTACTTTTTCGAGTTCGATCTCTACTCGGAAGCAAGCAGATCACTTGTTTATTGAACTAGAACTGCTACTCCCAATAATGTTTTTTATTGATCTGTGTGTCCATTTCTTGTAGCTAGATAATTTTTGGTACATCACTATTAGCCTGTCCTCCAACGTTTCTGGAGACTTGTCTTGGTCAGTATAACTCCAAGTATCACCAAGGCACGCCGTAGCAACTTTATATTATAAAATTTTATTAGACACCAAGTTTACTATCTCATTTTTAACATTTTCTAGTCTTCGCCACTTACTTAAACCTTATGAGTCGATATAACTATAGATTTTACCTTTAAATAAAAAAGCATCACATTTTAGTGATTTGTGAGTTGTGTTTATTTGTTGGTTTATATACTGTAGTTTGTATAATTCTATTGATAGTGTTTTAAAGTAACTAAATAAATACTAGACTTAGTTCGTTTTTTTTCTGTTAATATAATTTGTGTGAGCAGATAACTATGGTCTAAGTATCGCTAATTAACGAGCGTTGTATTGTTATTGTTTTTACCTTGGATATTGTCATTAAACAGTCCTATTTAGGGACAATTCTGTTTGTTTCACACTGAAGAGTCTAAAAAATAAGGTTTAAAAAATTACTTGTCCCCATCTTATGATGGGTGACTGTGGCTAACAGGTCCATATATTCAGGGTCGAAATTTCTACAAACTTAATAAAATGCCGTGGCAAACGGAATATGCTGATGGTCAACTACACATGAGCACTGTTCTTGAAACTCAAACAAGGGACAATGCGATTTTGATTTCTGTTTTTAGGATTTTATTTGCATAAATAATATGTAAGATGTTTCCTAGTTAGAACTAATTTACATAATTTTTTTTGTTTCTAGGATGGCTCCAGAAGTTGCATCTATAGAAGCCCGTGGTGCAGGTTATGACGGAAAATGTGATGTTTGGGGTGTTGGAATTACAGCTATTGAATATGCCGAATTACAGCCTCCTATGTTTGATCTGGATCCTAGAAAGTAAGGAGAATATATTTTTTTAAATTTAGTTTACATATAGTGTCTATTTTAAAAATAATTAATTTTTTTGTGTTTGTTTTCTATAGAGCTTTGCAAATTCTGGGTACACGGAATTACAAACCTCCGACATTGCAGGATCGCCACAAGTGGTAAGTTTTGCAATTTTAAAACTATGAGCTAATAAAATATTTTACAAATAGGTTTTTCTATAATACTTTTTCTTAATTTTAAAAATAATTATTTAAACTTTTAACATTACACAACTCTTTTGCTTTGAAGCGCATAGGACAACAAGATTGTTCCACATGGTTATATTTGATCGCAAGTAACATCCACTCCAACTATTTCTTCCCATGTAGTTCTACTACGTTTACTACTGTCTACCAACCTTTCTTTTACCATTTTCAATTTTTCGTTCCAAAGCTGTTTTGGTTGACTTTTTTCGGGGCAGTAAACGTAGAATTTGACCGAATAAATTTTTTTTCCAATTATGACGACATCTAGTCAATAAAAGTCACTTCTTCTTCTTGTGATCTCATTTTTTAGAATGCTTCTACAGCACCGGTAGTAAAAGAAAAAGTGAAACATTAATTGTTTAAACAATATTCATCCGGGATTTTATGCACTTTACATTAGTCTTTAATATATAACAACATTTTTGTACGGAATATTGCAGTGTATACAGCTTGAATCGTATTTTATTTTTTGTATACATTTTAACAATTTGATATCTTCGAACATAAAATTGCACTTAGCATTTATTTAAAACAGTTAATTTTGATATATTGAGAGTTGCTTTTTTATCGAAATTAATTCAATTTGTTTTTGACACGTTGGTAACTAATATTTGGATACCAAATTAGGGATTAAAACTATGCATAAAAATGGTGTATGTAGAACCATTGATTTTAAACCGTGTTTTTGGTTTTATGATGCACATAATTTAGGTTTATTGGATTAATTGATCAGTCTGTACATCAGTATTATCCTTATTTTTCTTTTTTCTAGGTCTCCGCAATTCCATTCTTTCATCAAATGTTGTTTGGTTAAGAATGAACGACGCAGACCCGATGCGGCCACAATGCTCACCGTAAGTTAATGAAGACGGATTGTTGTTTCCATTTTTCGTTAAAGTCTTCTACATTATATTATGCTTTATTTCTTATTTTTTATGGAAGTTTAGTTTTTTTTTAATGCTGCTTTGATTTACAGATTGAACGATTTTAAATTTAGATATGATTATCACTTGAACAATTTAAAAGTATTCGTTATTATTATTACTATTATTGTTATTACAAAACCCTTGTTTAAAAAAAGCCTAGGGCAAGAAGATAACGGTAATAGCAAAGACCTATGATTTAAAAATCACACGGCAGAAAAATGATTCGGTGTTCGAACATTATGCCAAACCTTTTGAGAAAATCATTCCAATTAAGTCTTCCCGAATGGTTTTAAGCCCAGTTTTCTGTGCCCTATCTGAACCTTTCTTTTACCATTATTAACTGTTCATTCGAAAACCGTACTTATTGGTTTTTCGAGCTGTAAACCTAGAATTTGACTACATAGTTTTCTTCGTCCAATCGAAGATTTGAGCTATTTTCGGCTTTCACTCAACGTTATCATCTGGGTACGTGCGATCACTTTTTTGACGTTGTTTATTGGAATGGCATCCTCATATTGTTTCTGTAGCAATATCGATTTTTTACAGAGGTCAGGTTGCTAACCTTGCACTCAAACCCTCCTCTTTTACTTAGACTTGGAACTGGCTAGATTGATTTATCTCTTATCCTTGTAAAATACACCAATTTGCATGAACACTGATTATATTTAATCATAATAAGTAAGTTGGGTTTGATGCAACATTTGTCAGTGGCATAGCAATTGATTCGTAAGATTTCTAGTTTTGGACAATCCAACAGTATTGAATCACACTATCAGACTAAATAATGGTGCATTGAATTCTAGGCTACTTGAACCCAACTAAATTTATATTAAAAAAAATAATTGATTTCAATTTTGTGCACTTACACACATACAGACCGATCAATAACAACAATAACAACAACAACTTGTCTACATTTATCCACTTTTTAGCACAATTTTGTGAATAATGAAAAATTGTCAACGACTCTAACTCAGCGCTTGTTGGCTTTTCGCCGACGGATGGAATTCGAAGCGGCTCATCCTCCACTTCGTGCTCCATTTCCTCCTCTAGCAAATCGGCTTCAAATTTCTCCACCAAGTATTCCCATATTTCCTCCACCAAATCCCATCAGTGTTGTCGAACCGGCTTCGTCTAAGCCTGATATGGGCAAGGACGTACCACTGGTCCAACTCATCCCAACGGAAGTTGATGACCGACCAAGCGTTCCACTTGCCACTTGTGCCGAATCCAATCATTTGGATTTGACGCAAAAGATTGCGCGCGAAGTTGACGGCAGTGTAAATTGTACTGAAGGTGGCGATGTAAGTCGATGTCGCACATTTTGGAACTCGTTGTTGGTTGGTGCATGACTTGCATCACTGTTTACAGCGCACTTTGGGTGACAACATTGGATTAATTTTGGCGCTTAGTATAGGTCATTGTACTACTATTCATGCACACTTATACATTTATTTTGTGCATGAATTTTGAGCATGTATCGGTGTAGTTTGTGCAACAGACAGATTTTTCAAAATTTGCTCATTGAACGTATGGCTCATTTCGAAAATGTACTGCTTTGCGCTCACTATTAATTCAACTTTGATTGATTTTGTATTAATAACAAATTGACGTGGCTTTTAGTAATAATAATAATAATAATAATAATAATGAGACGGAATGGACAGAAAGGTGTAGCGTTTAAGAATGCCGAGCACTGCCTTTTGTATAGATCCGAACAATCCCTGTAGTGCAGTTGGGTTTTGACAACTTTAGACATTATTTATTTTCTAAAATATATTTTGGATTGAATATGCAATAATGTATGTTTTAAAACAATGTTGATTTGAAATTTAGTTGGTTTAATAAGCATTAATTTATTTGGTTGGTTGAATTTTAAGAAAATGGATACACGTGCTTTTTGTTCACTTTTAATAATATTTATATTGGAATGAAGAATTTTAGTCATTTATTTGTTAATATTTTAGTTTTTAAAAAAATAAATATTAATAAATTTAAATATGAAGTGTAATTCAACTGTTGGGTTCACATAATTTAAATTTTCATATAGCATGCATAAACTTTTGTGCTATTCAAATGATTTTTGAAATTTTTTATTTGTTTTTTTTGGTACATGTGATCGAACGGTGTTCATACTTTATTTATGTGTTTTTGAAAGAATTTTTATGTATAGTTAATGCTTAAATACAGTTTTATCGGTTTATCGATTTTTGGTTAATTGTCTCAGTAGTGACAACTTTGGCTTCTAGGCTGACCAATCTGGGTTAGACATCTTGACTATTGATTTTTGAATGGATTTGGACAATTTAACAATAAAACTGTCCTAGTGACGGAGTTGATTGTACATAACTCACACATTTAGCCAGTATACCCGATTGAAAGGTTCTGCTTCAGGAACTATTGGTTTCTTTATTATAATTTTATTTTTAAAAGCATATTTTATTTTTATCATTTTGTTTCGAAAGTTCTTTTTGCATGTAATTACATTTTTTGTTCACATTGAATCGCACGGATTTTACTTTTCCCATTATTTCCCTTTTGTTACTGTGCTTGAAAACAATTCATGCTTTCCATTTTATTGTATCATCACTGTAATGCATCCTCATGCTCAAACTTCAGCTTCCGGCATCGTCCTATTGTCATACATCGAAACCACCCCCCTCATCTCCAACACTAACTACGTCACTAGTAATCCAGACTTCATCCAATGTAGTTCAATCCAACTTAGCAACTATTACGGAGTCTTCACTGCACAACGGTTGGTCTACATCTACCTTACACCAACCCGAATCTCGCAATTCCCAATATGAAGTGCCAAACATTGTCAAAACGGTTTGGCATTACAATCCACTGCAGTCATTGTCACACGATGACGACACAAACGACGAATTGTATTATCAAAAAGAATGCGAAAAAATTGTCATTCGGTCGTGCGAATTGTCGCTTCTTTCGTCCTGTTGCCAATTTTGTGCAATGGACGAATTCAATGCCATATTGGGTCAAAATAAATCCCAAGCCAACAAGAATGATAAGTCGGTCTGGACCCCCAACAAGTCCAATAGCCAATCGACAAATGGCCAATTGCCGTTTGATTCCTATTTGAACGAATGCGTTGCTTTTGGAATTGACCAACATTTGGACTTTAACACTGAGGCAAGTTTGGGGAAATGGGGGACAAATTCTACAAGGGCGGGCGGGTGCAGAGTTTATTCCTGCTGTGTTTAGAAGAGATTGTTCAGTTTTTTTTTTCTCCGACGGTCATTTTTGATGCATTATTTATTTATTTACTTTTGTGGCATATTCACGAATGTCCGTCAAATGAACAGCGAGGGTTTAAAATAACGTGAAATGACGTTAAGTAGTGATTATTTACGTGGAGTGCACCTATTTCAACTTTTATTATTTTATTCTATTTGCAATCTATCGGATGAGTTTTAAATATTAGTTGATATTAAAGTGAAAATGTTAGGCTTTTTATCGATTTTTTTGTTTGGTTTAACATTTTCGACATAGTTGAAGATTGTTTTTACTTTTATTTTATGTTTAGTCATATAGTTTGGGTTTTTTGCCCATATGGTGTAAAGGGGGCGATAAAAGAAACCATTGATTTGTGCTTAACAATTTTTTATTTTAAATTCATTTTAGAAAAATGTGCATTTTTTTATTAAGATTTTTTTATATTGAAGTATTTCTGAATTACGTTTATGTATTTGTAAACTATATCGATTGCTTGCTCTCTTGGTATGCGTATGGAGTGCGTTTGTTTCAATAACTCAACTGTAAAAATGATAATTATTTTTGAATCAAAAATTGATTTGTTTTAGACACTAGGACAAACAGTTGATTACGCAATATGCATATAGGATTATTTTTTTAATGATGCATTTATTGATTAAACCATTTTATTCAGATTGTTTAAATGGTAACAAAGTTGTTAATTTGATTGATTACGAGATGTGGTTTTAGTTTTAATATAAATTTTACGTTTTAGAAACAGGAGGGTTTTGTAGTATATTTAATACAACTATATAATGTCCATGTCAAATATACAACTTGTGTAAAAAATAATTAGTTTGTTGAAGATTTTATAGATATGATATTGATTTTTTATGTAATGATGTTAATCAAATTCTAGCATTTTTTATGAAAATGGAGTTAGCCAAACATTTATGCACATCATTGCCAATGATATTTATTTAGTATGCGAATTGAACTTATAATTTGCTTTACAAATTAGATGCTTCATTTAACATAGTCTGTTATGATTTTTTAACCTATTTTCGATCTGTTTGGTGTTTTCACATGATGATGATGATGTGCCAGGAGGGTTAAATTGATTAGGGTGTTACATTTTAGACTAAGTGGCTATGGGTCCAAGGTTTATCAACCGGTACTTGTTAAATGTCCGCTTAATAAAAAAAATATTTTTTCTGTAAAGCATTCAAGTAATAAAAATTCGGTGCGAATATATATATATATATATATATATATATATATATATATATATATATATAATAGCTGTTTTACTTTAAGTAATGTGGAGTAGTAAAATTGTTCCATTTGATAGTATATTAAATTTTTGGCATTGAACGCATTCATATTGAAAATCGGTCTTTTATTTCGATTTCCCTGAACCATGTTTTAGGGACTATACTTTCTCTTCTTTGCCGTAGTTTTGTGAGAAATAGTATCCTTTTATTGTTTCTCCGTCAATATATATATATATTAGATGGTAATATTCCTGACTGTTCCTTCTCCACGTGGTGAATTTTGCATATGCATTTAGACTAATAACAGCAGGGATCAAGTGCACAGCGGTATAACCGGGTTCCCTCTTTAGCGGGTGGGTGCAAACATAAATCCACGATATTTAAAAGGTATACGTATATTATCATTCATTCATTCATTTTGGTTGGTGACGTGGTCACCTCTTCATTATTTCCCATATTTATACGACATGTAGAACGATCGATTTCGATGGCTTGACAAGCGTAGAAAAACGTGGAAGAATAACAAAGTTTTTTGGCTGGTAGACGGCATCCGTGTGACGTCGCCACTGTTCGCAAAGATTGACGAGGCCGCCTGATTTTTTGTCAGGGTTATCTCCCTTAGCCCAAGGGCTACATATGATATTCGTATACATTTAGATACCTTTTAAGTATCCTGGGTGTATGTTCGCACCCACTCGCCGTAGCGGAAGCCCAGTTATACCGCTGTGCACTCGGACCCTGCTGTTATTAGTCTAGATGCCTGTTGGCACCTAGTCCAGGATGCACCACGTGGAGGACTAACAGTCAGGAAAATCACCATGATTGGAAATTGAGACTTTATAAGCATTACTCAAATCCTCAGGATCATGTTCATGATCATGATGATCATCATCATCATCGGGGATAAACACTCCCCACCAGTTATTAGCACCCAGGGTAGTCCAAATACCAAAACGTCTGCAAAAACATCAACTTTTGCAATGTGCACTTAATGAACGACACTTGAGGTGTACTGACATTAAATTAATTGAATAGATATGGAATATATATGTGTATATATATATTTAATTTTTATTCAAAATATATTGAGTTTCTTTTAATAAAGTGGCTGGTTAATTTTTGATGGCAAATTAAATCAGTATTTTTTGTTATTTGGATTTAACGTTTTCACATTTAGCAAATAAATTGAAATTGAATTTCCAATGGAGGAATATTTTTGGCTTTTAAGCAAGTTGACTATTTAAAAGGTCATCTTTATTGTTTTCACGATTATCATACATCTCAGACAATATTTTAAATCATTTTACATAGAATTGTTGTTCAGATTGGCGTAGATTTATACAATTCAGGTTCATGGTGTTGGAACGAGTTTGGTGGACATTTTGTGTTTTGAAATCTTGTTTGTACCATCAATTTTCTGACTCATATTTTCGATTGTTTTTTTAACTATATTGGGCTAGTTTAACGATACAGCGCTTGACCCGAACCCAGGCTTTCTTGGGTTCGATTCCCATTACCGGCGCCAAATACGAGCCCACGTTCGGCTTCGCTAAATTGCCCGCTCTTGAAAGATGTTTTCCGTAAAACCCTTAAAGTAGTAAAAATTATATATTTTATATATATATATATATATATATATATATATATATATATATATATATATATATAATGTATTGTGCTTTTTTAATCAAAGGATTTATTGCGGGAAGTAATGAATGTATTTGACAAACGCAATCGAATAGATTTACCAAACAACAACAATGATGAGGACAGCAGCAACAGCACCACATCAACAGATAAAAAGGAGTGGCCCAAGTGAGCATATTAAGTGCTTTGGTTACTTTTTTTTATAGATATGGCACATAACTTTTGGGGTGACTTGATTTATTTGTTTATTTTATGCGTTTTTTGTTGTTTGCGAGGGTGAACATTTTTTATTTGCTTTTTCATGTTAAAATGTAGGCAAACGTTTTTTTGTTTATGCACAAAAAGCTTCGTTTATATGCATTACATTGTGTTGGTTGTGTGACTTGTAATTCATAGATTTCTTAAAAATTTCCCACAAATTGTTAAGTGCACATTTTTCATTTTTCAAGTCCGTAGTCTCTTTGATTAACTAGTATCTTATTGAAATTAATTGAATTGGTTATGTTTACTCATTAATATGTACTATATAGAACTTGTGATTATATATGAACTTACGACATCTGTACATATTATTTAACAATTAATGCATTAACTGTTATTTATATAAACTTTTAATTAATAATTTATTGAATAATTATTATTCAATATTAAAACTAAGAGATGGAACGATATAGTTATTATAGACTTGATTTCACTTAAATTGAAAATGTTGGATAACTAAATGCACACTAATAAAAAGTGGTTAATGAATTTTTTTTTGTTTAAAATGTTACTGATTTGTAATGTTTATAAATAAAATTTTTACTAACTTTAAGCAGTCGTTACAAATAGGTTTTTTTTAAACTTGTATTATTACCGTTGTATTACCATTGGAAGGGATCATTTCATCCAATGGTAATGAGTAATATTTAAATTATTGTTTTATATATTATTTTTCATGGAATCAATAGAGTAAATGGTGAAGTTGTTTATTTTCATTTACCGAATTTTCACTTAACCAATTGTTAATATGTGGTCATTAGTGTTTCCTTCTAAAATAACGTTTGACTAGACACAACAATGATTAAAAAAAAGATGTTAATGCTCATGTTGTAGTCATTATTATTATTATTATTATTATTATTATCAACAAAATCTATTTAGTTTTGATTACACTGAACCACGATTCTACGAGTAATAATTAATCTTCAAATGCACACATACCGTAACTGATGTCTAGATTAAATCAATTATTTTCTTCACTTTATCATTATTTTGAATAGTATTGATTAGGTTTTGAGTAAAAAAGAAAACAATGTTTCATCTACGTTTTATACATGTAAAGGTTTTGTGTTACGCACATGACGATATTTTGTACAGTTTCAGCTTTATGCAGTTGAAGTAGACTGCATTTATTTGAACAATACTCATGCGTTTCAAATAATTGCATGCATAAATTTCAATAAGTTTTTATATTTTCAAAAGCGTCACATTATTCTTTTAAACACGAAAATATTTAGGATATTTTTAAAACTATTTTTTATTTTATTATTCTAAACATCTTGTGAATTAAGTTTGTGAAATGTGTTTCTCAAAGTTTTAGTATTTAGGAAACCCATTTAGAATCAATTAATTCCACTATTCGTAATTTGTGTTGTAAATTCTGGTCTTTTTTATATACAGATGATAAATAATTAGCATTAGTTTTTATTTACAATTTTGAACATAATTATGAATCCTAAAATACTATTTACCTATGTGTTTTTTCATAAAGAAGTTATTTAACCAAATTTATTGTATATTACAATGACTATATCTCGACGGAAAACTTATTATGAAGAAGAAAAGTGTACATTATTACACGTTTTACTAGTTTTAATCGCACCTAAATTAACAAATGCTTTAACAGGGTTTTAAAGAAACAAGCGGATTTATCTATCACTTCACATTTACTTGGTTTCCCATTGTATGTAGGATTATGATGTAAACAAATTTTGAAGGTACTTTTTCTATCAACACAATCATGTGATTGTAAAAGTTGTTTAAATCAAAAATTATTTGTAAGTGTCATCCAATACATTGGGATGCTAATGATCCTGAGGATTTGATTAATGTTTAGAAAGTTTCAATTTCCAATGATAGTGATATTCCTGACTGTTCCTCCGAGTGGTGCATCTTGGACTAGGTGCCAACAGTCATCTTGACTAATAACAGCAGGGTCTGAGTGCACAGCGGTATAACTGGGCTTCCGCTACGGCGGGTGGATGCGAGTATACACCCACGATACTTAAAACGTTAGGCTAAGGAAGATAACCCTGACAAAAAATCAGGCGGTCTCGTCAATCTTTGCGAACAGTGGCAACGTCACAAGGATGCCGTCTACCAGCCAAGGAACTTCGTTATTCATCTACGTTTGTTATATTTATCAAGCCATCGAAGTCGATTGTTTAATATACCGTATAACTATGGAAATTAATAAATAGAGGTGACTACGTCACCAACCAAAATGACTGAATGATGAATGATTCAATAGATTGATATTGATTGAAAATTAGATTAATCGCTTTTGAAACAAGATATTTCAATTGAGTATTAATATTCGGAGAAGTAAACTCACGATAATAAAACTATTTGACTTTTTATTAATTGAAATATCTATTTTACTATTTTTAGTTGCACGTGAATTGTTTGCTACTATTTTTTCATATCAATATAGTTATTTAAAATATGAAAGAAATTAAGCATAATCCTCTTTTGTATTTGTACGTTTTATTACAATAGATGCGAACAATTTGAAGACAAGAGACAAAGTTACTATGAAAACTTTAATGCGAATGTGAGTTTTGTTAACATTCTATAAATGATTTTTCCATTCATCTTTGATTGTTTGGCATTAGATTGAATGTATTGATTTGAATTAAATTATATTTTCTGTGCAGATCAGGATAAAAAAGGCTCAATAGTAGAGCAGATATTAGCATTTATTTTAACATTGCGTCAACGAACGTGTTGTGTTGTATGTACTAGGTTTCAAGTATTTAACTAAACAATAAATATTATTATTGTCATTGATTTTAGCTTTATTGGAAGTCACTTTTACCAAGATTGCACTGTAATCGATTGAGGTTTTACGGTGTTTTATTTTTGTAAAAAATGTAGTCGTCAGGTAAGACATTGACGTTTTGTAGTAATATTGCAGTAAGTTGGAATTATGAAAATTTATTAGAAACAACTTAACTATCCTATGCTTGACATTTTCTAGTAACGACCATTTAATTAAGCATTATTGATTTGCCCTCTCAACAAACAAATACCACATTTTAGTGATTTGTCAGCTGTATAATTATATTGAATTATGTTTTAACGTGACTGAATAAACACTGGTTTTAGTTTGTATAGTTTCTAATATCTAAAGACTAAGTATTGCTTGTGAACAAGATTGGATTCGATGATTATACAACGTCCACATTCTTGTTAAAATATTTTTAAATGACTAATGATCCTCAGGATTTGAGAAAAGCTTATAAAGTCTCAATTTCCAATGACGGTGATATTCCTGACTGTTCCTTCTCTACGTGGTGCATCCTTGACTAGGTGCCCATATGCACCTAAACTAAAAACATCAGGGACCGAGTGCACAGCGTTAAAACTGGTTATTCATTTAGAGTATTTAAAAGGTATATTAAGCTATATGTATACCATTTGTAGCCATTGGGCTAAGGGAGACAATCCTGACAAAAAATCAGGTGGCTTTATCGATCTTTGCTAACAGTGGCACCATTTAGTAGCCAAGATACTTCGTTATTTTTCTGCTTTTGATACACTTATCAAGCGATCGAAGTCGATCGTTTTATATGCCGTACAAATATAAAAATAGTGAAGAGGTAACTACGTCACCAACCAACATGAATGAATGAATGTCGGAATTTTCTTTTTTACATTATCAATCAAGTCGAAACAAAAAGTTTTCGTCAAACTCTGATTCACAAATAAAAACTAAATTATCTTTATCCTTTATAAATTACCATTGAATATGCCTATACCGCAATGTTTTGTCAGACTGACTTTCAAAACGATCAAACACTTATTTCGAGCTTGGTACCTAAAACATCCAATCGCTATCGATCCAAAAGACGTGCTCCATCTCCGCCCTCGTCCACAACTCTCGATCAAATTTCGAAGGCTGCAGACTATCCAGATGATGTGCCAAATGGCGACTATGTGCCAAATGGCGAATCGCGTGTCGACAAACACATGAAGAAACTGTCGATGAGCGACGTCGAACTGTTGCGCCAAGACGTTTCGAAGTTGGATATGAACGGAAAGGATAAATTGAGACCCGTTAGATCCAACTCGGTGTCCCAAGCTCCACCCAGACCGCCACCACCTGTTGCAATGAAAGTCGATTTGAGTTCGTTTGTAACCAATCACAATCACGCTGCAAATGATCAAAAGCGCAGCCAAGTGCAGAATAAGTTGGAGCAGGGCATTGGATTGCCACCAACGCCTAAAGTTTATGTTTGTTCATTCGTTTATATTTGTCTATGTCGGCTTAGCTTGTTATTTTTGTGCAACCAAAGGGATTACGTTGTCGTGTATACTGCAAACGTTGTGTGGGCTAAGGTTGAAAGTTGAATTCTTGGCTTAAATATTAGAAGGTCTTTTGGTTAATTTAATATATATATATATATATATATATATATATATATATATATATATATAGGGTTTTGTGCTTGTGTTATCTTTTACTCAACCGAGCAAATACTCTAATTGGGTTCTAAGGAAACAGGTGGGTTTATCTGTCACTTCACATTGCTTTTGGTTTTTCTTGTATGTAGGATTAATATGATGTTGGTGTAAACAAATTTTGAAGGTACTTTTTCTATCAACACAATCATGATTGTAAAAGTTGTTTAAGTTAATAATTATTTGTAAGTGTCATCCAGTACATTGATGTCGATTGAAAATTAGATTAATTATTTTTTTAAACAGGATATTTTAATTGAGTATTAATACTCGGAGAAATGAACGCACGATAATGAAACTATTTACCTTTTTATTAATTGAAATTACTATTTTGTCATGTTAACGTGGATATTGTTTACATTCTTTTGTATTTTTTCGGATTATATGATACATTTTATTCTGTCTGTATATGTTAATAATGAAACATTTAATCAGATTACAAAATATCACTTTTTTATGTATATGCTATATTTTGAATTTTTTATGTGTGCATTTTATTTCAAACATTTATAAAGGTATTTTTCTGTTTATAATGTTTTTATTAAATAGATGGGTGCTTGCTTCACTCTAATTTTTGAAGGATGTCCTCTAAAAATCAATTCGACTGCCACTTGGGTTAATCCAGAAACTCACAGTAAGTGTGAATTATTTAAAAAAAATAATTTACTACTTTAAATGATTGACGAAAAACATCTTTTAGCAGTGAACATTTTAGCAAAGTCAAATATGACTCGCATTCGGTGCGGTGATGTGGATTGATAACTGAAGCACATTTTTACTTTTTTTAAATCAATTTTAGTTGAGATAAAAAAAATTGTGCAAAATATTATTCTATTATTATTATTATTATCATTATGAAACAATGTTACTCCGTGCTCTTCAGAGCAAAATGGTCTTGAAATTAATAAATTATTATTATTAGCAAATTCTTGTCATTTTGTGAACTTGGAACTTGATTGGTTGTAATTTGTAAAATAGGCGGCTCAAAATTGTTTATAGTGGCGTCATTAATTTTATCCTCTTATTAGTTAAACTGTATTTTCTACAATTCATTGATTTTTTATATCGTTTATTACTATTGAAATCACTTTGATTAAATGGCTATTCATTTATTTACTTTTTTATTTTGTTTATATTGTGTTTATTTACATTTTATAAACTGCTATATGACGACATTGTTACATTATTTTATGTGGTGATTACTATCTTTGGAATGAATAAAACGACCGATTGTGCGGATATATTTTTTAATTTATAGGGATAACTGTTGATAATGGTGTATCATTATTACAATTATTATTATTATTATTGGCAATTATTTAATATTGGAGAATTTTTAAAAATGTTTGAACAATTAGCCAATTAGCTGTCCATAATATTAATGTATCTTCAATATGGTTCCACTCATTTTTAAGCAGAAATCTAGATATGCCGTTGTGCATTTAGTCCCTGCTCCATTTTGTTGTAATATTAGGATGGAGTCAACTATTGATAATATTTAAACTATGTAAGAATATGACCGTTTTGATATTTTGGAACAATTAACATTATTATATTCAGTTATTTTAAATACGTAATGAATCAATGTTTGTGTACATTATTAAATTTTTATAAGTCTCATTTTTTTCATTGATAAATGTAATCTTTATTTGTAGTTTTGACTAGATTGTGTTTAATTTTTTTATTGATCAACGCATTTGTTTGTAAATATCTTTTTTCACAATCAAATTGTTTGTGGTAGCAACGTTCATAGATTCGCTATTTGTTTGCGCATGTTTTGGTAGGCTGAATCCTATTTATATGTTGGGTCTGCTCTCTTTCAGTGTTGATCCAATTTCCATCGAATCAGATGTTCATTATGTCATTTTTTTCCGTTTTAAATTAAATTGTTACGATTTGGATATATTTATTTATCTATTGTGTGAATATTTAATTGTCTTCCGTATAGATAATACTTTAATAAGAAATCTGATATTGCTAGGATTTTGAACTCTAATAAAGTAGTTAAATTTATCGACTCATACCATAGTGATGTCCAGATGCCCCTAACTTATTTGGGCCTATGTTTGTCTGCACTACATATCGACTCGATGGAAGATACTCCATTTTTTGGTTTGTATCCTTTGTATCTAGCTTCCATTTAGGTTGATTAACAAAAACTTAATGCTAATTGTGTATTGCATTTTAAAATCACTTCAATTAATATGTTGTTACTACATAATGATTGTGCTGTGAAATTGCCACTACTTTATTCATTCCTTTATTGATTTGCTAGCGGCTTTGGTGTATGATTATGATAATTTAGTTGCTATTGCTTGAATACTTTGTGGGAAATACTTATTAGAAAGTGGACATTTAGCGAAGTCAAACACGGATTTGCATTTAGTGTCGGTGTTTGGACTCTTACCTATACCCACTCGGTGTTGACTCCTGCGTTCTACAAACTAATCCACTTAGGTATATTTATATATATATATAACATTGCACTTCATCTTTTTAGGTCAGCTTATTTTATTGGGAACCAATGACGGAATATATTGTTTGGATTTGTTAAATTTAGCTGATGGAAATTTGCAATTGGTAAGATGTTCGTTTAAATGAATGTTTAATTTAATCTGAATAACGTTAGTCGGTTTTTATATTTAGTATAAATTAGGATACCTATTATTGCCTTTTTTTAATTGTGTGTTGCACAAATAGCTAGGTGAATAGATTCCTACTGCACTGGAGAGTGCTTTAATTTTACTGTCGGAATTGATTGTATATTCACATTAAGCTTTAGTAAAGAATATTAATTTAATAAGTCGATAAATATACTTTTTACTTGTTTGATGTGCAAGACTTTTAGTGATTAGAATTTTAAGCCAACGTAACGTTTGTGATTATCAAGTTGAATGGAGCTTTTTCAATTCGTTTCTTAAATGAGATTATTGCAATATTTTATTTAACCCATTAAAGTTGAGTAATCACACATGATCTGTATTTAATACTGATTAATACCCAACTCTTATTAGATAATCCTCATTATAGTCTTTTTAATAATTGGAAATTAACTGGTAGCACAGTTTTAAATTTTACTCACGGCTTAAAAGAAAAAAGCAAGAAATACAAATAACAGGTGATTTTATAAAACTTTCTGATAAAAATGGATTGTTTACTATAAGGTTTATTTTAACTTTTTTTTAAAATAAAAAGTATGACTGCGGGACAATAATTTCTTTTGCATTAAACTTCATATTAATGTTGCTCACATTTTCAATAAAGTCGTTATTAATTTTAGTTATTTTCCCAACGATGCTTGTGGTTATCCATCGTTCAAGATACCATGATGTCGTTATCTGGAAAACCTCCCCAATTGTACAGTCACAATTTGATTACCTTGATCAAATCGAAAACCATGCAAACACGATTTTTGCTCAAGTAGGTTATTTCAACATTTAGGCGTTTCGTATCCACCCAATAGTTTTTCGATAAACATATTTTAAATGCAATTTACGTTTGTTTATGAAAAGTCGATTGTATGTATTAAATACCAACGTTGTGTGTGTATGTGTATTTATCGATTCAACACGTTTGTGCCAATGAAGCAAACATGTGCACGTGCAACATTTTTTATGGTGCATTTTGCTCACAAAACTAAATCGATGCAAGCAACGTGCTAGACGGTTGTGTGGAAATGTTAGTAGATGTTTTTTTCGTTTGATGGCACATTCACAATGTCGAATGACCAATTCGTCGTGTGGTAATTTCGACATTTATTGTGTTTGGATTATTGTTTGACTTTTCATATCTGTAATGAGGGTGCACATTTGTTGTTTGAATCTGATTTGTAAAAACTTTCATTTCAGTAGCCTGGTATCAATGTTAGGACGTACTTATGCATTAGAATATTTATAATTTACAGTAGACTTTGATTTCGGTTTATAGCAAATGCTGTTTAGTTTTAAGAACTTTAATCTTTGGTTTTATTGGGGGTAGTGAATCCAAACGATATCCTCCTTTTTAGACCTGGACGATTTTACAATAACAAGTAAATGATAGAATCAACTATAGTAGGTGTACGGGCCGTTGTCAAAATCAGTACATTATGAATGATCAGCTTTTATATGTATATACTGAAGTACGTTAGGCACATACATAATTACGTTGAAACATTTTTTAAACATTACTTTAGCGGAATCGATAAAAATGCATAAAAAGAAATGTTTTTTATCAATATCACCAATTTCTAACCGAATTTCTACAAAAAAAGATTTAAACATTTTTGATAAGTGAATAAACCATTCAATTATTTGGTTAATTATAAATTATATTGTTATACACCCCTTGAATAAATTAGTGTTGAAAATTCAAAAAAAAATTAATCTAAATTAATTTGTTATCTTTTAATATTTTTCTATAGAAATAATTATTAGGAATTTCAAATAATGTTAAATATTTAATAGTTGATTTATATTTACTTAGAAATATTTATTTAAAAATGCCGAGTTGGCCAAAAAGCATATTTTAAAAACAATACCTATATAAACGGAATAACTAAAAGCAATTTACACTTTTTTAATAATAATTAATAATTTTTTAATTAATTTGTTTAAATTAATTATTCAAAAATGCATTTTAATACCTCAAGTTTACGTTTCTACAACACAAAATTTATGTTGTTATTACCACACAAATTAGAAATGCATTAATTTATATTTAAAAATTAATTATTTATTTTTTGATATTTCAACATAAAATAAACAATTTTTAAAGTATGTTTATACCCAAACGTTTCCATAGTAACGGAAAATTTGAAATAATTTAAAAACCGATTTCTTGTGTAATGTTACTTCGGTTTTTACTTTAAAATATTAATTTGTTGTTAAATTTATGTTAAAAATTAATATTTGCATACGAATGAAAATTAGAAATACAGTATATCTTGTTAAAACGATTTAAAAATTATAATAATGTTTTTAATAATATTTTGGGTATTTTCTTAAAGATGTTAAAAATTTATGTTTTGTTTGTTAAAAAATTATTATTTAAGTTAAAAACAATAAAATGCACTATTTTGTTAAATTATAAAATATAATTAACACAAATTTAGTTATTTGCTACTTAGGAGCAGAAAATATAATATGTTATATCTTCTTTATTACAGGAAGTTCAGTTAATCTTTTATTACAAAATAAAAACACAAAAATTATATTTTGCACTAGTAAAATAAAATAATTTTTAATGCTAATTACTTTTAATTGTAGCTAATAAAACACTGACTTAAAAGGATTAATATGTTGGATAATAAAATAAGTTGATGTGTATAAACATTTTTGTACAAATTTAAAATTTTACAGCTGGAACAATATATAAATATTAAATTGATTTTATAAAAAGTATTAAATAACCCTTATGTAAAAAATTATATTAACCAATTTAAACAGTGGTCTTTTTCTAGTAAAATCCATCAATATTTTTTAAGTTAAACTGTATTTTACTTATACCAGTGTTACAATTGTTTATAAAGATAATAAGATGTTTTCTAATTTTACAAAATTGATTGCAATTGTATTTAAATTTATTTTGTTTAGATAAAAAACTTAATTTAATCATAACACGGGTTAAAAATAAAAATAATTATATTTTTGAAAATTGCTATGTAATAGTTCTAGCATTAATGTTATTTGTTTTATTTTTTGTGTAATAAAACTTAACATGTATAAGCATATTCAAATCAAAAAATATTTATCTAAATTAATTTTTTTTGTTAAAATTTAGATTACATAAAACTGTATCAGTATTTTAACCAAAAGCATACCAAAACATTTAAGCCAAATAGTTACAAACACGAGCCATCTCATTTACTATTTAATATTTTAGAGTAAATTAGACATAAAACAATTTATTAACCCTAAAAATTAGATATGTTTTGCATTTTTAAATATATTAGACGTTATATTTTAGCTTAGTATTTTTACTCAATCTTAGATCATGAATCAGTTAATATTTTATGTAATTTTTTTAATTGTTATAATTTTGTACGTTTTATAATTAAAGTGACATCTTTATTGTATGTTATGTGATTGCTATAAATGTATATATATATATATAGTAATAGAAGACTACACATTTTTATATTTTAAATAGTATTCGTGGTTTTCGATAATTTTCTCAAATTGTTTAGGTTATGGATCATTCCGTTAAGCTAATATTATGAACTTTGAATTGGCATTACATAATACGTTTTTTGTTTTAAGTTTCATTCCTACACTATTATTTAAGATGCATATTTTTAAAAATGATAATTATATTAAGTTTTGAGTTGTTTAGAGGTAATTGTATATTTGTGAAGTTTTTGCTAGTAGAGGATTTTGTACTTTATACAATTAAAAGTATGTTAGTTTTAAAACTGATATGAATTGTTGTTTTTTAAATATAGACTAAAGAATTATTTATAATGAAGAGCTAAATATATTAAAGCAATCTGTTTTGGTTTAGGCTTTAACGGTTTATTTAAATTTATAACAAATTTAATGCTACTTGAATGGTTGCTTGTTGGATTTCATTTTGATGGTTTCCCTTACACAATTTTATCTATGTTAACAAAAGATTAATTTAAAATATTTGGCTAATGATGTATTAATCTGTACACTACTGATAATCTTGGAATACGTCGTTTAGGGCTTTTTTCACACAAGATACTTGTATAAATAAAAATCACCTTTAAAGGCTTGTTATACAATTTTTGTACAACAACAAAATTCTACATAATTTCTATTTGGTGATATTAGTAGAGCCTTTATTGACTATTTTCCCTACTCAAAATTGGTTTTTTTTTGTTAATACAATTTTAAAAAATATTATTTATACATTTAATAATTAAGTTTCACTTTTGTAAAAATGACACTATTATATCGTTTACTAATTCATAGTTTACATACAGTTGCAATTATTTTAAAACTTGTATTATTCTTAAAAATGCATACTTAATCTAAGTGTTTATTTTAATCACATTTTGAATTATTACAATTGTTATTACATTTTTAATTTATTTTGTTAATTTTTATGATTGAAAAACTATTGTATGTTGGGATATTTTAAATCTTCTTTCTTTACAGGTTTTCCTTCTTCTATCAGAGGTCGCTGTTTCTAGTCAGCATTCTTCGTTTAGTTCTGTCCGTAGCGTCAATTTTTACTAGACCCTTTTCCTTCATATCGGCTTCCACACAATCCAACCATCTTCTCTTTGGTCGGCCACGATTTCTTTTACCTTCCACTTCCAATGCCATTATTCTCCTCGTAACGTAGGTTTCTTCTCTACGTAGAATATGGCTATACCATATTAACCTTTGTTCTTGAATTTTCTTATGAGCTTCGATGACTTTCAGTTTTCTTCTAACCATTTCATTTTCTATTCTGTCCAAGTTGGACACTCTCAACGACCATCGAAGCATTTTCATTTCTACTAAATTCAATTTTCTCTATTGGGCTTTCTTAATATTCCACGTTTCCGATCCGTACATTAGGGTCGGTCTCACTGCGATCTTAAAAATTCTACTTTTTGTCCTTGCTGTTATCTTTCTGTCGCACAGAACCCCTGTAAGTTTCCTCCAGGTATACCATCCTGCTTTTAATCTTTGCGCAATACCTGCATTCAAATCTCTATTCTCTTCTAGTAATGAACCAAAGTATTTAAACTTTCTCACTCTCAACAATTATTGATATTGCATTTTGATTTCTCTACCATTTTCTTTTGTTGTACCCATATACACTGTCTTTTTCTTGTTAATTCTTAATCCTGTATCCTTCAGTGCCTTTCTCCATTGCTCTAACCTTCTTTCCAAATTCTCTCGTTTTCTATCGCATAAGATAATGTCATCAGGAGCACTTTTTCTCTCATGCTTTTCCACACTTCCTGTCTCGGAATCCAATCGTATACTTTTTCTAAATCTCTGTGTCTTTCCGTTGTTGTTCTTAGAGAGAAGATTGCATTACTTGTACTACATCCAGGTATAAATCCAAATTGTTCTTCTTTAACGTCTGTTTCTTTGCGGATTCTTCCATCAATAATTTTCTCCAAAGTTTTAAAGTATGTAACATAAGCTTTATACCCCTATAGTTACCACAGTCATGAACATCTCCCTTCTCCCTGTAAAGTGGCGTGATAACACTTTCCCTCCACTTGTCATGTTTCTTCTCTCCGTTACATATTAAATTTAACATTTTAGTTAATCTGTCAATTCCATATTTTCCCAAACATTTCCATGCTTCGATAGGTATTCGGTCTGGTCCTGGAGCTTTTCCATTCTTTATCTTACTTACTCCTTTAATTACTTCTTTCTGGGATATTTCTTGTGTTACGCCTAGATAGGTGTCCCATTTCTAACCACTGCTCTAGAATTTTCTTTATTTAACATTGTTTCAAAATATACTTTCCATCTTTATTGATTGACCCTTTTTCTGTTAGTACTATTCCACTTTCATTTGTGTGTCAGGTCTTATGAGGCTTTATTTCTGACTTTAGCAACACTAAACAACCTCTTCTCTCCTTCAGGTGTCTCCAGGTCTTTGTACATTTCATCCCACGCTTTTGCATTTGCTACTGCTACCTCTTTTTCAGCTACCCTTTTTGCTTGTTGATATTCCAACTTGTCGGTTTCCAATTCATTTAGGTCCAATTTCTTCTTTTTTATCTTCTTATCTTTAACCGCTTGCTACACTTCCACATTCTACCACCAAGATTCTTTGTCTGTAGGTTCTTTCTTCTCAGATGTTAACCCTAGTACCTTTCCAGCTGCTTTGGTAATCACACTGCTGTTTAATGTCCACTATTCTTGCACTCCTTCCGAGGACTTCCAGTTCTTCACGACCTCGTTTTTAAATTGTTTAGTCAAGTTGACTTCCTTTAATTTCCACTATTTTATTTTTTTCTCCCGAATCGCCGTTACCTTTTTTTGTTTGTTTCTAAAACTCATTTTTATTAGCACCAACCTGTGTTGCGTGGCAACTTCTCCATTTATCACTCTGCAGTCTCTTACCCACTTTATATCTGTTCTCGTCGTTGCTAGAAAGTCTATCTGGCTTTGTCTTCCACCGCTAATAATAATAATAATAATTGTTTGATTTATTGTAGATTACTTTCTTTGTTAGCCTACCAACTGCCTTTAATTAAAATGAAAATATTAAGATTTTTAGTGACAGCGGCATGTGCACCTACTGTAGGATTGTAGTTTTTTTTATAGTGACTTCACTTTACCCAAGCCATCTGCCCGAGTTTACTAGTTGTTGGTTGGTACCAAATGTTTTCGATTTTGTGTCTGGTTACCAATACGGTTCACATTGAGGTTGAAATCCAAATTTTACTAAATTCTAGAGTAATATTAAGTAATGTTTATTAGGCGTATTATTCAATATAAATAAGCATAATGAATATAAAAATATTGCACTGTTTGAAGATATGATTGTGATATTTACAAACCATTGTTGTTTGTAGTAAGAACTCGAATTTGTGCATCGTTGGTTTAACGATTTTTTGAGTTTGGGTTTTGTTTACGCTTGAATAATGTAACAGACAACCGAAGAAAAACTAGTGGTGCAATTGGTTTTGTATAACTTCATTCACCTTTCTTTTGCAATAATAATAATAAACAAAATGTTTATTTGTGTTTTGAAATTTAGGCCTTTCATTTTGAATAAATGGTAATACGTGCTTTTATTTTATTTCTACGAGTGATTAGTAATATTTTGGTATTTGGAGAATGATATCAGAAATATGTCTATTGTTATTATTTGTCTCTATACTTGAATAGAAGTGTGCATGTGATACTACAACGATTATTATATGATACATTGATATATAGCTTACATTCAAACAATTGGCGATGTTTATCATATGATTTGTGGTTGGGTTATACTCGTGTTATAAATAGTACACAATTTCAATTATCTTACATAAATAAATAATTTAGTGTTATCGTGTTGTATGTTGGAAACGATGACTTGTGCCGGGGTGGTCTAGCGGTACAGCTCTCGATTTGGACCTGGGTGGGCATGTATTCGAATCACACTACCGGCACTAAAATGCGGACCCACGTTCAGCTTTGCTAAAATGTCAATTGATGAAAGATGTTTCCCATAAAACATTCAAAGTAGCCAACATAAATAAAATAAATAATAATAATAGTGTTTATGCAAAATTGAAAATTGCACTATTTTAACAAATGTTTATTTATTTATGCATTTTTCATTATCAATGTTATTCCTTTCATTTGCAGGAGATTTCAGCCAAATGTCAAAGTTCCAGACACTCGGGGTTGTTACATTGCCTCCATTGTTCGTAATCCCAGCAAAGGCATGAAATATTTGTGCGGAGCTATTGAAAATTGCATTTTCGTTATGCAGTGGTACAATCCTCGTCGAACATTTATTGAAGTCAAACGAGTAAGATTTGTTTGATAATTTAGTTCGGCTTTTATTGTTTTGTCGATGGTGTGTGTGTGTGTATGGATGCAGCGATCGAACAATCATGCAGTTTGTGTTTTTAAATGCAAGTAATAAGACGTCATCTAAAGCAGTTCCACTTTTATGAATGCGTTCAATTAAAAACATTTTAAATTATTTGACTGTTTGTATTGGTGATTGATACAGCATTATTGTCTTATTACTTACTGTAAATGAATCTTGTAATGAAACATGTTTTAAAGCATTTGGTTTGTTTTCAGACTGTACTGTTTTGATTTAATCTATTAAGCATTGTGTCTTGTTTGTGTAACATTATAGTTCTAAGATTGTACCTTTATATAGTACCGATTGGTGGTGCATTTGGTTTTATGCAACTCACTTAAAAAATCATTGATGTATATTTTACAGTTGATTACATTTGATAGTTATTTGATAAGTACGTATCATTATTCTACGACCAAACAAAAGTGTATTTGTACAAATTATTTGATTCTTATTATTTATGGATTAATTTCGACTGAATTCTGTTTGTAATACAGTATTAACTTTCATTATTTGTAATAACTCTAACTTGTACAATATATGGCGTTTGTGTTGAAAACTTTGGTCTATTAATATGGAGATTATAATAATTACCAATCGCTTTAAAAATATTTAATTTTTTTCACATTTATAAGAATTTACTGCATTTTAGTTCAGGCTAGTATTATCATTAACAGTAGATAAACAAACTGCTGTTAAAATCAATACAGTACAATTTATGTGCTTTTGTGACACTATTTAATTATACGAAGCATATCTAAATTCTACTAAAACATTATTTTAACAGTATAAAGAAAATTTATGCCAATATTATTACAAAATTCTAGTTTAGGTCAAAAACAAAAATATTGACATTTTTTTAAATTAGAAAACAGGCATATTAGTTGCTAAAAATAAACTTTATTATAAAATATGTGTACATATATAAAAATAAATAATAAAAGCTACACATTTTTAATATTTTAGGTACTATTCATTGATTTCTGAAATTTTCTCAAAGTGTTTAATGTAGGTGTCCCTGTTTATTTTAACTCAATGTTACGGAATTTAATTTTCTTAAGAGAACATATTTCTCAAGCCATTTACATTATATTTTAAAATGATTGCAAAAAATCACAGTTATATTGGGGATTGTGTTGTCTGGAAGCAATTGTATAAATGTAACGTTTGTTTTAGTCAATGATTTCGTAATTTATAAGACTAAAAAAATATGTTATCTTTTTTAAAATATAGACTAAATCATTGTTTTTGTTGATTGTTCTTGACTTAAATTAGAATTTCATAATTATATTGATTTAAAATATTAGTTTTTATAAAATATTTTACTTATACTGTTATAATAATTTTTCAGTACAATTTAGATGTGCTTCATATAATTAAATGGTTTGACAAAAAGCGAGTGAATTATACTGTATTGATTTTGACAGCAGATTGTCTATCTAATGTAATTATAACCCTGGTATATGTTATAAATATAAATTCAAAATTATATATATATATATATATATATATATATCTGCACTTAGTACCTACTCTGTTTTAGTCTTTATCTAGGATGCTCCACGTATAAACTCAAACAAATTGTCATCTCCATCGGAATGAAAAACTATACCTAAATATGTTTGCTTATTATGTCGTCATATTTATTAAAATTTTGTTTTATTATCGAAAAAAGAATGTTTATCTCACTTATTCCAATTTTTTTACACCAGATCGAGTTGAAAAATATGCCTAGGCCAATTTTAAATTTTGACCTTATAACTTCACCTCATCGACCGTTTCCGTCTATTTGTTTTGGCGTTTCGAAGGATTCCGATTCTTCGTACCAATTGCATATCGTACATATTGATGATGAGTCACACGACGAATTCCAATTGCCTCCACTCAATGAATCATGTAAGTTTAGGGTTGTGTCACATTTGTTAATTAAATTATGGTTGGTATCATTGGCATTGTTGTAACAGCGCTGCCGTTCGCTTTCTCGGTCAAATAGCTGCATATTATATTTGTACGTGTTATGAAACCTTTGAAGTATTTTGAATGTATTTACTACAGCGGAAGTCTATATATACCGCTGTGGTTGCAGCTTTTACTAAGGTTTGGCTTTGATTAAGGATGCATTATGGAATTGTGGAGGTGGGACATAAAATTAAAGTGTTACCCAAATTCTTAGGAATATTATCATCACATTATTTTCCTATGTTTGTTGCGAGAGATTTTATCAAATATTGTTTCATAAAATATTCACCACCTTACTTAATACTTAAATGGTATCTTAAGATATACGTACATAATATATTGTCACTGAGCTAAAGAAAACAAACTTAACAAAAAATCAGGTGATTTTGTTAATCTTGTGCGTCTATCAATCAAGAAACCGTTGTTTTTTTTACGTTGTATGTACGAGATTTTCTATGAGTATAAAAATTGAACTTCAATTATATGAGCTACTTTGGAAATACGGAAGTAATGAAGGGGTGACTGGACCACCAATTCATCTATATATATTATTTAGAGTTACTTACATAGATAATCTATGTAGAGTGAGTAAATGTTTTATTAATTTATTGGATTATTTATACTTTATATTGTTGTAAGTTAAATTAAACAAAACACAAATCCATGTTCTTAATCAAATGTTGTATTAAATAGTCATCATTTTCTGACAATTACAAAATTGATTTCCTTGTGTACTTTATAAATTCAACATTTTTTGAAGACAAATTGATACTTTAACTGTGTGAATTTTCTTATAAGTGATTTGAGAAAAATTAATTACAAACAATACATTTTTATCTCATATTAAAAGGATTTTAATTAAGTTTTATTTAATTCTTTCAATCTTTTGTTTGATATGTTTTTCATATTCTATTTAGATTTACTAGTAATTCACGTCAATAGTTTGTTTAATTAGTTCTTGTCGATAGACTTTCGATATGCCTCAATAAGTGAATGAATTTTCAATCTAATGGACAATTTTTTAAATTATTTTTTAACTTATTGATTGAAGTAAATATGTTTTTTGTACAATATGTATTTCATCTATTTAAAGACTACTTTTATGTAAAACGTAGATATGGAGTGGACGGTGCTTGGTAGTTGTATCCTCATGTACAAGTTCGGTAACATTATCAGGAGTGGGACTTTTAATTTTACATACACTAAAAATGATTTGTTGTTCAATCGTTTTAAGGGAAATTGTTAACGAGCACTTAACACTCGAACGTTATCTTGGCATGCATAGCTCTGGTCTTTAAATCACATGGCTTGAATTTTGGAATTAGACACATCTTACTTATTAATCAGATATTGTAAGAGTAGAAAACTTTTTAAAATTCCAAGTGCTACTGGTTCTGGAAAGTTTATGCCACAATTGTACCAAATGTCTCTTTTGTTAGAAAACTTAAGCCAGACAACACCTTTTCGAACGTTTTTTGCAAAGTTATTGAAGCACATTAGCATGTTATAATTGTTAACTCTACATGATGTTGATTAATGACCAACTTTCAATGATAAATTTCTACATAGAAAAAAAACAAATTCATCATTTGTATGCAAAACGAAATGTACAATGTTTGATTGTGCTCGTTTAAAATTAGGTTATTCATTGTTTGTCTGTTCGAAGTACATGACTCTTTGTTTGACAACGATAATTTTGGCTTGCGCGCCTTTTGTGATTGTTGCAAATCAGTTGTTGTTTACTGGCTTCCATTTGCACAGTGCATGTTTTTCCTGTCATTTGCAACTATTTGCTTTTTCATTGCATAAATGAATAAATCGATAATATTGGTTTCACAATTAGTGCAAAAGTTGACCATTTTGCACCTTTGCCAATGATTCAATTTTGTCGATTGTCTTGTTTTTATTGTTACAATAGAATATTTTTAATATGTATTTATTGGAATTTTTATGTGAAAGCTGTCAGTGCATTGTTAGATTTATGTTCGCATTTTCTTTTTTCAATGATAAAAGTGGGATGATTTATGGTTTTTAGTTAGAAGCTTATGAGTTCAGTTCAATATTGTCTCTTATAGACTTGGATAAGCTAACTATAATGTGTAGTCGGAAATTGAAGAGATGATAATGCACTTATACTCATCTCTTTTTTCGTACTCTCTAAGGCTCTTTTTCCTTTCGAATACAAATTTTACTAAATAATTCGAATTTTTTGTGTAAAAATGTTTGATGTTAATTAAATGCGTCTAGTTCTGTAAACAAAATTTATAAATATTGTTTTTTGAATCTAAATGTGTTCATATTACCTGTTTTTAAATTTATTAGTTTAACAAAAACTGATGTTCTTTTACTGATAATTTATAAATAATGGTATGCGTGTATTGGGTTTTTTGACTGAAAGTAAAGTTGTTTCCGAGTTTCTAGATAATAACAATGATAATAATAATAATAATAGCGATTTCATTCCTGATAATTTGCTTTTTATAATTTCTTTCTTTTGTGTTTTCTTTACAGCAACGCAAACTGGTCGACTTCAAGTGATAAAGGTTATTCAGTTGGACGAGCGTTTCTTGTTGTTATGTTTTCCAAGTACGTAATTACAATCGGTAACGAATGTGAAGTTTATATTGACCTATGATATTTAAGAATATTTACTTATCTTAGACATATCTAATATTTCACTAATATATATATATATATATATATATATATACAAAAGAACATTGTAATTATAGTATTCAACAATATTCGTTCAGCAATCAATCATAATACCTTATTAATAATAACTTTAAAATAAAAAACATGTAAGTTGTTAAAAAAGGATATTATTGATCAAAATACATTAATATACAAAGAAGAAGTTACAAACTGTATATTGTCAACAATTCAAGTGATATTTACTTCTATTTATGACTTCTGTCAGTCGTTTAAAATCGGAGGCTATCGTTATTACCAGTTTTATAGTGTATCATTGAGTATGATTTAGACCATGTTTTTACTTCTCTAAAGTATCTTGTTAAAATAACAACTGAAATAAGTTGTTAAGAATTTTTAATTTCTTACCGTTTAAACAGTGATTACTATAATTCTGTTGATGTATTTTCAGACATTTTATCACAACAACTATGTAGACAAGACACTTATACAACTTATTTTTCAAAATATTTGTAATCTCCAGCAAAATCCACATCATATATACCTCTAAAATGTTAAATCCAAAATTCGTAAAATCGACACACATTTTTCTAATTTGTCTTCCTCTAAAATGATAAAAATATCTTTCATACTTTTTACAAAACTCCACTTATCTCAATCTTTATTTGCAACTCAATAGAACATATATTACAAAAAAAATTCAAATCGAATTTAGGAAAATTATCCGTTTTTTGAAAATCCAATATCATATATTTACATTTTATCTGTTTACTACCTATAAATGTCTTTTTTAAGTTTTGCTTAGTTTTATGTAAATAAGATAAACATACTTTTTGCTCAGAGATCTATACAGATTTTAAATATTTAATTTACGAAACGTTTCTACACACTAAGCACGTTTTTGTCGCAATTATATAGGCATTTACATTATTAATATAAAAAATGAATTGCTTTTTAATTAGACAGAGTTAAAATAACGACGATTACTTTTTACTAAATATACGTATAAAGTGAAAAAAAGACGTAAATGTATCAAAATCTAACGAAAAATAAAAATTGAAAATGTGTTGAATTTATTTAATATTTTTTACAATTTTTTAGAAAACAAATATTTTATTTTTTGAAAATTATATTAAATTATTTTTTAAATATATAATGTAATTTTGTATGTTTTTATGTAAGCATTTATCTTATCTTAAAAAATATTGTTTTTAAAAATAAAAATGTAATAAAATAATATTGCATTTATTATTAATAATTTTTATAAATAAAATACATATTTTAATATTTAAAAAAGTTTAACTGGAAATAATTGAAGTTTAGGCATCCCATTATCAGCATATAATTTTTTTAAATGTAGCGTATTAATTGAATTTTTATAATGTGTAAAAAATATTGTTATTTTAAAAATGTACAATAATTTATTGTAAAAAAAAAAATTTTTTTAAAAACTTGTCTAGTGTATATATATATATTACAATTCTATAGACATTTACACCATTTATACAAAAAAAAACTGTATTTTTGTAATAGACAGAGTCAAAATAACGACGATTACCTTTTACTAAACATACATATAAAGTGAGCTAGAAAGAGGTAAATGTAGCAAAGTTCAACGTAAAATAAAAAATTGAAAATGTTTCGAACTTGCTTAATATTTTTTACAATTTTTTAGGAAATAATTTATTTTTAAGAATTTTATTAAATTATTTTAAGAAAACAATAATTATTAACTATTTAAAATTATAATGTAAAATTTGTATGTCTTTATGTGGGGATTTATTTTTATTTTAACATTTAAAAAAATTAGTTACAAATAATTAGGCATTGCATTACTAGCGTATGTTTTGACGTCATACAATTAATCAAATCTTTATAATGCGTAAAAAAGTTGTTATTTCAAAAATATACAATGTTTTATTTCAGGAACTAGATCGATTCAGGTTAATGCCTGCTATATATATATACAGTAGGTACACGATTCGGTGTCAAAATCAGTGCAGTATTATTGATTGGTTTTTTTAATACCTAATTATATTAAACACATTTATGTTTTACTAAAATATTTTTTAAGCATTACTTTAGCAGTATTAATAAAAAACTAACATTTTGTACCAATATTATTATAAAATTCTGAATTAGACCAAAAACGAGAATTTGAAATTTTTTTAGAGGAGTAAAATAGAGCATATTACTTGCTTTAAAATAGATATTGAAAGCTATACATTTTTAATATGTAAAAAAATTGTTTTGCATAATTTCTTTTAAGATAAGGGTATCTTAGTTTTTAACCTGTTGTAGAATTTGACACTGAAATTTCATAATAGATTTTCTTAATTAAATTATTTTATTTCTCAAGCCTTTTGCATTATTTTAAAATTATGTACATATATATATATTCTAGTCAAGAATTTTGTGCTTCATATAAAAGTATATTATTAAAACTATGCTATAAACGTGTAAATGTTACATGTTCTAAAATATCACATTCCAATTTGAGATTAAATAATATATGAAAAATTTTGGCAATTTTGTGCAACCTAAACGATTGCTAATACACCATATTTTTTATCAATTTTTATATTAAATTTTATAGCCACTACTTATTAGTAGTATAAATCTGAGACATTTTAGTAAGAATATAAGCACTCATTAATGGTTTTGTTTAATATATTACTGATAGTATTATCAGGTTAAAATGTTAAATTAGGTTTAGTAAAAATATTATTTTGAGTTTTATGATTTTACAAGGTAATTTGTCAAGCTACTTACTTCATTATTATTTAATGAAAATTGACTTTTTTAAGCATATGTACGTTCTTTAGGAAAGGATGGTGCATTTAATAAGGAGATAATGCGATGAATGTTTAGTCAATTTGTGAAAGTATTTTGTTTAAGCCGACACTGAATATGATCACTATTTTTATTGTTCGATGATGGAACATTGTGTTATTGCATTTAGCCTGTGCTACTATTGTCAATATGAACGGTCGTCAATTGGTTAATCAGAATGGCCAGAAAGCACTTTTTCCTTTTGGAAAAATTGTGGAATCAGTGGGTGAGTCAATCGAAATGCAATATTTACGATATATAATGATGTCTGTGCATTTAGCTTGTTTATACATTTTACTTCTTTCAATCAATTGGTTGGTAACATCAACACCTTATTGGTACCGTATTACCGTAAAAAGAAGTAACATTTATTTACCCTGCTCATTACAAAGATTAGCTAAGTCGCCTGATTTTTAATCAGAGTTATATTTTAGTTGAATAGCCACTTAGGGTATCTATATATTGTGAAATTCCTTTTTAAGTACCGTGTGTGTATGTTTATATCTATCCATTAAAGTAGATATCCAGCTACACGATTATGCACTTGGTAACTGTTTTGTGTTGGTGTAAGTTTATGACGTACCTCATGAACGTAGGGAACTGGAAAGTTAGATTTATGAATACTAACTCAATTTTTGAGATCCAGGATGCTAATGATTCTGAGGATTTGAGTAATACTTATAAAGTCTCATAATCTAACTGTAGTGCCTTCTTGAATATGTGCCTACAGGCATTTAGACTAATGACAGTAGGAATCGAGTGATAACGGTATAACTGGGTATTCACTAGACTTCCGCTTAATGAATGGGCGCTAACATACTCAAAGTGTTTAAAAAGTATCTCTAGGTCTCCATTTACAAGATGTATCCGGTTAAGCTGGTGGATTTGTCAACTTTTAATTTACCCGAAGGAGAACGCCTCATCAATTCCTGTGAACACTGGCGTCATCGAGGGGAAGCGGTATTTCAGCCGATAAATTTCATTTATCTCGTCAAGTTCAATTCGCATCCGATAATTTCTCCTTATATGAATTCGGGGTGTTATGTGAGTTTAGAACCAATAAAGAAGTGACTCTGTCACTAACTTTTGTTGTTGTTGTCTCAAGATTATTAGCATTTTATTTTACTTCCTAACTTTTAACCATTTACTACATTTCAACAAATGATTTGTATCATTCTGGATTTGTGAAAAGTTTAACTCAATATTTTTATTAAAATTAAAATTATTAAAAAAATAGCCTATTATATATATATATATATATATATATTTGTTTATAATATGCTTTTTCATAAATATAAGTTTCTTCTTTTTTTGCATGACCGTAATTATTCAGTCAGTTTACAGGACAGTATACTTGTGTTTCATGCTCATGGCTTACGTGGAATTGACTTTTATGGCAGAGTAAGTTATATATATTTTTGTTTTGTTATTCTTTATTAACACTAAGCAAAGTGGTGGTAGCTTTGATACAAAGCTAAAACTAAATGATGATGAGTTTTTACTGAATATTTTTTAACATTTATTTATATTCAGAATAACTTTTTACATATTCTAGCTAGTCTTAAAAGTTGAGAAAGTTCATTGTTCAGTTCAAATTACTTTCATCCCGTAACGGGATATTGATTAACAGGCACTTTTTAATAGTATGCGGCTATGCGATCAAAGTTAAACTATTAAAATTAAAATTGTAGATGAATAAGAGCAACTTTTATGTTTGAATTGTGTAACTTATTTGTTTAATTTTGCACAAAAAATTAATTAATTTACTCTAAATTAAATAAATATAATGTATTTTTGTTTGAAATTATAGTTGTTAAATTAATTTGTATGAGTCATTTCATTTCATTTTGGTTGATGCCGTGATCACCTCTTTATTATTTTCCATATTTATACGGCATATAAAACGGTCGACTTCGATGGCTTGATAAGTGTAACAAACGTAGATGAATTACGAAGTTTCTTGGATGGTAGACGGTATCCTTGTGACGTCGCCACTGTTCGCAAAGATTGACGTGGCTGCCTGATTTTTTGTTATGGTTATCTCCTTTAGCACAAGGGCTGCATGTGATATGCATATACCTTAAGATACCTTTTAAGACCCTGGGTGTATGCGTGCACCCACCTGCCGAAGAGGTAGTATGGGTGATATAATTATTATCAAAAAGTAAATTCATTACTGTTCATTTTATAATCCCAAATGCATAAGTATTTTGCTTATAAAAGGCTGAGTTTACCATAGAATATCTATTAGGTTTGAATAAGAATTGAAGGATAGGCGCTTTAGTAACACTTTCTCGATTACCTACTATAGTTTTGAACGGCAAACTTTGTTCTTTTGCAACATGAATTGTCACTAGAGCGAAGCGATGAAGTTATTTCTTTATAGCTTTAGTTTAAAAAAATCAATAATTTAAATGTAAGTATTTTGTGTAATTAAATTAACGTCAACTAACGTTCTATTTCTGTTTCAGCTTACCCAGGATATAGACGACGATAAACGCGTGTACAGATTGCTGGGCAACGATCGGTATGTCTACGAGTTTTGTGCTTGTATTGATGATTAGTTTTTGTGACTGGTTGAGATTGAAAATTGAGTATCCTTTTGGCTTTCACACTCAATCCTGTCATTGACATTTTGCTTTCAGTTATTTGCTGTCGTTTGATTAAATAGAGTCCCCTTGTTTCTTTGGCATTATTTAAAAATGCCAGGTTGCTAGTCTTGTGGTTTTAGCATTTCAACAGGACTTGGGATCGGCCACGGTGAAATTGTTATTATAAATGCAGTTTAAATAATTTTTTTATTTGAGAAATAAAGAAATTGGAATGTTTGCTCATGAAAATATTTTTAAAGTAAGATTATACAACAAATATATATACTTTTTGTATTAGTAGGTTTAGTGATTTAAGGTGTCAAACTTTATTTGTAATCACTAATAAAGATTTCTTTCGTGTATACTATTATTGACCTCAGTTTTATTCAATAGTATGACATACTGTGATCGACAATGCAAATTATATATTAAAATGTTTGTACGTAAACGAACAAAAATTCTATTATATATATATATATATATATATATATATATACAGAAACGTGGTCGTAGAAAGCAGACCTAGCGATGATCCAATGTCCAATTCAAACCTTCACATCCTTTCGGGTCACGAAGATTTACGTTGAAACATTTATTTGCAAACAAAAAGGAAATTTCGCTCACTTGTTTCTTTCTTTGCCACGCCAACACACATTTTTATCAACAATGCTTAACAACTTTAATAAAATTGGAATTCAGTTTTTAATGTTAATGCTAGATGTTGACGAAATTCTAACAGACGCATATTTCTTAACAGTTTTTGTCTGCAAGCAATTACTGATTGTATGATATTTAATATTTTTCTTTATTATGATTAATCTCAGATTTTTTACAATTACACATTTTTTAAAAAATTAACGAGATATTCAAAACGTTCACTTCTTACAAAAATGAATAAATTGCATGTTTCATTTACGGTTTTTTTGGACATACACGCAAGATTATATACATTTTCAGCTGTTTATACTAACCTGGATCCTTGATTTTGTTTAAAAAGTGATTTTTTATTTATCTGTAACGCAAATGCTTGTTTTCTTTTTTAAGATAATTGTACAGCTCCTTTTTATCTAGTATTTTTTAATTTAATTTAAAATTGAGCTGAACTTAAAATTCCCGATTACTTGTGCTTTCATTTAATAATATATGATCATATATTTATGTCCATTTTGTTTAATGTGTTCAATATTTTTAGTAGAAAACAAATTGATTATTGATATCTAATAGGTAGATAAACAGTATGAAGTGATTATACCATAATGACTTCATTTTGAGGCGATAGAATTAAAAATGATCAATTATATTGGCTTAAAGTATGCTGCAGATTTTATTGAACAAAATAAAATGTATCAATTATGCCTTGAAATTAAGAATTTATTTATAAAAAAGGCTTAATTATTTTTGATTGAATGAAATCAAAAGTGAATAGATAGGTATGTCCTACTATTAACATTGTCAATTGTAATATTTAATTTATCTATTGTACGAGTATCTTATTGATTAATTTGTAGCTCAAAATAATAACAATAAAATGCTTATATTGTTCTTATTATTATACAGCAATCTTCGCATAACACGGTTTTTTTTAAATTTTGACAGTTTAATTTTAAAAAGGAACTTTTAAAATAATTTTACACAGACATTTGTACTCATATTTTTCTACTGAACTGAAATGTACATAAACTCAGTTTACGTCTTTCCATATTTTTTAATTTGAATTATAAAGGAAACCCAATGCTTTAAACTTGATGAGTTAGAATTTTCTCATGCTTTTAGGCAATCTCTAATTTGGATCAGAATGTTCTAGACCTCGTACTTTTATATAGTGTATCCTAGACTAAAATGTAAACGTTGATATGGGTGAAAGCATATACTTTAATTACTGAGAAAGTATGTCAGAGTTCAAAACACTATGTCGCTATTTTGCTAAGAGAAAACCACTGAAAGTCTTTTGGCTGCTCTATTAAATTTTATGAAAATTGGCACCATCAGAAAATATTAATTTAATTATGTTCATTATAAATTTATAGCCAACGATCCTGTTCTTTTAGCTGGGAACAAAGTTAAACTGCAATGAACATTAAACCGCCACCATATTCCAAAGTTCTCAAGTTAAGTTTTATCGAAATTATACACTACTTCCCACGTTTACGTATTTAAGTTCTCCAATTACTTCCAACGGTGGTTTATTTAATTAAATAAATCACTGAATTAGTTTAGCTGTTGTCCAGTTCGGAAAACTTGCAAATTCGCTTTCGAGATGTAAAACACAAACATTAAAAAAATTATTTTTAGTTTAGGAATTACGACGCTCAATATATTTAAAGTGATGTTACAGATGTACACGGCATATCACCCATTTTGCATCCTCCATATCAAACTAAACAAAAAAGATTGGCCATTATCAGTTTCGAAATAACATCCGAATTTATTGGTAATGTGACAAAATTGCCTTAATTTGGAGACGTTCTGAGCATAAATCTTTGACTTGCTCAAACGCCAATTGGAAGAAAGCGAAAAATTGTGGGAACAATACTTGGATGGGAGCTGTTTGGAACTATCTTCACGTTATTTTGGCAGAAACATTACTATAAAAACAAGCTGTTAGACCGAACCATATTTGCACATCTATGAAAATCGTGAATAATAAAAGATATTTATTTTAAATGCTATGTATATATATATATATATATATATGAATACGATTACCCAAAATGATTCATGTGCATAGAAAGAATAAACATTTAACCATGTAATCAATTAAATGGATAAGCTGAGTCTAAAAATATCAAAAATAAATTTCCATTTTATGCGAACGAAGTACATATTAAAGCAAAATTGATTTTTTTTATTTAAGTACTTAGTTTTAGAAGCATAAAGCGATGCAAAATAAAATACCTATCTTTGGAATAATATACAACGTGCTTCTTATATCTTATTGCAAAGTACGAATCGTACATTGTTTTATTCATTACTAAAAAACCTAAACCAATTTTTAGTTTAAATATCCCAGACATATTTTTCAGTAATATTTAGTTTCTTAAAATATCTTTTTTTAGTTAAAACTGAAGCACAAAACATTTAACCCAGCAGTTAACATAAACATTCAGCTGCAATCAGATCACGTTTACAAAATCAAAATATGATATTAAACATACTAAATATATTTGTAATTAAAACAATTTTAAAATAAATAAATTTCATAGTAAATTAGCGTCTGATCTCAAATGTTTTAAAAGTATAACTGGAAATAGGTCTTTCCTTATCAAATTTGCTACTTTCAATTCTAGAATTTTTACTTCCAGTATGTGAAAGCCAATGTTTGCTAAAACAAAATTATATTAAAAGCATAACTTACAATTTATCACAAACTTCATCTGTTCCTTCAAACTGACCTTCAACTGTAGACCGATTAGTATTTCTTATCCAACCAACAACACCTAGTTTTGTAGCATATTCATGCGCACTCTAAAATTGTATTATTTACTAGCGTACTTTACGAAAAAATACTCCTGAAAATAAACAGATATGTTCGATGCTTACCTTGTACTTTCCCAAAAACCTCAAAATCACAAGCGATTAATTTGGACATGTATTATTATAATATGCAAAACTAAAAACAAAATTCAAAAATCAACTGTATATATATATGTAGCTAAAAATTTTAATACATATATTAACACATTAAAAAATTTTATAGTTTGTGATCAGACCTGTAAATTGGTTTGTACCTCAAAAAATGCAATATTGTAAAAGTTTTTTCGACTAATAAATTACTACTATTATTATTAGTTAGTAAGTATTAAAACTGTTTAAAGTGTATTTCATTAAACAATATTAGCGATTTTTTATAATAATTTTTAAATTTTACTATTATTTTATAGAAATAATATTTTTAATTATTTTTAATTGTAGTTAAGGTTTTTTGCATATTACATGGATTTTAGAATTGTACAGAAGTTTATGTATATTCATGTATACATTTATAAATATATGTAAATATGTATATATATATAGAAATATAAAATTTAAATATAATCATGGAAAAAATATTTATCATACGCCGATTTGAAGGAATCAATGGACGAAGTTGAAACAACGTGATTCGGTTAAAGATTTCACAAGGATATGATCTTATACGAGAAATGGTTTAAACGTAGACGGGATCTTATTCTTGGCTTGAATAACTTAAAAGGTTGCCTTCTTTGATTATTATTAGCGGGGACAGAAAGATGTTTTACACAATCTAACCTTAGTATTTTATAAACTAAAATGAAATCGCCCCGGAGCCTCCTATTTTGTAGAGCGAAGAGCTTAAAGGACTTTAACCGGTTGGTGTAGCTTACATTCTTAAACTGTTTAGAGACTTTAGTGAAGCTGCGTTGTATTTTGTCTAAAATCTTAATGTCTGCTTTTAAGGAAGGGAATGTAACTTGAATACAATCTTCTAGATGGGGTCTAATATACAGCTAATAGAGTAGCCGTGTGTAACTCACGGAGACATACCCTGGATTACACTTAAAGAACTTAGTGAGTTGGAACCCCTTAGAAACTGTTTTCGTATGGTGAATCAAAAAGTTTATAGAATGGCTAAAAGTAACCCCTAAATCTTTAACCAAATTAACCTGGGTGATAGGTGATGAGTCTGGTGCCCTAAATATATTGTCTGAAGATTTGCCAAGGGAAAAGTGTTTACACTTAAAAAAGTTCAGAGGGATGGCATTTGTTATAGACCAATTGTAGATACTCGAAATGTTTAGTTAAAAATGTTTAGGATTGGAACTCCAAATCTTAACATTATTAGCATATAGCAAGATGTCCAAACAAACAACAGCAGGCAGGTTATTGATATAAATTATAAATAACAAAGGGCCAAAAACGGACCTTTTGGGAACACCTAAAGTAATGTTAACGGCTGCAGAAGTAACCTCAACTAATCTTACGCTTAATTACCTATTGAAGAGGAAGTCCTGTATCCAGTCGAGAAGTGCGGGGCTGATCCCAAATGCTCTCAACTTTTTCAATGATACTGAATGGGGTACTTTGTCAAATGCTTTGCAAAAATCAAAGTAAATAATGTCGATCGAATGAAAGCACTCTAGCATTCTAGTAGACTACTAGCGAAATTAAAGAAGCAGGATTTCGATGGCATAAATCCATGCTGAACAGGGTTTATGAGGTTGTTATTGACTATAAAGTTTACTAAATGGGACTTAACGATTTTTTCAAAGATTTTACTGGAAGCTGACAGAATACTAATCAGTCTATAACTCTCAGCTTTGAATCTGCATCCGCATTTGTATATCGGTTTAATGTAAACTAATTTCTAAATATCAGGTACCTTACCTTGGTTTAAGGAAACGTATGAGTTAGTGCCGGGGCTAATTCCGTGGCACATTCTCTAAAAACTCTCGGATATAATTCATCCGAGCCTCGGGAGGAAAATTTCAATTTAGAAAAAAAATGTCGATTTATCTTCGGAGAAATAAGATGGGACCTAGATAAATGTGAGAGACTGATAGATGGGCTACCTGTAAAATCTACATTGAAAACAGATTGGAAGTATTTGCTAAAAGTATCACAGATTTTAGGCAGAAAAAGAGGAGACTCCATAAATATCCTTAAGTTGTGGAAGAGAATTGGTAATCCCCCGTTTATTCTTAATAAATTTAAATAGCAAGCTCTTATCAGTCTTAGCTTTATTGAGGAGACTATATATTTTACGATGTTTGAGGCGGCTAAGGCTGAATGCACATTTATTTTGTAATGCAAGGTAATTATGATAAAAACACGAGAGGTTAGTTAATTTCCACTTATGAAACTCGCAATTACGGAATTTAATGAGTCGAATAAAACGCCGTGGGATTTTAGTCGTTGGCCGGGTAGAAACACGGAAGAAGACAAAATGATTAACTCTAGTCTTGATAATAATAATAATAATAATAACAATAGTAATTTATTAGTCGAAAAACTTTTACAATATTGCATTTTTTCAGGTACAAACCAATTTACAGGTCTGATCACAAACTATAAAATTTTTTATTAGTGAAAAAACTTTTACAATATTGCATTTTTTGAGGTACAAACAATATACATGTCTGATACATATATATATATATATATATATATATATATATATATATATATATATATATATATATATATATATGTACATATAATTATTAATATACATTTAAATAAAATAAATATTGGTAATGTTATGTACATTTTTAAAATAAGTAAATAATAGAAATGTACAATTTTAGTTTGTAGGTAATATTTACCCGCACAATTTGAACTAAAAAATAGTTTGAAAAAGGTTTGGTTGTGACAATTGGATTATTAGTAATTTGGGGTTATATGAAGAAAAATGAATAAAAAAATTGGAAACAATAATTGGAAAACGATAAACAATGTAAATAAAATAGTATTATTTTTTATTTAAATGTGCGAATAGCGACTTTTAAGTGAACAATATAATGAAACAAAATTTCTCATAAACCAACAAAATAATCGAACGTCGTACAATTAGTGATATTGGGGACAGTATGAATGTTGATGTATTTTTTAAATTTAGTTTTGAGAGCTTTAAAGTTTTGTATTTTTTTTTGAAACTTTGTTTCTAATTTTTACTACTTGGGTTCTGTTTGTAAGAAACGATTTTAACCATAAAAGTAGTGGGTTAAAAATGCCATATAAATTAATTTTTTGAATGAGTTTATTGTAGGGTACTTTATCAAATGATTTTTGTAAGTCAATGTACAGGACAATTATAGATTTTTTTTCGTTTCTTTTTTGTGTGACATAGTCAAAAAATTTGATCTGGCATGTGGAAGTTGATTTTTTATGAGTAAATCCATGTTGGGATGGATTTAATAAATTATTATTTGTCAAGTGATTTAAGATTTTAGAATCGATTATTTTTTCCATAATGCGAGAGATTATTGGGGTAATGTTTGTAGGTCTATAATTATTCAAATTGGCTTTATCACCGCATTTAAAAATGGGCGTAATATATGATTGCTTCCAACTTCCTAAATAAATATTATTTGTAAAACTAGTTTGAAATAGTTTAGTTAAACAAAGTAGAAATCTTAGCTACCATATTTTATTATGTTTGTCGTGATGCCATTCAGATCAGGGTTGTTGGAGTTTTTAAGTGATTGGATCACCTTTTTAATGTTATTTGGAGTAAAGATAATCGTTGTTTTAAAGGAATTTATGTTTCTTGTTTTGCTTAAAGAGATATTGTTGATTGTGTGAGAGTAATTTGAGGAAAACGATGTATTGAATGCATTGCATATATCTACAGTATCGAATAGGATTTGTCCATTGCATCTAGGGTATGGGATCTTTCGATTTAGTTCGGAGTGATAGCCATAGAAATTATTAGCCTTATCTGTAGAGGAATAAGCCCATTTAATACTCTTTAAATAATTCTGTAAGTTATTAAAATTGGCATTACTGAAATCGGGGATAGGCGCAGACTTGAGTTTGGCAATGGGGGCTGTACTAGGGAGATGAATTTTGTATGCCAAGACAGAATGATTACTTTTTCCCAGCGGAGGAAGAACATTGATAGTATCTATTATATAAGGGACATTAGTAAATACTAAATCCAGACAATATGAAAAACAACCAACCCTATTTTGTGTCTATGTTGTGTAAATTAAAAGTTTTTCTGTCGTTAATATTATTGTATTTCAATTATTAATAAAAATTTTAGAAATTGAGGGTGAGGTAAAGAGGAGAAGTTATAAAAAATTGAGAAATTAAAATAAAAAACAGATAAATAGAGGAATGGATTAAATTAAAAATTACACAACGTAAACAAATACAAAACAATAAGAAAACATTTTGTATTAAAATGCGTTATCTATAACTTTCTTATTTTTGTCTTCAAAATTATTCCATTGTTATTGCAAATTGTTTTGTCATTTTGTTTAATGTTTTGCTAACTATTTATAATTTATAATTTATTTTTGCGTTATAATTTTTGTGTTTTTATTTGAACTTTTAAATTGTTTTAGTTATAAAATTCTCTTTTTGCCTTTAACTCAATTTCCATTCAAAATTTTCAACTAATTTTTTTACCAAAAATATGTAGCGATGACAATTTAGAAAAATTGGAAATGAGAATAATAATCAATATTATTTTATTACAAAATTAACATTTTTGTTTATATGTATCAATGATTTATATCGCTGGAAACGGCTATATATACAACCGTTCCCAAGCCACTGATAATATCCGTTTCCATTTTGGTTTTATATTTCGTCTCGTGTTTTTAATTTTGAAAAATTGGCAATAAGCGATATCTTTTCTGTTTTGCGTCTTTTTCATTATTACACTTAATATGTACTGACGTAGATATTAGGGAATGTCCTACTAGCATCTACTAACACAACTTATCTCAGGTAATGCCTCTTGTTCTAAATTGCCTCCATTGTTCAAATTTTGTAAAATCGCCTGCGTAGCATTTCTGGATTCAGTTCTCTAAAAATGGTATTGTATACTAAACGTTCATTGTTACTGTTGAAATGAAATATTTAAAAGATTATTAATTTTTGTTCCGATTATAATTTTTTTATATCATTGTACATTTAAACAACTTTGACTTTATTTGAACTTTGCTTTAAAACGCCTTTTGTATTTGAAATTATCACGTTTGTTGGTGACGTGACTGTGGTTCTGTGAATATATTGTGTCCTGGTTTTCCTGTTGGTAAACATTATTGAACTGTAAGATTTCACTAGGATGTTGACGCTGATTTTCTTAGATTTAAATTGATACGGATACTTATCAGCACCCCAACTAATTTCAATCAAAAAAGCTCTTGTGTGATCGAAATTATCGTTCTGTAATTTATTCTTACAAAATAATTTAAAATAACATACTAATACTTTTAACCAACACAACGTACATTCAAAGCCAGAGTTACGTCAATAACAATCTTAATACATTAAAATACAAAAAAAGCGCTTTACAACAAGGTTCAAAAAAGTCAAATTGTTTAAATGTACAATAATATAAAAATTGTAATTAAAATAAAAATTAATAATATTTTTAAATATTTCATTCTAACAGTAACATTCATTTATGAAGATTACAAATAAACATTAAAAAAAAAACAATACGATACATGAAATGCGTTTAACCATTAAAAAATTTTGATTCTTTGTTTATCTAAATGTATTGATAAATATGCGAAAAACATAGGTTATGCAAAAAAATTAATTTAAAAAATGAGAATGCATGAGAGTAATAATTACGTTTAAATAAATATAGAGCGTACAAAGTTATTATAACATAAATTATATTATTGCAGCATCAGCGTTATGTATACATACTAAAATATAATATGTAGTAATTAACGAAAATATACTAAATAAATTAATATCACATTATAGTATTCTTATTTCAGATTATAAAGAGAACACAACACTTCAAATTAATTTTTTGCAAACATCACTTATTAAATATGCGTTATTTTTTAATTATTTAAGAATTTGCCTAAAAATTTTATTCTATTTTAAAAAATTAGTTATTGCATTGCTTAAATATATATTGATTGTTTTGAGGCCTTTATTGTAAATAAATTTTTTAGCAATAAATATTGAATTATATTATTAAAAAAATTAAATAAATTAAATATACCAATTTTATTTATAAATGTTGTGTTTTTATTAATAGTTTAAATTTTATATTTTGGAAGGTCACTAAATTACTTTAAACTCATAACGGCACGCGTTTAAGTTGCTAATGTTAGCTGATATCATTGTACCATTCGATTAAGGTAATTTCAATGTTTTTACCTATTTATTGTAATATGATTTGTTTAAAACTTGCTTTGTAGCTTGTTATTTTTATGTACTTCTTTTACAGTATATATGTTAAATGTTTCCACTTGAAATCTTATTTCCACCTATTTTTGAAATATTATTTATTTATAATATTAGTTGAACAAAAATAATTGGTATTTGTGATATAGATTATGATTATATTTATTAAAATGTTTGTTGTTTAAATGGATGAACACGTTTATTTAGAATTTAACAATTAGCGTTTTATATGTTTTTTTAAAATGTTATTATTTTAAGATTAGTTTTGAGTTGATCAATGTTTATGTAATTTATAGCTTGAAAAATGTCTTATTGGTTTCTTAAGTTTTATAAAATTTTTGTATTATTTTAAATTTATAATCGAATTTTACTGAAGTAAAATTAATTAGGTGAATATATTTTAAAACAATGCAGTATTATGGATTAAATTTTTTAGTTCTTTTAACTAATGCTTTTATTATTTTATGGATTTTTTAAGGAGTTTAGTAGTTTCAACGCTTTTTAGTTTTTGTTTCTACTGTATCTCATTTATTAAGAGATTTATGAAGTGAAAGGTGAGAAAAGGGGAATTTATGACAATACATTTTGAAATTAACATGAAAAGTAATGGAAGGAACTAAGTTAACATTTACAAAGAGTGAGTGAAAAGGTAATAAAAATTTAAAAACAAAAAGTATTAATAAAATATTAAATGAAGATGCAAAAACACTAATAATTTTTAATAGAAAAAACAATTTGAGATAACTCCCTCTTGATTTTCAGCTTGGCTAGTGCTTTACTTATGATATTTTTCTTTTGGATTGTGTTTACTTCATGTTTAGAGAAAAGTTATTATTTATTATATTTTAGGTGAATTTAATTTTAGATTGTGTAGTTTGATAATATATGTAATAAACATATACAATTCACACCGTTGATTTTGGTTCATATATGATTAAAAAGTTTTTTAAATCATTAAATGTGCTATTCACTTATCAAGTTTTTTGTTAGATTTACATTTAATTAAGAGTATAATTTAGTTGGTCGATAATTACCGGCGGAGGATGTTTATCTTCAATGATGATGATGAGTAAAAGTAGTATTAATTTTGTGTTAAGCATTCTTGTAAACCGTTAAGGTATTCTTTTTTTAAGTACTAACAAGATTTTCTATTTGACATGTTATAAGCACGTTACTCCTGTAAATGTTTTGTCTAAATTAGATGAGATTTTTTTTTGCTTAAAGGAAATAAAGGAGATAAGTAAAACCAACTGGTCTACTATTAGGATGCTAATGATCCTGAGGACTTGAGTAATTATTATTATTATTATTATTACTATTTATGGTTATTGGTTTAGATACTTCAGTAGAAGTAGCTTCAGCTTATAAAGTCTCAATTTCCAATGATTGTGATATTCCTGACTGTCCGTCCTCCACGTGGTGCATATTGGACTAGGTGCCTATAAGCATGTAGACGCTAATAACAGCAGGGTCTGAGTGCACAGCGAATATAACTGGCTTCCGCTAAGGCGGGTGGGTGCGAACATACACCCAGGATACTTAAAAAGGTATCTAAAGGTATACATATACCATATGTAGCCGTTGGGCTAAGGGAGATAACCCTTAAAAAAAATCAGGCGGCCTCATCAATCTTTGCGAACAGTAGCGACGTCACAAGGATGCCGTCTATCAGTCAAGAAACTTTGTTATTCTTCTACGTTTGTGTTACGCTTACCAAGCCATCGAAATCGATCGTTCTGCATGTCGTATAAATATGGGAAATAATGAAGAGGTGACCACGTCACCAACTAAAATGAATGAAAAATGAACTGGACTACTTGTTAATAGTCTATAATTTTTATGGCTATTCGTAAAAATTGGAAATTGAGACTTTATAAGCATTACTCAAGTCCTCAGTATTATTAGCATCCCAATAATAATAACCTTTTTGAGTTCAGATTGTTATATTTTGAATTTAGACAATTGTTTGGTTTTTTTTTAGTTTCTGATCAAGATGACTCAATCATATGTTGTTATGACTCCTTTCACTTCTGAAGGAATGAAAACAATTCGTATAGAACGAAATAAAGAATTTGATGACAATATTGCGCATCATATTGCTGGAGGGCAACATACGGGTATTATTATTAACAAGGAATGTAAAGTAAAGGATGAACCAACTGAAATTTCAGAAATGTTGCTTGAATTTACTTGTTCGATGATTAATAATAGAACATTAGAACATCATGCGGTAAAATTGTGAATTATTAGTTTATTTTAAATATTAAAAAAAAATCATTTTTGTATTTGAAAAATGAATTAAATATTGGTTTATTTAACTGTATATAATAGTATCGAATTTTTAAATTTAGAACTTATTAGACATGAAATGATAAATTATTTTTGGAAAGTTAGAAATGGAGGTGCACTAAAATGTTTTGTAATGTGGCACTAATTTCTTATTCATCATGAATTGTTTTAAGGTGGAAATTTAATTGCTTTGCTTTTGCGGTTAATAGAGATTATTCGAGGGATTTAATTCAGGTTGTAATTAACATTTGAAGTCTGTATACCACGAGTATAGTTTATTAAGTGTACGTTGTGAAAGTTGATGTTTTACGGGTTTTTGGTAATTTGGATCAACTTGGGCAATAATTATCGGTGGGAAGTGTTTATATCCGATGATGATAATGGGGTGGTAGAGATCAGGGATTAGATATTACGATGCTTTTTTTATATAATTAGCCAAAAGTTCAAGAGTTTTTCAAATACTACAAATTTCATAAATATGTTTTTGAACAACGATATAGAAATCTAATTTTTGTTTAAAAGCGATTTATTACTTTTTGTATTTGATTTAATGTGATTAATAACAAATATATAAGTTTTAATTTTTCATTATATTATGATTACGCAAATTAAATATTTTGGATGTTTTGAAGTAGTTACTGTTTTTTTTTAATTTAAGTTCATTCTAGAAATAAAAACTTTGTTTGATGTTGTCAGTTTTTAAATTCAACTAACGTTAATTAAACTCCCAACTTTTTAATTGAATATTTTGTTAGTTTGAAATTGTGTTACATGTATTATATATAATTTTAAGACTTAAATACTGTCAGGTTGTTGATACAGAAAGCGATGCTTAATTGATTGAACGTCCTTATTCTGGAAGTGGGGTTTTACTTCATCTCTGTTATTTTGTTAACGTTGGATTGTTTTAATATGTGTATATTTAAATAAGACATTTTGTAAATTTGTAGGTGCTTAAACTGTTTACTAATATAAAGTATCTTTATTTATTTTTTTATACTTAATTATTTTAAAATTAAACCTGCATACAAAAGCAAGTACTGTTTTGCACTTTAGTTAAACGTAATGTCCAATTTGTTTTTAATTATAATAACGGTTTTATTGTATTTTTAAGGTTACAATTTTCAATTTTCGGGCTGTTAATTTACAATTTGAGTTTTTAATGCGTTTTACTCCAAGTGACACTTAGTGATAGTAGTAATTGAGGCATTGTTTAAGAAATTTGCTAATGGAAGAGGTTTTAATTGTACTAACTGTCTAAATAAAATAAAATTCAGTGATTTTTTTTATTGATTTATGTATATATATAGGAAAAACGGCGATTAAAATTTTGGTTTAATGATAACACTCGACAGCTGCATCGTTTAAATGAATCTTATGATTTTTTTCGTGAGCTCATTAATCCTGAGACATTTCCCCGAGGTATGTAATGTTTATTTACATAATTTACAATATAACGAACTTTTGTTCAACGGCGTATATTTATACTTGTTCTGCATTTAAATAGACTATGCAGGCTTTATTAAAAAAGTTTTGCAACAAATGCACGGTCCCAAATACATGCGTATTCGCCTTCTCGATTTGGACATAATTATTTTAAACAAACACGAACAAGAAGCTTTGGTTCCTGGTAGGTTTTGTGATTGCTTGAATTTATTTGATTTTTTACGTGCATTTTTTTGAATCCTAATTACTTGTTTATGATTTTTATATTTTATTTACATTCCAATGAATAATTTGTCAGTTTTTTATTGGGAAATCACTTGACATTATGATTTGGTTTTTTAGTGAATGCAAAGCTATTTTTCTTTGAATTTATAAAACATTATGTGCTTGGTTATTATATTTTTAATGTCTACATTTTTATTTGTTTTTGATCTTTGGGTGTAATGTATTGGATATACACTCTAGAGAACATTTTTGGAATTAAGTCTTTTATGTTTAATTAAAACAGCAAATGCAAGAGAAACGTTTAAGGTTACGCAATTAAAGTGCTTTGTAAAATATGTTTTAGTTTTCAACTGCAATATTTTTTATTTAAGTTTTCCACTTCTCAATGTTTTGTATAATTCAATTGAGAAAATTGTTATTATTGCATAGGTAAAAGTAATTGCATTTACAAACAACTAGAAAGCAAATATGAAATTTGCTTAAAACTAGCAATGTGGATTGCATTTATTGATACATTAAAAAACTTTGAAAATTTGTCGATGCATGTAAAACGTGAGTTACTATTTATTTAGACTGAGGGGATTTAATAATACTGAGAATTTAAGAAATGCTTATTATTTTTGTGTAGGCTTTCATTCTGGTGTGATGTCCTTGATTTTATACCATCATGTGCATTGTGAATGTATACGGAAATGGAACACGAATTGAGTACACGGTGGTATATATATATAGGCCACAAATTACATCGTTTTGTTATGGGCTAAACTTAGCGTTCATAATTACTGTTTACTTGTGTATCAAGTGGAAATCGATAACTAATTATCTTCAAGCATTTACTAGCACGACATATCTTTCTACACGTATTCGAAAAACTTGAACAGTTCAGGAAAATTATTAAATATGCTGTGCGAAATTGGAACTAATGAAGAGATGGCTCTATTACCAACTATATTATTTATTGTTGTTAACAGATGCAGAAGTATTTAAAGATTTTACAGTAGGTTAATTTGTGTTACTGTTGTAGGAAAAACCATGCATTTTGTGATTTTAGGCAGGAAGAAATGTATAGTTTAAACTTCATTTTTTAGACTGAGTGACTTCTGGTTCGAATATAGTTATAATTTTTCATTTTATTATTTGTTGATTAATTGTGAAAATGTATTTATGAGCTGAATGTTTCTCTAGTGAGGCATTAAAGCTTAAGTTAATACTTTTACGCTTGTTACAATAGGTAAAAAATTACTTGATTGAGTTTTATGAACGTTAGTTGTTTAATTTTGACTAGTAACTTATCTACTTTTTATATGGTGCGCTGATTCCTTGATATAAGCTCCGGTCAGGAAAATGCTGTTCAATTGTTGGAGCATTGTCTACTGACTAAGTCTAAATAGCTCAATAATATTACAGGACTAAAATTGTGGTACAGTTGATTATACGCATCTCCAATCTAGTCATGATACTCCGTTGGGAGGTCAGAATTAAAAATTAAGTGAGTATCTTGGGTAGGTTGGAGTTGCGTAGAGCTAACTGCGCCGTATGTTTATTTGGGAGGTTCTGTTTATAGGACTTTTGGTTTTTTATTTACTTATTTCTACTACACAATCATTTATTTACCAGTAATAGTAAGTAAACGTTTAGGTGCCCAAGTGGATACACAAAAGCTTGTTCATTTTGAGCAAAGCTGTTTAAGATCTATATGGTTTCGCTCATTGTCCTCTATTGAACGCACTCATTTAATAACTAGTTAAATATTTCGACCATTCCTAGATATTTGTAAGTCTCTTAACATTTATTGGCCATGTGTCTCTAGTACAGTTAAAGAAATACGATTAAAATGGATTGGCCATGTTTTACGTAGATCTCCCACTCATCCAGCCAGAATAGCTATGGATGCCCACCCATTACCCGGATGGAAAGGAAGGTTAGGCGGCCAACGTAAAATTTGGAGACATTGTAGCATGCGAACTCAGTCCTTTTATTTATGCTAAGCCCCCTCGTCCAAATGAATTATTTAAATGGGCGTCCGTTTGTTCACCCTATGCAGCCAACAGGGATCATTGGAGGGGTTTAACTTGGGATGTAATTAACATTTAATGTCAGTACACCTCAAGTGTCGTTCTTTGAGTACACACTACAAAAGTTGACGTTTTTACAGACGCTTTGGTTTTTGTTGGACCACCCTGAGTGATAATAACCGGTGGGGGATGTTTATCTCCGATGATGATGATGATGATGAATGATTTTGTACATAGGACTGCTCAAAATGTAACATTTTCAGTTATTTAGATGAACTTAAAACACTTTTTGTATCTCTGTTGAAATATGTGCACAAAAGGTTAGAACAATAAATTGGTTTAAAAAGTGAAGAGTTGTCGTTTGTGAAATTATTTACCATGTTACCATTCTGTTCTATTCCAACATTATCCTATTTGTTTCAACTGTTTTATAATGTTTTATCACTTTGTGCATAACACAGTTTACAAAGGTGAGTTGTATTTATTATTAAATTTGTTTTAACAAAGCCGCATGATGTGAATAACGAGGTTTGCATATTTGATTGGTATGTCGTATATTTCAGTGTGTGTGTGTGTGTGTGAAGTTGATCTAGCGTTTAACTAATATATCCGTGCATGCTGATTAGGATGTCTAAACAAGTAGTGTTTTGATTAGGGATGCTAATGATCCTGAGGATTTGAACAATGTTTATAAAGTTTTAATTGCCTGTAATGGTGATATCTTTGACTTTTCCCACGTGGCGCATCGTGGACTAATATAGCAGAGACCGAGCACACAGTGATATAACTGGGATTCCGTTTTGGTGGTTGGGTGCAAGCACAAACACAGGATACTTAGTAGGTATCTTAAGGTATACGTATACCATATGCAGCCTTTGAACTAAGGGAGATAACCCTAACATACAATCAGGCAGCCTCGTTAATCTTTGCGAACAGATGTACCATGACAATAAACTTTGTTATTCTGCGTTTGTTATGCTTATCAAGCCATCGAAGTCTATCGTTTAATATGTTGTTCTAATGTAGAAATAATAATGAAGTAATTACGTCACCAAACTATAACGAATGAATGTTTTGATTATTTTTTTAAAGAAAAATGTGATGATTTGAATTGTTATAACATTTCATGTTGGTGATGGTCACGTTTTGAAGCGATTGAGTTCTACAAGACCGACGTTTCATCATGACATGGGTGTGAGTTTGGAATTGAGTGTTAACAATTTCGGAAAAGCTATTAATACCAGCGAATGAGACACAACCAAATTGTGTGAATTTGCCATTATACAATAGCATTTACCATTTTGCTTAGATAGGACTAACTGATGGAATGTTTGATACTTAAATGAATATTGAAGGTTATTATTATTATTATTTTTCAATTACAAAATTTAACGATAACCGTTACATTGTTACTACATTTATGTAAAGACGATTATATTGTCAGTTTTAAACTTGGAATTCCGAGTCATATTTGTTTTATTTACTTTTATGTAAAGCATTACACTACCACTCGTTGTTCATTATGGGAAATTGCTAAACGTTCTGTAAACAAATATAGTTTTGAAGGATGTTCACGAAACAGAAACTAGACTATGTGTTACATCTTTATCAGCTTTTCACATGTAATCTTTTCAGTCAAACATTGAATATGTTTTATTAATAAAGCTGTTTGTAACGTACTATTTTTTATCCCAATCATGGATATGGAGCTTTTTATAAGTGCAGAGTCAAATAGAATTATTGTCCATGATATTAGAATAGGTGTGATATAAGTGTTTAAATTATGGGAAGTCCTATTTAAGCAACCATTTTAATAATAGTGATAAATTTAAGCACTACTGAATGAAACTTGGTGGACTTTGTTGGTTAGCTCAATTTTTTTTCATCTATCCAAAGTTTATTATGGATATAATGCATTTGTTTGTGATTTTTTCTAAAACACCTGTTACCCATATTGTGTTGTTTAAGTTATTTACGATAATTGTGTTTTTATTGTTCCATCTGCATTTCGAAATAGGGATTTCTGATGAATGAATCTGCTTGTTTTTTACACAACACCATTGTTGTTTACATCGAGATTCCGTTTAATTGATGAAAAATATGGTGTTTTCACAATTTCGAATAATACAAACAGATGTTATATATATATTGTTACAGTGACGAATACATCTGGTGCAAAAGTAAACAGTTGTCCATTTACTCGAGATTCATAATAGTCGGACCGACCGAGTGTTTGCTTCAACATGTGGATCCGAATTCCATCTATTATATACTTTTAATTATAAACAGTTAGAATTTAATCCAATCATGGGTGATGGCAACAATAGTTTGGCTGTCCAATGGCATATCACAAAGTTCACGTGGCATCAAATTTTGCCTATGGTTCACACATTGTTTTAAAGCTTTTCTAAGTTGGTTGATGGAAGTCTAAAAGGTCACGTATTGTTTCGAATATCTAGTTAAAAAATCTTCTTTGATTTATATAAAAAAAATAGGTACACATGCACTCCACAATACCTTATTGGTTATTTTTCAAGACCTTTTCACATATGAATGTGCTGCACTTGGCTGGATAATGGGTGAAGGTTGATTTTGTTTAGATGAATTGTTTATTTACCATATGAGTTTTGTAGTGATTGACGTGTATACACACACACACATATATATATATATATATATATATATTGATTAGCACGTCCTAATAATTAAGTTTTGTGCCTACTAAAATTTACATACTAATTTGTTTCCATATTCGTATTTTTACTAACATATGTTTAGTGATGTGCAAACTGATTCACTTAATCAATTGTAATGTTTATTGGAATCAGATAATAAAGTAATTAATTATTTGTCTTTTCTGTGGTTTACATTACAACTGCCAAAATAGTTGATAGACTTTGTACGATTAATTGACATGATGTGATAAGTACTCATTTTGTTTAGATGTAATTGAAGCGCATATATATATAACTTGTGATGGTGATATAATTTTTAAATGTATTGATTTTCCAAAAACATGTTTATCGATCATTGTGTAACTTGAAATGTGTTTGTCGCAAACACTTGCTGCATTCTACATTTCAAATATACCACCTATTTACTTTGTTATATATGAACTCAAATGCATTGCTAATCAGATGTGAAACTTCAAGTTTTACTGTCACAATGTGCTGGTGGTTGTGTTAGTCACATACGTGGTTCGAGTACCATGTTTTTCTGCTTTAAGCTTTCCATTTCTTAGGTCAATTATATCAAGTACTTTGACTGCTTTGGCATGTAACCTTTGAACTGCAATGTGTTAGTCTGTTATATTTTGTTGTTAAAATGCATTTTCTGTGATGAAATTTAGGTTTTTATCAGATGAGCATATTTAGATTAGGTTATATGTTATAGGTGATTATTATCTATTGGTAGTAAGGTTACTATAAGAATGATACGGTAAAAGTAATAGTAGTTTTTAAAGTTGAATATATATACGTTTAAAATTAATATTATCTAAATCTCAACCGTAAGCAAGGTTTAGATTTAAACTCTAGACTTATTGACTTGAAAACCGCAGCTTCACTCACTGCGCCATCTGAACTTCTTCATTGTCTGGGTTACTTTTTATTTTAATACAATTTTTTGATAAACATTGTTTGTATATATGTATAATAATTCAAATTTATTATGTAAAAGAAGAATGATATTTGTTTCAATGAATTCAACATTTTTTTGTGACTAGATGTTATAAAATGGTTCTACTTTTGTTCTCTACAGTATGTATGAAGTTGTTTGGACGAATAATGTTTTTACAGAGACACGTCTTAATTTTATATATATATATATATATATATATATATATATATATATATATTGACGCAGTATTAATATTTGAATTTTTTTATTTTTCTTTACAGAGCCTGACATGCGTCCTGTCGAGGAAGTAATGCGTCAAGTATTGCAAATGCGTTTGGAAGAAGCCTATCCAAACGTGCTTTCTATGGACGATTTGGTGCGGTAAGTAGGTAGACCAATACCAATGGTTTTTTGTATATACAATCCCTAAAACAAATTCTGAAAAATGTAGCTATTAAACAAAAACATTTCCAGCAGCCGCATAAATTAAATTAATCATACTATATACAATACTACATGATAAGAAAGTACAAATGTTTTATTAATATAAATTGTCAATAATTTAAAAAATTACATAAAATATCATCCCGTTCATAATCAATGGACTAGTAAAATCATTAATAAAAATATCACAACTCCGCCTAGAGTTTTAGCCAGTGTTATACCTGGATAGAGGATGAGAGTTTGCGGCAGGAGGAGCATCCGGCAGTAAAAAAAAACCTTTATCAAAACTACTTAATGGTTATATGGTTTAATTTGGTTTGATATAAAACCAAATGATGAAAATTGATCAGAAACTGCGATCCTTTATAGAAGATCTAATTTAGAGTTGTAGGCTATTTGTTAACAGATAGTAAAAAAGACTTAACAACTAATCACATTGACATGTCGAATTTGATTGAATCTTTTTCAAGAGTTATGTTTACGGGATTTTAAAGATACTCATCGTTCTTTACCAGTCTCCATGTTAGCAGTTCAAGTGTTAACCACATACACCAAACTTTTCTCAAATATTTACGATTTTGCTGAAATTATTTCAACAGGAGGTATTCAGTCATACCCCGACGAGGTAGCTACTCAGGTAGTCTAAAACACTACGTTTAGAACATTCCATAATTTTAGCAGCATCTACGATTCAATTGTAATTTGTCGATGACGGGTTGACTTAAAAAAGACGAAACATTTAAATTACAAACACGGCAATTAATAACTGTGGTGTTTGCTACAGAATCGCTAAACATTTTATGACAGCTTATGAAATGACGCTTTATTTTATTAATTTTAACCGTTTTTCATATGCACACGTTAAATTTAGGAATGTGATGTTTGTGCTTGTGTTGTTATTTTTTGTTGCATTATTTATGTAAATATTTATTTAATTGTGGTGGTGATTTTTGAACATTGTATATAGAGATAAATAAACATTTGGCTAAATATTTTGATTGCCATTTTTCTCGAATTAAGATAATATTTTATTGGAAAGTGTGTTTCATTTGTTGTGTCGATTAATCGGTAATCTAATTTCTTATTTAAATTGTGTTGGTTAATATGAATACATGAGGTCAATTGATGGTTGCACCTACATTTTGTTTACATCTGTTTTTTTCCCTTTTAATTTACCATTGTAAACTACTCGAAATTGTGGTTTTTTTTGGTTGAAAATGTAATCTTGACAATCTCATTGTATTCATTGATGTCTACATTGCTAGTTGTACAAATTTATGAGTTTAAATAATGCTGCTTTTTGTTGTTCCGTGACCACTGGATGTAGACCAATCTATTTAGTTAAGAATCCTTAATAAATTATAGTTCAACATTCCTTTGATACATCTATTTGTCTTGATATCAAACATTGTTAGTATTTTAGTTAGTAATTTTGTATTTATGTTTTGAATCAACTGGCTTTAAACGGATTCTACATACGTAACTAGTGCAGTATTAAAGTATTGCTGCAAGATAATGAATGTTACGTGGTAATACTGCAAGTGTTAGTTAATCTGTGATAATATTGCCAGTATACGTACGTAGATTCAGTATTATCTTATATCAAGAAATGCATTGTTGATGTTCCTATTAATTTTTTCTAGTTGTACGGGTTGTAGTACTGTTGTCATATATTTGTCACGTATTGCAATAAGAACGCTTGTTGGCTATTGTACTGTCTTTCAATGCTGCATTTTAAATAAATGTGGGTCATTTGTAGTTCTCACATGATGATTGTTTTTTAAAAGTACTCTTAATTTTAACCCAATTTAAAGATCGTTTTTATTAATTTGTGTTATAAAGACAGTTGTGTTTAGGCATTATAGAGAATTTTTTAGTTGTATTTGGGTGTGTATGTTCAATGAAAATGTTTTGGGATGATTGTAATAATAACAATAATAACGACCTTGAAAATTAAATCCCATGGGTAAACTACGAAAGCATTCGTTTATTATTTATTGATTAATTATCTTTGAGTGTACATCAGACATTTAACTTTTTTGTTTTTTTACTGCTACATTATGCATTTTATAATTGCACCCATTTTGTCTGCTGCAAGCTAATAACCGTAATAATAATAATAATAATAATAATAATGAAATAATTATATTAATAATAAAGATAATAAAATAATAATTTAATAATGTTACTGAAGAAGGTTGGTGGATTATTTTTAAATTTACCAAATTTGTATTTTTCTTGAAATGTTAGTGATGAATATGAACACATTTCGAACATTTAATACATTTTCAATTCATTTTTTGATTAACCATATGTTTTCATGTGCAAACACTGCATTTTTATTGATTTTGATTTAAAGTGCTTTCTGATAGTTTTAATATGTTTATTCGACTGTTGCACAATGTGCACATGAGTTTTTTTAAAAACACACTACTTCTACGTACATTGCCAACGAACCTTGCTGTATAGTTGTTCGTAGTGTTCATTTATGTGCGTGTGTGTATTTTTTTTCAATAGCCAAAGGCTGATCAAATGGAAATAGTGCAATGGCGAACTAGTTGGTTATGTATGTTGTACGCTAATTGGGTCAATGCTTGACGCTGTTCAAAGCTGAATGATTCATTTTTGAATTTCATGCAGTGTGATTTATGATAATGTTGGGCTATATGATTTTCATGTGGAGAATGGGCAAATAGATGTTTGAATTTTCGTATTTGAAATTGATTCAATTGAATATTGTGATACGCAGTTGGCTGTTCGAGTTTAGGTCTATTCACGCAAAACATAAATTTTGCTTCTATGTCAACTGAAACAATTGTTCGTTTTTATTATCTTTACTTACGTCAGGTTATGTATTCAGTAACAATCAGGGAAATTATGAACAGGTTATTTACACATTGAGTAAACATGGACATCTATGGCTCCCAAACAAATAAATGTACATTCAATTGAGCACTAATTAAGGAAGGTCAAACATAATTTAATATACAAAGATGTTAATGATCCACGAGGATTTGGGTAATGCTTATAAAGTCTCAATTTCTAATGATAGTGATATTCCTGACTGTCACATCCGCGTGGTGCATCTTGGACTAGGTGCTCTCAAGCACTTAGACTTATACGCCAGTGTTCACAGGAATTAACGAGGCAATCTTTTTCGGGGTGATTGGGAGTTGACATTGGTTGATGGATCCACTAACCTAAATGGATGCCTTGACATATCTTTAAAACATCTTTGGTTTATGCTAGTACTTATTCACTAAGTGGAAGTCCAGTGAATTATGGCGTTGTGAACTAGATTCCTGCTGTTATTGGTCTACATGTCTGTAGGCACCTAGTCCAGGATGTATAACATAGGAGAGGAACATTCAGGAATATTACGATTATTGGAAGTTCAGACTTTATAAGTATTACTCAAATCTTTAGGATCATTCGCATCCCTGCTTGTAGAAATGCATGAACCAATACATTTGTTGAAAACAACACACTCGATCGTACAGAATACGCCTTATAAATTTGATTTGCTACTGTAGTAAACAAGACGCATGTTCATCCATGATTAAATGGTCAATTTTGTGACTCAGGTATAAAATATATATTTATGTTTACTCATTTTCCTCATGTAATCATCCTTTGTGACAATTCGGGTTTTCAGCATTTTGGAATTTGACAATCGGTCGATGCTCAAAGTACAGCTGGACGAACTGGCCGAACGCGACGTGATTCAAATGGTTCCGCTGGAGGGAAAACATTTGGGCCAGTTTGGATTTCGTCGAAAAATACATTTACTCAATCACGGTACGTGTGCTTCACTTTCTGTTTTGTCATTATCTCCTATTTATAGTGGGACATTGAAAAATGATTGTGTTTTGATAATTGTGGCATTTCGAACTTTGTATCATTACACCGTTTATCCCCGAATTTAAATTAAAAAGAAAGTTAGATTGATGTGCGCAGTGATATATCTGGATGAACTCCTTTTACAGAAGATTAGAAATGAATCTATCTAGCCAGTTCCAAGTCTGGATAAAGGGGGTCAGTTTGAGAACACAATTAACAACCTGACCTCTATAAAAAATCAATATTGCTGCAGAAACAAACAAGGGGACGCCATTCCGGCAAACAACAGCAACAAAGCTCGACACAGATGACAGAGTTGAGTGAAAGCCGATTGAAAGCTCAATCTTCGATTAGACAAAGAAAATTGCTTTGTCAACTTGTACGTTCACCATCTGAAAGACCAGCATGAATGGTTTTGAAATGGACAATTGATGGAAGAAAGGTTGGTAGACCACAGAAAACCGTTTGGGAAGATTTAATTTGACTGAATGTCACATGAGATCAGATAAAAGTTTTGGCAAGATGTTGAAACACAATCATTTTGTTGCCCCATGTTTTTTTAATTATGGACTTTGTTGTTGTTTTGGCTGTTGCTGTTATCTTTTTTCCCAATACTTATTTTTGAATCATAAGGATTTTGTAATAATAATAATAATAATAATGTCAATATCTGGATGAAACCATTGTTTACAGGTTACTGAAAAGATATTAATTTAGTATTCAGCTGTTTGATTAAGAAGAATTGAATTCGGAAGTATATAAAGTGACTTTGTGAATCTTCGTAAACACTGGTGCCGTCACAAGATGCTATCTTTTAGCCAATATCTTTATTAATTTTCGACATCTGCTGAGTGTACTGGATTCTCTTGGTATAAATTTTACACTATAATTAGATTATATGAAACATTTCACTAGCTTGGAACTAATGAAAAGGTTATCAACTCAATGACATTGTTTATTGACGTATTTAGTAGTTTTTTAGTGCATATTTATATGGCAGCGAATTGATTATGATTGGATGCATTTTTACTATACATTGTCATTTCATTCATTCATTCATTTTGGATGGTAACATGGTCACCTCTTCATTATTTCCAATATTCATAAGACATATAAACGATCGACTTCGATGGCTTGATAAGCGTAACAAAAGTGGAAGAATAACAACGTTTCTTGGCCGCTAGAATGCATCCTTGTGACGTCGCCATTGTTTGCAAAGATTAACGAGGTCGCTTGATTTTTTATCAGGGTTATCTCCCTTAGCCGAACGGCTACATATGGTATACGTATACCTTTAGACACCTTCTAAGTATTCTGGATGTATGCTTGCACTCACCCATTGTAGCGGAAGCCCAATTATAGCGCTGTGCACTGGTAATCTGCTGTTATTAATCTGGATGCTTATTGACACCTAGTCCAGGATGCACCACGTGGAGGACGAACAGTCAGGAATATCATCATCATTGGAAATTGAGACTTTTTAATCATTACTCAAATCCTCGGGATCATTAGCACCCCTTCTATACATTGTGAATTAATTTTATTTACATTTTTATTATGTAGCATACACCCTTAACCAATATGGCATTATTGTAGCGTTGTAATTACGGGTGAAAATGTTCTCGTTTTACAATAGTGCTTTTGAATACAAATGTTCTACAGTTAGTAGTTAAATTTTATTGTCTAGTATAAAACTTTATCTTTTTATTTCTATATTACTTGATAGAAGTGTATTTTTGTTAAAACAAATGGTTCCATTTTTTTACTAAATCAAATTGCCAGTATTTTATCACATGGAAACGTCTAAACAATATGAGTTTTATAATTATTTTTCTTGGTTTACTTTAAGTGTTAGCGGTAAGTGACTAAACGTTGATTGACAAATCTGCAATAAAACCATTTTTTCGTACCAAGACGAATGCTAAAATTGCTTTGTAACTATGGTAGACATTTTAATGTTTTAGTTGGCATATAGTCTATTGTTTATTTTATAAAATACGTGAATACTACACAGACTTATTCACTTTTTAAATCTTGACGCTCTAATAGTTCGATTTTTTAAATTAGGAAGCTGATTACTGTTGTTTTACACTTCTTTGTTTAATTAATACTTTCATATCCTCTCCCAATACTTGATTATTTGGTAACGGGTGATGCCATTATTTTGAAAATTATTGATTTTTCAACGCTATGTCCCTTTGTTGTTATGTCGATTTTGAAAGCTGATTGTGTGTGTGTGTGTGGTTGTGTACATGCATACATCTAGCTAACTGATTGTCTCATCATTGTGTCGTGATGGTTTTCGTGATGAGTCATTTTGTTTACGAACGTTGAAGAAATTAATATCGCAGTTTCTATCTTCGCCTTGTGTAAACGAAGTGTTTTGTTTACAGTGACAAATTTCGTCGCTTCTTTTGTTTTTGTTTATCTTTTTTGCATGTATAATATATACATATAATGATAGCATCCAGTTTTTCTAGATATTATGAACATAGATTGTTCGATTAGAAGACGTTTTTAGTACGGCTTTTTATTGCTTTCACATGATGGATTGCATAAGATAATTGACTGTTTCATTCCGATTGACTATTGTAGTTGTTAGAATAATCAAACTATTCAAGATTCCAGGTTGCTGGTTTATCACATTAGGCTGCAATCTTAACTGAACTTATTGGGCAAAACCATCCAGTTGGATATATTTCTAGGTTGGTATTGCATAGAACCAAATGGCGCTACATGTTTTTGGTTTTATTAACTTTTAAAATTTAAGTCTAAAGAGATGGCAGTGCTTTGGAGGTTGTACCGAGGAATACCAATGAGCCGAATTCATCACGTATATTAGCATACGATAAGATGAATTATTGTCAAATGGTTTATAGTGAATAAGGACGAGATACATTGGTTGAAATATCAAAATGAATCAATAATATATTGGGGTGAGAGTAAATTTAGCATATTAAACGATTACCAGTATAAAGACGCCATTAGCTTAGACAACTGTCATTTTTAAGTGCAATAATATCTGTAATACTGTAAGGTTTTCCAATGGAGTTATCTTGAATTTGATGCTAATTTTCACAATGTAAAGGTCAAAGCTCTAGTCATCAAGTTTTGTATTTTACCTATATCATTATTGATCTATTAATTATTATTATTACTGTTTGGATACTTCAAAAGAAACATTTTTGAGTAAGTGGACATTTTGGTGAAGCCAGGCGGGTGCCGGTGGTGGCACTCAAATCCATACCTACCCAAGTTCCAGTCCATCGCTGTACCACTAAACCATCCCAGCAGAATGATCGTATTTTCATATAACGTAATGTATTTTGTAATTACCAACCTTTGTGGAATACAATTTTTACCTATGTGGTGGGTAATATGCTGTTGATTATTTACATATAAACACGAAAATGCCAATTATTTTTAGTGAACGTGTCATTTTAGAGGGGCTTTTGCACGCAACATGAAACAAATGGCCGATGTCTCTTAACTGAACACAACGAATTAGTCGATATTTATTTTTAATTTATTGGTTGTCTTGGCATTTGTTAAAAAATTGTTTTTGCTCAAATTATTTATTATCTTGTTTATGATATTAGACAATTTTATAATTAATTACAAGACACGTGTCTTGATTTCTTTAGTTTTTCTTTGGTAAAAATTGATTTTTGTTTATTTGCTCAACATTTTGCATTTATTGATTGAGTTTTGTATTTTGCATATGTTTTGCAGTGGTTAGAGAAATGGAAGCTGCCAATCATATGTATGAAGTTTCGAGCAAAGAAAAGCCTATTATTGCCATTATCACAAATTTGTTATGTGAAAAGATGGCTGTGGATGCTATGATTGATCAAAAAACGACATTTGTTCGCTATAAATCAGAAGGTAATTTACTTTTATTTTTTGTTGATAGGAAAACAGAATTTCTACTTGGGTTTATCCAAATCTATCGAAAACATTTTTAAACATAACAGGTCAGGGGTCATGAGTAGACTTATCATTTTGCTTAACTTCTTTAACGACATCTGCTGTCGCATAGGGCAGTTACTTGCATCAGTTGGATGCAAGTAACTGTTATAAGGTAATCATATGAATATTGGATTAGAAACTGTTGAAACAATGTTTAATATGAACATATCAGTGTAAGGATCTGATTAGTGCAGGGAATACTGTCGTGTAAGTATTTTATTGTAAAAATTTGGCAAACATTAGGTACTCAATGCAGAAAAAGAGAAATACTTATATTTTTGTTAATGTGCATAAACGAAGTGGATATACGTGTTCATTGATAATTCTGATGAATTTTGGAATTGAAGACAATTGGTACAATCAAGACTGAAGATCTATACTATTGGAATAGTTAGGTCTAGTAACTTTAAAAAAAGCAAACCAATAATAAAATAAAAAGCGAAAAGTAGGTAGTAGAATATTTTTTATTAATAATTTCTTTGAATTGATTTAAAAGACAAATGAAATATGCATTTCAAAAGATACTAGCAAACATGGTTGATTGTATTTAAACAAAAACGTCAATTTAAAATGTTTTTGAGATTTAATGTATTGTTTTTTTGTTAATCAGGTTCTTATTGTTGAGCAAACATAGATATGCCGAACTTGTGTTTAAATTTAAACCAATTATATATATATATATATATATATAGGTGAATCACATGTTTATACAATTGGTAATATTGGACCGCATAGAGTAATTTCTACCAAACTTCCTATAATTGGACGCGAACTTCAAGCAAAAATATCTTCGAGTAGTATAACCACACGGCTTTTGGGTAATTTTTTGTCTACTTATGAAGTAGTATAACGTTTTCTAACAAATTTTATTGCATCTATATGTGAAATTACTGTGGCGAATTTGCATTTAAATCACGTTTGGTTCATGTTCTATTTTTAAATAAATACCCAATTTTAATCTATTATTATGACTAATGCTATATTGATTTTATCAAAACGATTTATCTAATTTCTATCTATTTAAAAGATATGTCTGCCTACTGTGCTGCTATTGTTTGTACGGTTTAATAATTTTGCTTGTTATATGACCATTTTATATGCAGTGTTTTCTAAAGGAAAGGAACACTTTACACAAAATAATCTGATGAGCAGAATCTCGAGGTTAAACGTATATAATAAATAATTTGACTTGTTTTTAATTTACAACTTTTTAAAAGTTATTTTTATTTATATAGATTGGAATAATTAAATGTTTATTTTGATAATTATTATGACATTACAATTCGATATGAGAAACACGTGCAAGCATGCACCAAAGATATTAAAAATATGTTTAAAGATATATTAATACCACAAGCAGCTATTCGACTTAGAAACTGAACTATGGTAAATAAATAGGCTGCTGTAACTGTCTATAAGAATTTAAATCGTCATGAAGAGGTTCTTCGTGTATCATCATCATCGGGGATAAACATCCTCCACCGGTTATTATCATTCAGGGTAGTCCAAAAAACCAAAACGCCTGCAAAAACGTCAACTTTTGTAATGTGTACTCAAAGAACGACACTTGAGATGTACTGACATTAAATGTTAATTACATCCCAAGTTAAACCCCTTCAATGATCCCTGTTGGCTGCATAGGGTGAACAAACAGACCGCCCATTTAAATAATTCATTTGGACGATGGGGCTTAGCATAAATAAAAGGACTGAGTTCGCATGCTACAATGTCTCCAAATTTTCCGTTGGCCGCCTAACCTTCCTTTCCATCCGGGTAATGGGTGGGCATCCATAGCTATTCTGGCTGGATGAGTGGGAGATCTACGTAAAACATGGCCAATAAATGTTAAGAGACTTACAAATATCTAGGAATGGTCGAAATATTTAACTAGTTATTAAATGAGTGCGTTCAATAGAGGACAATGAGCGAAACCATATAGATCTTAAACAGCTTTGCTCAAAATGAACAAGCTTTTGTGTATCCGCTTGGGTGAGAGTCCAAGTTTCGCATGTGTAAACAAGAATGGAACGCACTAAACTCTTATATATTCTAATCTTGGTTTTAATAGAAATATTGCTTTTTTCCATAAAGGTTTACTTAAACGCCCAAAGGCTGCAGCAGAGAGGCGAAAATGACGCCGAATCTCTGAAGAGCTGGATCCTTTATTATCTATGACCGAGCCTAGGTACATAAATTCATTAACCACAGGGAGTGGGCTACCATTAACAGTGATTGGATTTATAAAGGGGACGTTCGTTAAAACCACTGTGTATGTGAGGTATAGGAAATTTTCTTTGTTTAAAGGTGCATAACGAGTTAAAAAAAGATGCTAAAGTTAACTCTGTCATCAACCAATTTTAACTTTAATCAAAATTTGACAGGTGCTTTTCAAGAAGTTCGACATGTGCTGTTGGTTGGGGTCGGCGGAAGTGTTCCGCATGTGTACGAATTCGACAAACATTCTCGGCTAGGCGACATTGTCGTTAGCTTGGCTTCGTCCAAATCGAACCAGACAAACGGCAACAGCCATCCGATGGTGAATGGCAATGCGGCGTTTGAACCGACATACATTTACTGCGATAATTTGCTCAACAAACCAGACGAGCAATGCCAAAACGGCGTCACTCCCCAATTCTCGTTCAAGTCATATGCAGCTCGGGATTTGGCGTTGTCGGTCTGCGTCGAACAGGTTTTGGACCGCTTTGAATGTGCTCCGGAAAAATGTGAATGGCAACACATTATCAAGACAACGTTAGGTTTGCTTGGGGGCGAAGATGAACCTGTCAGTTTTAGTCGCCCTTCGGCAGACACTGATAAACTCAAAGTGAAGGTAATTTGATAGTTGGTCAACGATTATCTCCTTTAAACCAAGTTGGATAGATATGGTATATTCTGTTAGTCCGTATGCTTCGGTGCACCTACTCCAGGAAACGCCACGTGGATGTGACAGGGATATCACCATCATTGGAAATTGAGATTTTATAAGCATTACTCAACTCCTTGGGATCATTACCATCCTACAAATCATATTAACAGAAAGCATTTATTTCAGTGATGTTAAAACATTATCAGTTTATTGTAACTATACAAACTACAGTATTTAAGCAAACGAGTGATTACAACATTCAAAAGAAAATCGATAACCAGAATAGTCAACAATGTTTAATTGGATGGTCACTGCTGTAAATTAATTAGTCAAGTTGTTATTAATATTTTCATGAATCGAACTCGGTACAAATATAATTCAGTGCAAATCTTTTAGTTTCTGATGGCACATTCATTTCTAGGGAAACGCTTTTTTTAATTATTCTTACTGGTTCTTTTTTGCAAATAACATTTTAACCAGAAGTATTATATAAATAACACTGAGGAACGAAACTTGCAATTGTATGAAAACTGATGAAAGAATCGTTGAAATGGTATTTAGTCTTAAGTGTATTTTTTGTCAATCACAAAATTTGATATGTTCAATCATTGTGAAAATCTTTTTTACAGATAAGCGAAGGTGTCATAGTAGACATCACGCACCCAGAGGTACCGGAAAAACTATCTCCTTTCTATCCAACGTCGGTACCTGCAGTCCGAATTGGACGTGTGGGGTCGGGCAGACTGATAACGGAGAACGATAATCTGCGCGAAGTTTTCGCCAAAGAACACCATTTGTTGTGTGTGGATGCTGAATATGACCAGGTAATGTGACCTTCTTTTAACAACCATACAATTTTTTAAATTCTAACTCAAGTGTTTTAGTAATAAGAGCTGTGGTTTACAGCTCAACAGGTTTGAACTTCGGTCATGGTCTCTTTTAGGTTTTGAAAAGTTCGCAATATGGTACATGCAGAACTAACTAGGTGCAGTTGGTTCTACGAAATGGTAACCCAAAAAACATTGATTGAATTCTACACCTACCTCCCTGTTCGAACTTGGACAGTATCAAGAGTTATTATTTTCTTCATCTGAAATTTTATTGTCATACGCTGAACTACACACACACATATATATATAGCGATTTCAAATCTAAAATAATCTGCTCTATACAGTCTTAGAATAAAACGACAAACCGCTATTTTACATATTCCTATAAATGCAGGGGATGGATGGTAATTGAATATTGTTTTCCTTATCCAGGTTCTCGAATCCATACTTGGGAGCGGTTTGGATTCATTTATTCTCATCCGTGGCATTTCGGACTACGTTGACGGTAGACAAGGAAATCAGTGGCAACCGTATGCCGCTCTGGCAGCAGCTGCTTTTATGAAAGCCGTCGTATTGCAATTGCCTCTAGAAACTAAATAAAACTAATTCACAAACCCCGAATGTTAGGCAAGATGATGCCAAGCAATTTTGCTTCGTTTATACTTTTTATTTTTTCGTTTATTGATCCAAAGATAAATATATACTCTTGTTTTGACAACTACATGTGTATAATTAATCAGTATTATTGTTATTATGGCTCATTCATACCGCAACTGTATAGCTTGTTATTATTTTCTTAAATAATTGTTTTTTTATTTCGACTTAAAACTTTAAATAAATATACATTTATTTATATATACATACCTTTTTGGTAATGCTGATCCATATGAATTTTTACGCATTTACGAAGTGGATGAAACCACAAAATATTTTAAAAAGTATCATTCAAGACATGTATATATATATATATATCATTGATGATAAACTGGAAGAAAATAATTAGAAAGGGTTTAATTGTGCAGTGCATAATATTATTTATTTGGTCAAACGTAGACGCATAGATACAGACACAATGAGAGCAGCATCTAACACTGCATGAAATTGATATTGCCCATGATTGTTTGTTTACAAAAAATTGTGATAACTTTGTATTAGAGCCGAAATAAAAATTGAGTTCAAACCAAAATCAAAAGTGTTAAGTACGGGGGGCGGAAGTGTAATGTGGCCAGTTCAAGTGATAAGTGCAAATGTATTCAGCACTAAAATCAAGACATAAATAAAATTATCTAGTCCATACATACATGTTATATGCAGATGAAATATAAACTATGTACTAAAATAAAAAATGAAAAGCTATCGTGAATGGAAAGACAAAAATTGAAAATAATTGCTGCATTTTCAAAACGTAGAACTTCGGTGCCTTGCATAGATTGTGCATAATAGTGAGCATTTTAAATAGTTCTCCTGAATGTAGCGTAAATACCGGTGTCCGATTTCGAAAATTGGAAATGGTAATCAAAGGCACACGGATGATGGAGGTTTCACTTGCGACGAACGAACGCTGCAAACTTGAATGTCTGAAAAATTATTTTAAATATTATTACAATGTAAATAATATTGAAATAGTAATATAAATTTGTGCAACTAGATTCAACCAAATTTGGGGTTGAATGAATAAATGTTTTTAAAAATCAAAATGCAAACTGAATCAGCTCAAATTTACCTACAACTTGTCTGATACTAATCAGAAAAATACAGAGATATGCTGACCAGAAGGCACACGACATCCTCTAAATCTTGAGCAATCATAAAATGGTCTTGAAAAATAACAATCTCAATGGCGTGTATCGATAACCAGATGTGCTAAATATACTATGTGTTGAGAATTAATAATAGAAAAAGGTTTTAGTACATTGCTAAAACTTTATCAATAGAACATAATAGTTAATAGATTTGTCAACCCACGTACTGAGCTAAAAATAATTCCAAGTAATAAAGTGTAAAATACCACCAATTGTCATCACATTGAAAGAGTTGACAAAACGCAAGCTTGCTTATAAAAGCTTGTTCCACAATATCGACTTACACAAAAATGAACGGAGAAATGTACAAAAGTGGAAGCAAACACACCACTGTCGTACAAAACGAACGGTGGCGGAATTAGGAGGGTAAGAATTCAGTGCGACTATGGCGCCAGCCACTCGGACCACGCTGGTTGTTAGATCCAGAAAAAGACGTGGACGGTGTCTGATCGCTGGAACCGGAATTCCGATTGGACGTGCTAATGACTGCAGCATTGTCAATACCCATATTCGCCGTTTCCATGTCGAATGCACGCAAAGCATCGGCATGGCGCTCCATCAAGCGTCTCATTTTCTTGCGCGATTCATCTTTGGTTGATTCGGCATTTTTCTTCATCTATAAAAAAGGGTTTATGTCAAATCGTAAGTTAGTCATTGCAAACCTCATTGTTTAAGTAAAATATTAAGTAGTTTCTAACAGAGACAAGAATTAACTTCGCGATATATCGCACATTAAAATATAAGTAATGTTAGGTAATGTAGTCAACTCTACATTATTTCTATATTTATACAGGATATTAAACGGTTAACTGCAATGGCGTCATAAGCATGAAGGTCAAATATGACAAAATTTCTTGACTTATAGACGGCATATTTGTGACGACGCCATTGTTCGCAATAATTGAGAAAGCCGTCAGTTTTTTTGCCAAAATTATGTCTAGCTCAAAGACAACATATATACCTTAAAATATCCTTTAAGTATCCTGAGTGTGTGTCTGAGCTCATCAGCCAAAACTGAATCCCAGTTATAAAATCCACAGGATTATTAGCACATTAAATAAATAAAGATGTTTATCAATTAACCAAATGAAGTCGCTTTTTACAATAAAGAAAACATACAGCAGCTTCAAGAGATTCCTTTCTTGCTCTGATTCGATTGTCTAAATCATCCAGTTGTCGTTGATGCTGTTTGAGCATGTCTCTTCTTTGTTTGTCCTGAAAACTTGACAACATATTCACGCCTTCTGTTAAACTATCTTTGAACTCTTTGTTTTCATGTGCATGCGTTGATTCGACTTTAACCTGTCACAATCAATACAAAAAAGAATCCATTTTATCACAGAATTGTTTCGTTTAGTAAAAAGATAAACAAAATTTTTTTACATCTTTTCACTTGCATACATTTTTATGTTATAATTAAAATTATTAGCTTCGTAAGGTATTAAAATCTTATTATTGATTACGAAGATGGTCAAAAGCGACAAATTTAAGACTCGGTATACAACATGGGTTTGAGTCACACTAGCGGCGCTAAATGTCCATCTACCGGGAAATGTTTCTTTTAAAATATTCAAGCAGTGAAAACCAAAAAATGCAATTATTTAATTCCAAGTTTATATCATATATTGGTTAATAATTATTTAAAAATTATTGTAATGTTAAAAAAATTAATTATTTTGTCTGAAAAATGTAGACAAATATGTTAAATAACTTAAACATAAGTAGAATTCTTATAACTGGCGTCATTGTTTGCAATTATTATTTTAGTATTCCTAAACGGTAAGTCTAACTTGATAGAAAACGATTAAACTCTGGTAAATAAAATCGATTTTACAGTTAAAAATTGTATTTTAAAGGATTATAACAATACCCTAATACATTCGTCTCCATTAAAAACCATGATCATAGTTTAAAATATAAGAACTATAAGGTATATAATCTCCAACTTTTATATTTACTAATTTTTTATAATCTATTTTCAGTTCTGGGATGCTAATGATCCTGAGGATTTGAGTAATGCTTATAAACTCTCAATTTCCAATGATGGTGATATTCCTGACTGTTAGTCCTCCACGTGGTGCATCCTGGACTAGGTGCCCCTAGGCATCTAGACTAATAACAGCAGGGTCCGAGTGCACAGCGGTATAACTGGGCTTCCGCTACGGCGGGTGTGTGCGAACATACACCCAGGATACTTAAAAGGCATCTAAAGGTATACGTATACCATATGTAGCCCTTGGGCTAAGGGAGATAACCCTGACAAAAAATCAGGCGGTCTTGTCAATTTTTGCGAACAGTGGCGACGTCACAAGGATGCCGTCTACCAGCCAAGAAACTTTGTTATTCTTCCACGTTTGTCTACGCTTGTCAAGCCATCGAAATCGATCGTTCTACGTCGTATAAATATGGGAAATAATGAAGAGGTGACCACGTCACCAACCAAAATGAATGAAATTTTCAGTTTTAACAAATGTGGTTATTTTTCAGTGCTATTATGCTTTATTGTTAGATTGAATGTTAACATTTCTAAAGTATCGTCTGAGGAATGTATTAGCAAACAAGAATAAAACAGCTGTTCAGTACTCCTGGATGGTCCAAACCAAGTGGATTTATTATTCGATAAATCTGACAATTGCAACATCCCCTTGAACATTAATTGATAAGCAAAAGGCGCTAAATGCCATGAGTTAATCAAACGACTGTACATATCCTATTGATGTACTAAAGTGCCATTGACAAAAATAAATTTAAAACATCGCTGAATGACTCGAAATCAAACAATGTTGCAAGTATATTTTTCCTACTATAAATCCATTGTGTTTATCAGTAGTCAATTATGATTAAACAAGTTTATAGTTACATTAAGTAAAGTACAAACTGCTTAAAATAGTGTATAAAATTACATACAATTAATAGTCACATCACACATTGGTATAACAAAGACAAATTAAAACAATTTGTAAACCAATTTGCTTATTAGAAAAAATATATAGCACCATTATATAAACCTATTATGCAATGGAGATTAAACCAATTACCACATCTTCGTAATCCGGTAGGCCGGTGCCCTGTGACCACTCGTCCACCTTAACATCCTGAACAATAGCCAGAGTGGAGATGACTCAATGATAAAACTTTTATTCTTTAAATTGAAAAACCAACATGTAACACAAATAGTTCTATCGCACTTCATCCTAACTGGAGCAATTGACTATAAAACCCACCCAAAAAGCCATCAATAAATTTACCAAAAATAAATAATAACACTCCATTCGTACATTTTGTTTTTCATGCAATTCGCTAATGCTTTTGTTGTATTGGGCTTCCAAATCGTCTTGTTTGCGCTTTTCCTCCAACCGAAGCGTTTCGACAACCTGACGCTCGTCTTGCATCAAGACTTGGCCTTGGGAATCTATAAGATCCGGACGACCATTGGTATCACCCAAGATGTGGGTGCTATTCATAACAAGTTCGGAGGTTCGACGCACGGCCTTTAAACGCTCTTCGCGTAACAACTTGAATTGCTTCTTTTGGATTCGAGCTGCGTCACGAAACTGTTTGCGAATTTGTATCTCTTTTTGCTAAAAGTCAATCAAAAAGCATTGGGATTATGTCAAAACAGATTCATACAAAGACTAAATTTAAAGTGAGATACTAAAAATGAGCAGTATTTAAATATTCGACTTCAGCCCCCATTTCTCTCCACAGACCGAAAAAATCACAACTCAGTCACGATTCATAAATTGTATTAGTCTTAGATTGTCTCTTAACAAAGTTACCTATTCAAAGAAAATCGAAAAGATAACAGATCAACCGTGAATCACTTAACAATCGTGTAACATTGGAACTTAATATAAAAGCACCTAAAATGCGGAATTCGGTTTGAGGCAAAAGCACCGACTGTAAGGAAAAACATCAGTCAATAAACATTACCAAGACTTAGATTGCAACTGAAGATTAAGATTATTTCCACATTTGGTAAAAGGATCTAATAATACACAAGGTATACAAGGCACATTTAATTGATCTTAATCTAATTGATGTGCTCATTAACAAATACTCAAAGGCACACGAATGTAACTAATAATCTCCACCTTTTAAAACTTAAAAACTGCAAACCGAATGTTTTACTTCCATATATATCTTAGTGGTTTAAAATCTGATCTAGCAATAGTCACTAATGCTATTAATCTCGACGGCGTTCGGTTTTATATAGGCTCTCGTTCAAATGACGTTAATAACCAGCAAACAAAAATGTTAGTGCACAAAAACCTCTACCTTCAAATATTTTGGCAAATTCTTCGTTTCTTCGCCATGTCTCTTCACAAGGCTCGTTTCGATGCGCTTGAAATATTGATGTAAATTGTCCATTTCTGCATGGTGTTGACTTTGCAATTGGGACAAACGCAAATCTTGAATTCGCTTTAACTGACCTATTTCTAAATTTTCCAATTCCGTGTGCTGTTTGAGCAACAACGACGTAATTTCCTGTGCAGCCTTCTGTTGTACTTTGATATACTGTCGCAACTGTTCCATCTTTACAAAAAACATGTTACAATTACAACAATAAATTAAAAGTATTATTAATCAAATGAAATAATAAAATTCTGTTTGAGCACAAATTCAGAAGTTATTGTTAAATAGATACAGATTTACTAAAAGCTTTCAAAATCTTGTGCTCAGATAGCTTAATCAGTACAGAATAAGATTCTTAATCTCAGAATAATAAATAAAAGCCGCACATTAGGTGGATTTTTTTAGTAGGTAGGAACAGTGGAATACATTCCTGTAAGAATCACTTCAATACAAACATTATCAACCTGACAGGATTGCAATCTAAAAAAAAATATCTAAACACGAAGCACCAGCTAGTAACGCAGTTAGTTCCATACAACTCTAGTCTATCCAAGATACACGATTAAGCATGTCTAAAAAAAACCATAGATGACTTCGAAATCGCTTTTTTTATTAATAAAGAACTTTAAAAAATTCTAACGTAATATTAAAAAAGTGAAAAACAGTGGATAACCCGTAATTTTTACTCTTATACTTAGCGAAGCAAAAATATTAAATTTAAAAAACTGAATAAAAACATTATTATCAATATTGTTTTCTTTTCAACTCTAAAAAGCTTACATTTCATAACCAATATGTAATGTAATTTACCTCCATATCGTTTTGTACTTCGATCTTATTCATGCAAAACAAACATTTTGCTACAAAGAGTAACTAAAAAATATTATATTACCAGCTACAATTAATAAATGTTAGTCTCAATAACATTAAATATTCTACAGCCAGTTGTTATATCAATTAACCGTCAAGGTTAAAAAAATGTGTCGTTTCAAAATTAGTTGATCTTAACAAAGTAAAAAGTATAGTTATTCAAATCACCAAAACATTGACAAAAACTACAAAATATTTGACTTTCAACTATGATAATTTCAGCTGCCGTCAATATATACACATAGACATTAATGTTCTAATGTAGGTTTAAAAAATATTAAACTAACCAAAACAGATTTATTAAAGAGATTAAATTAAATTGCAGATAAACTAAAAACGTTTTTTATAGTTAATATGAATTCATAAAATATGCTTTATAGTCAAAAACTAAACACTTTCCAGTATTTCATAAGTGTAAATTTATCCATTAGTTCCAGATAAAAGCCAAAATAATTTATATGCAACTTTAATTAGATGTCTATTATTTAAACATAGATCACAAAAATGTATACACACCACCATTCTGTAATCTGTTTCCCATATATAAAAATTACATTACCTCATTAGAAAACCCAGAATCTAAACACTGATAATGACCGTACTCCCGGACTTAAGCAGTTTGACAGTATTAAAGCACAATATGGGACCAAAGTGGAAACCAAAAATAATATCCATAAATAGTACACTTTTATTAAGGACAGGCTTTAGAAAACTATTGATCACAATCACATTTCAAACAGACCAGTAAAAATATTTTGGAAAAGGTTGATAGACCAAAAAAACTTGACTAAGAGTAATTTTGGAGAAATATAATTAAATTGAATGTTACGTGAGATAAAATGGGCATTTTCCAAAAAAATTAGTTGCGTGGACCAATCCTGTCGCTGCATGCACTTTAAAGCAAGAGGATTGGCAACAAATAAATAAAACCGAGTATTAAAAACAAACAAACAATAATTATTGATATGTTTCAAATTAAAATTAGGATAATTAGATAAACCCAATCTTCCCTTTACTCTTTTCAATAATTTTACTTTTTGTTTCGATTTCATAACTCCCATTAAAAACTATTACTAACAAGATAAATTTGTTGCATAACAATAATAATAATAAGCAATAATAGTAAACAACTTTAAAAAAAACATAAACTGAAAATAAAGCGAAATTTATAGATAAGAAGAAATGAACACTACTAGTAACCGATATCCAATAGTACGACAAAACAGTATATTCAAATAAAACCAATAAATACGGTTCTATACTGTACATATAACAAAAATCACAATGTAATACTTATACTCAAGTATTTTAAAAACATTACTATACACCTTAGCCATACCAAGTATAAATAATCAATCACAACACACAAAAACTCAATTTCCAAATACCTCAATATCTTGCAGTTGAGTCAATAGCAAGCGTTTTGTTTTGCGAATTTCCAACGCGGATACATCTTGTCTCCGCCGACGAATAACGTCCAATGGATCAGCAGAATCGGGCATACGTGCAAAATTCTTTTTGGCCAGTTTCAGCTGGGACTTGGTCTCATTTTCCAGTTGACGCGCCAGTTTAGATGCTATAGTGGCTGCACGCTTGCGTTCCTTTTCCAGTTCTGCAGCGTGAATTTCTTCCAAACGTGTGAATTCCTTGCGCATGCACAGCTTCGTAGATTCGTAGTCTCGGTTAAGACGCGTTTTAATCGAATCTTCTTCAATCTAAAAACGCGTGTAAATTGAAAAAATAACTTGAACAATATACATATCCAACCTCAAAATACGTCAATGTTTCCAGTCAAAAAGCAAGAAATTAAGTAGTTGGCTGAGTTCTAAAAGTTTCAAATCCTTCGACTATCGCCTCCCAAATAGATTTGGATAGTCTAACAGTATTGTAGGCTTATATATATAAATAAATCCGTAGCCTAATGGTCACTTCCTTATTATTTCATTATTTGAAAAGCATCTAGACTGACTAAAGAACAGCATTCTTGCCTACAATTTATAACCAACTGGCACAACTTTGTCAATATATCCAATTTGAAGGTCTTGCTCAAAGAACTTCAAACGATCGTTAATGTAACATAACAGGTAAACTGTAACCCCAATAAACAATGATAAATCAGTCAACAACAGCAACAAACATTCCACAAAATTAAAAAACCAATTCAAACCTTATTCTTGTCTTCAACTTGTTTCAAGTGTTTTTTGTGCTGATTACGCAAACGCTTCAACTCGTTCATTTGGTCACGACAATTGACCATTTCACGACCATAACCAGCCTGAGTAAAACCTAAAACGACTGAGGCTGGCGAATTGGAAATGCTCGCCTCATACGACTGTCCACGCATCATCTGACTTGTTTTCAACGTGGCAAAATGACCAGATGGTAAAGGATTGGATGACTTTTCAGATGTAAGACCAATGTTGAATGCCGCCATATGAGCAGTTTGTGCATTTACGTCGCTGTTGTTACGCAAATTTGGTTCGGGTTGAATGTTGGACGCAGCAACTTTGATGGGTTGAGGTGTTTTCAGAGCGGCTGAAGTTATGCTATCTAAAACATTTTTCACAATAAAAGCAATTGTTTATTATTCCTTATTTTAATGAATTTTTTTAAACCAACCACCACATCTCGTAGTAGTAAATAAAAAGCTTTAATCTAAAAGATTAATATATAAACACACAAATTTAGTAATCAATATCATGAGTCCATTCATCACTTGCAATAACTCAATATCACAATTTTAATCAATACTCCCATTTTAAGAGTGACTGATTTGATAACTAATATTTCCAATTCTGCATCTCTATATAATGCATCCTTAATCCAGACTAACACTACAGCTTTAATTTATAGATTATTCAGCCACCTTTGAGTCCGTTGACCGCAACCTGCTGTAAAATCTTCTCATTGCCAAAGGAATTCCTTCCAAGATTGTCAACATTATTAAATCGTTATACATGTCGTCAAACGCAGTCATACGAAATGGAAATTATTTAACTGATGCAATCTATATAAACTCAGGAGTCCACCAAGGATGTGTTTTACCACCCACACTCTTCAATTTTGTAGTTGATGACATATTTGATGAAGTTTCTCGGTCATTAGAGAACTGTATAACCCATGATGGTCGCAAGATAGCAGATCTTCAATATGCAGACGATGCGGTTCTTATGGCAGAAACCAAAGATTTGCAAAATGCGGTTCAACTTACTCAAAAAGCCTCAGAGAAATACGGTTTATATCTTAATACTAAAAATACAGTGGTTTTAGCGAACGTCTCCTTTAGAAATCCAATCACCGTTAATGGTAACCCATTCTCTGTGGTTGATGAATTTACGTACCTAGGCTCGGTCATAGCTAACAAAGGATCCAGCTCCTCAGAGATTTGGTGTCATATTCACCTCTCTGTCGTAGCCTTTGGGCGTTTAAGTAAACCATTATGGAAAAAAGCAATATTTCTTTTAAAACCAAGATTAGACTATATAAGAGTTTAGTGCGTTCTATTCTACTTTATGCATACAAAACTTGGACTCTCACCCACATATATATACAAAAACTTGTCCATTTTGAGAAAAGCTGCTTAAAATCCATATAGTTAGCCATTTAATAACTAATAAAATATTTCAACCATTTCCAGTTATTTGTAAGACACTTAACATTTATCAGCCATGTATCTCTAATACAATAAGAGAAATACGGTCATGTTTTACGTAGATCGCCCATTCATCTAGCCAGAATAGCTAAAGAAGCCCATTCATTACCAGGATGGAAAAAGAGACCAGGTGGTCAACGGAAAATTTGGACGGACATTGTAACACGCGAACTCAGTCCTTTTTTTATGCTAAGCCCCATCGTCCCAATGAATTACTTAATTGGCACCAGTTTGTTTACTGTTTGCAGCTAATAGGGATCACTGGATGGGTTTAACTCGGGATGTAATTAACATTTAAAGTCAGTACAGCTCAAGTGTCGTTCATTAAGTGCACATGGCAAAAGTTGGTGTTTTTGCAGATGTTTTTGGAATTTGGACTATCCTGGGCAATGATAACCGATGGAGGATGTTTATTGCCAATAATGATGATGATGATGACTACCGCTTTAAAGTGTAAGTGCAAGCATACACACAAGTATTTAAAAGGCATCTTAAGGTATACATAAGGTATATCATACGTAGTACTTGGACTAAGATACAACCTTGATAAAAATTTAAACTGCTACGTTAATCTTTATATACATCAATATCGTTACAATAATACAATCTATTAGCCAAAATCTTTCGTTACTATTCTGCGTTTTTTCACATAAAAATTACCCTTCACATGTGAAACAGTGACAGTTATTCGAGACGCTTTACAAATACAAAAATAATAAACATATTACAAATTAATAATTAAAAATGATATTTTGTTTTCGATCATTACCATATCTCTCAATAACTTATTTATCCATAAACTCTTGTATATTACGCGTTTGGCACCATATATGTATTGCTTTCAGTATGTTAATTTCCTAAACACTATCTATTTCCTAAAAATCAATAATTCTGCTTAAATTGTGACAAAAATAATAACTAAAACGAACCTCCACACAAAAGGAATCTAAGATTTTTGTATCAATCTCCTTCAATTTGTCAATATCTATACACCTCCAAAAATCGAAAACAAGGAAAAGAAATTATTGAAGATGCTATGTAAACTTAAAACTATTATTATATTATTATTACATATCTAATTTGTCAGATAACTACTTCGATCCAACTTTACTGTAAACCGTAAATAACGACAAAATGATAAGTTTATATACACGAATATATTTAATATACGTAAATATTCTCTAAATACTTAAAGAAAATACATTCAATACATTTAATTACAAACAAAGTACTCACAATACTATCAATATCATTATTGCTTAACTGTAAGCACTGTAATTTTAGATTATCTAAGCCTGATCAGCCAAAACAAGTCACCAGTTGTCTACATGCACAACTCAATTAACTATCTTATCTGGGTTTAAATAATGTAAAACCAACCACCAATAGTTGGTGTTGTAAAATTCTTTAGTACTGACAAATTGATTAAGCCTAAAAAATCGGCAAGGGTTATGGCTAAAACTATTAACTTATAGGTCAGGAAATGAAGTTCTTAAGAATGAGCAGCTACTCTATTACCCCAATCTAAATAAAAGGGTTTACCATAAATTAAATAATCCAGACACCAAACATTTAACCATGTAAAATTAAAAAACGTTTAATGCATATCCAAAACTCAAATTAACAATTGTTTTAAACGCTTGTTGCATTTAGATCATAATACATTTATAAAATTTATCGTCTAATATACAACCACAAAGATGAAATACAAATCTTACCATGCTGATGATTATCAGTATTTACACTAGTAACAACAGGATGATAAACATGACCATTGTCATCCACATTTCTAACAGATACATCAGATGCGTCCACATTGGCGTACAAATGATTATTAAGAATGTTTGATGACGAAGGTGTGGCTAAATAAGATAGTGGCAAAGCATTGTCATTTTTAGAATTGACTACATGCAACTGATGCACATCACCTTCGTTTGGATAATTTGAAGCAGTAACAGGAGAAGATTGGGCTCCGTTCAAACCAGATGAACCGCTATGTCCACTGTCAATGTCAACCATTCTGGACTGTACAAGTGAAAAAAATGATTTACTTTAAAATTTATTTAATTCGCCAAAACTTTCAAATAAATTTATTACATTAGCTTAAATAATTGCATTTAACTATGCGTCAAAATAACCGGGTAACTTATAGTCCCAGGCAACAAGGTGTATTCAAATGACACTCCAAACAATTCTGGTAAAGTTATCAAAACCAAAAACTGTTGAAGGCAATCTAACCACAAAAACTAGTGTATAATACTAACACACTACCACTCAATTAATCAAACAAAATTCACCAAAAAATACTGCATAAAACTTCATTTAGCTGGTTTTCAGTAATTACTTACATATGGAATCGATTGCTATATGTTTACAAGGTACCGGTAACGTAATGGTACAAGTGACTGAAAACCTACACTCATATCTTAATTACCGGCACTAAATGTGAGTCCTTACTTGGCTGTACAAATGTTTAGTTCCTGAAAAACATCTCGCAAAATGTTTAGGGGAAACTAGAAAATTAAAACAGTTTTACCAATAACCGAAACTCAATAAAGTCATAACAGATAGTAAACAATTATATCGACATCTCTTTTAAGGCAAAACGTACAGGAGAATTGTCAGTTAGCATTTGCGATTCAAATTGTTTCGACAGTAAACCAGTGCGTCTTCGATCAGAAGAACTATTCACACTATCCGAGAGATAGCTACCAGCACTACCATCACTATTCGAACAACTATCGCCCTAAAAAATCAAAAATACAATCAAAATTAGAAAAAGAAAAGCTTAGCAATTTGAAAAATCATTATTTACTGCTATAAATTCTAAATAAAACTGTTTTTTTTAATATCAATAAAAATTTATTTTTACGTAAGAATTTCCGTAAAGTTAAATTCAATTTTTACCATTTTAAAGTGAAAATCACACTACAATGCCAAAGTGATTTGACGGTTTCAATAAATAAATTGCTACTAATTTATTCTCCATTAATAATTTATAGCCTTTCCATTTCCAAAAAGTTTATTATTTTTCTATACATAAAAAATTTATAAAATTTAATGTTTCTTTCTACGGCTTCAGATTTCGGTATTAATACATTTACACAAAGCAAAAAGCGTCTGAAAAATGTCAAATTTGAAAAAAATTACTCAATACAATTTTAATAAACCTTTCTGGTTAGAAACGTTAGATATATAGTTTTTTTGTTTTAAATAAACCATATTGTACATAAATTTAATCAAAACAGTTAATTACTTAAATCCTACATACGCACTTAAACCATGCAAACTTAGAATTAATAAAGGTGGCTCCTCCATCAACTGTTGTTTAAAATTTTACCAGAAAACTTACAACAAACTCGGTGTCTCCATAATTGTTACGCGATTGTAATCGGTTGGAAACCGAATGCGCCTGAACACAATCATTTGTCATCTTTGACATATTTAAATCTCCACCGGTTGAAGAAGATCTATAGTAATTTTTAACGCCAGTTATGTCATCATCGTAGGAAAAATCTATATCGTAACTTTGTCTGGATGTAGGACTTTCTTCATTACTTGTAGCTAAATGTGTACTCGAAGAACGGTTTAAATCAGATTCATACAAAATCTTTCTCCATTTCTGACTAATTTGATTTTCTTGAGCAGCAACTGCCGCTTTTGTTCGTTGGATTAATTCAGAAAGAATATCCGAAGACCGAGTGTAATTAGCACAAAACGGATGAGCTAATGCCTGACCACAAAACGGTCTGTCATTCATCTGTGATTAATAAATGCATTATATCCGTGTTTAGTTTAAAATTTATAAAAATCGACTATTAAATTGTATTTATATACATAAACATTTACTGTAACCCACATCTTTCTGTAAGACAAATTGAACAAAATCACAAAACTCTTGAGACCATACACCACCAACTAATCTTGGTGCATCATTAGAAGCAATTTGGTATAAAGCTGCCATGGGATTAGTTGCACTAAAATACGGTGGTTCCAATTCAGCTAAAAAATGTAAAGTTGAATACAAATATAATTAAGAGGTAATGCAAATTTAAAATCAATCTAACGCAATAAAAATATTTAAATTTTATATAAAGAACTATTCTATTGCTAACAAACCACAATAACTAAATAACAAAAAACTATAAGCTCAACAAATCAGATCACAAAAGTAATCAAATAATTTGCTAATATCTACAAAGAATAACTTGACATTTCTCGTAATGTAACACTTAAAACCCACCCATTTCAATGCATGTTATTCCAAGAGACCAAATGTCGACTCTGCAATCATAGATACCATGTTCCATTGCCAAAATAACTTCTGGTGCAATCCAAAAAGGTGTTCCAACAAAACTGTTAGCGGGACTTAAAAAACTGGCAGACCCAAAATCCCCAATCTTGACCCCACCACAATCTGTTATAAGTATGTTAGCAGCTTTTATATCACGATGTATTTTCTTTTCTGTATGAAGGTAATCCAACCCATGTAAAACTTCACGAACAACACAAGAAATTTCATCTTCTCGCAAAGGTTTTTTATGAACTAAAAAAATATAATATAAAGCCAAAACCGTACCTTCTAACACATCTGCAACAGAACCTATACAATACTCCATTACCAGCTATAAAAATAAACATTAACTAATTAAGAATTACAAACCCATGGTGTTTGATCTTTCATGTAACATCCCTTAGGAAGAACGCAATTTTTATGTGAAAGATGTGATAAAAATTTAATCTCTCGTACAATATCATTCCACTCCTCATCTGACTTTTTTCGTTTTGTGTCAACTTTTAATTCTTTAACAGCAACAACCTCTCCCGTGATCCGATTTCTGGCCTACATTAATGTTAAATTGAATTGCACCGTCTTACGTAATAAACAGCTCCAAAGCTTCCACAACCAATTTGTCTAAAATCAATAAAAACTGAAGTAGGATCTTCATGACTAAAGTATTTAGATAACTCTGGATCTTTAAAGACAGTGGCCCTGAGAGATTTAGGCATTTAACTCTCATTCGTTTTAATATAGTAATAAGAAAATCAATTGATTAGGTTCCTCCTAATGAATTGTGTATGTATATATTTTAGTTTGAAATAATTTTAATTGATTACAAGTACAGAAACTAATCACAAATAGCTAAAAACATGATCAACAATGGTAAATGTCATAATTAGCGGAACAGGTTTGGCGGGTAATCAAACCGACATTAAAAGAGGTAGCTGGTGTGAGCAAACACATTTCTATGTTATAATATACCTTTGTCATTAACTGATAATATATAAAAAACTAAAAATTTTATTATAATATAAATTATAATTATAAATTTAATTTAATATTATTTTTAATACATACATTTTAAAAACTGAAAGTTATTCAAAAATTCCTTTGATTTATATCAAAAATATACAATTATATATATATATATATATATATATATATATATATATATTATTGTAACAAATATATTATTTTTTGTATATTAAAAAAATTATAATTTTTAACTAGGTCAACATTAACATTTAAACAGTATAATCAAAAATATAAATATATAATGTACAAATATATATATGTCGGGGTGGTCTAGAGGTACAAGGCTTGAATTTGAATCTTGGTAGACATAGGCTTAAATTTCACTACAAGCACTAAAATGCGGCCCACGTTTGGTTTTGCTAAAATGTCTACTGCTAAAAGATGTTTTCTCGTAAAACATTCAAAGTAATAAACGTTAAAAAAATAAACTGTTGATAACAAATAATATTATTAATTACTTTTCTAGTAAACACAAAATAATTAATTACATTTAACAAGTTTTAAGTTCAGGTTTGTACGCGGGTTAAATAGGAGAAAACTCCTTTTGATCCACGGTTTAATAACATCAGTTATCAGGAATAAAAAATAAAAGGGGGGGAGAAAGGGAAATAGAAAAAAATTTAAAATATTAAGAACAAATTAAATAAAATAATAAAAATATTCATTATCATAAGCCAGATATAAATCTCTGAGGGACGACGCCGCATCAACATGTAAGGATAGATTATTTCACGCAGAAATGACCCTGTATGTAAAATGATAAAGACGCAAAGAAACCCTAGATATCCTTATTTTAAAAGGTATCTTTTACATAAGTTATTAGAAAAGACCTAAAGGTGGTTTACTTGTTTGGTATTCAAAAGTGTATACACTAATATAGGGTCGCCACGGAGCTTTTTATTTTGTAATGGAAAAAGCCTAATGACGTTTGAACGATTGAAGTAGGTAACAGTTTATATACTTTAAAGTGCTACTGTTAGTTATCAAGTTTATTCATGTCTGCCTTTAGGATAAGAGACGTGACTTAAATGCGGTATTTAAGGTAGGACCTAATATACAATTGGTAAAGAAGGTAAATGCAATTTACGGAGTTGTTACTTTGATTACGCTTAAAAAACGTAGTAAATTAAAAACAAACCGGAATTACTTTATTGTAATATGATAAAAAGTTAAAAGAGGGATTAAAGGTAGCACCTAAATTTTTAACCAAATTAACAACGGAAATGGGCTGAAAAATAGGTGTTACTGTTAAATGAAACATTAAAATTATTATTAATTTTTATTTCAATTACTATTTTTATATTTTTGTACATTTAAACACTTTGACTTTGTTTGAATCTTGTTCTGAGGCGCCCTTTTGTATTTGAATGTATCACGCTGTTGTTAACGTGACTGTGGTTCTGTGAGTATATTGTGTGTATATTGGGTGTTGATAATTATCCGTATCAAGTTAAATCAAAGAAAATCAGGGCCGAGATCTCAGTGAGATCTTACAATAGGAGCTTTGAAAAGATTGCCTAAATGTTTTCCAAACTCTGTGAAAGCACATTTTAGGGAGCATTTATTAGTATTATTTATTTCCTACCGTAATTGTTAAGACTTAGTGGCCCAAACCTTGACATCGTTGGCAGAAACTAGGAGGTCAGAATAAGCAATGGAAGGCAGGTTATTGATAATAAATAATAATGGAGATACAACAAAATTTTAAGAAACACCTGAAATAATATTACTAGATTGGAATAAGACGCCACCTAATCTAGCATTAAATTCCAAATAAAAATATGAGAAGACGTAAACTGTGAAATGAATTCATTTCGTATATTCTCGTCAATCACAAACATATAGCATTTTAGTATATATACAAAAAATGGGTACAGATAACATTTAAATTAGTACAACTCACGAACATACACACACAATCATTACGACCAAACTAAGTTCAATTTAGTGACAAACTGTTTTTGTGCACACAAAGCAGGTTTCAATGTGTGAATATAAACAGATTCAAAATTTTTCAACATATTTGAAGCTGGAGAAGTAATTAGTACTTTAAAACAATTTTTAAAATTGATCTGATGTTTGGTTAGTAGTAGATGACGTAATATGGAGAATGTGCATGAGTGTTCACTTCCGTTTGACTTATTATTGATCCAATTTTGAATGTGTTTTTTAGCCCGGTTAGCTAAGCGACGCATTGTCCGACCAAAGTACTTGTCACCGAAACTGCAAGTGAACTGATAAATGTAATGTGAGGCGGAAAATGTTTTTTTAGCTGTTTTAATGCACATTCTCTATATTACGTCATCTACTACAAACCAAACATTAGATCAATATTAAAAATTGTTTTAAAGTACTAATTATTTCTCCAGCTTCAAATATGTTAAAAATTCTCAAATCTGCTTACATTCACACATTGAAACCTGTTTTGTGTGCACAAAAACAGTTTGTCACTACATTGAACTTAGTTTTGTTGTAATGATTGTGTGTGTATGTTCGTGAGTTGTACTAATTTAAATGTTATTTGTCCCTTTTTTTTGTATATATATACTAAAATTTTATGTTTGTGATTAACAAGAATATACGAAATGAATTCATCTCACAGTTTACGTCTTCTCATATTTTTATTTGGAAGTATAAAGGAAACCCAATGTTAACAATTATGTTAACCTTAATTTTTAAACAATGAAAATGTTATTTAATGTGTTTAAAATAAGATTAATCTAATATTGCGTGTAAAGTGTACAAATGTTTTAGCAAAGCTATTTTTAAATTTTTAATGACATTAAAAAACTAGCTTCAAAATTACTAATTTAAAACATTAAACGGGAATATCTGCTTGGTAAGTTTTTGACCATTTAAAAGTATTCTTTGACTTAAAATATTTTCTATTTAAAAATGTTGTTATTATTAAAAATTATTTTGATTTGTTATTAAAATATTATTGTATAATAAAAAAATTAAAGTTTTAATAAATACTAAATATGTAGTTTACATTCAAAAAGTACTTAACGAGGACGCGGACAACTATTTGTTAATTAGGGATCTAATATTTGTTTAATATATTACTACTTAACTTGAACTATTTAGCTTTTAGTAATTTGCCATATACATTATAGTAACAGAAGTCAAATAAACAAATATCAGTATTTATTCAGTCACGTTAAAACATGATAAATTAAAAATAATTATGCAAACTACAGTAGTTCAACGAACATGTGAATATAACTCGAATCATAAAAATGTTGTGTTTGTTTATTCAAAAAATTATTTATTATAATAATTAATAATGTATAATTAATTGGTCGTAATTAAAAAGTCTTTAAAACCACATAGTTAATTGGCTCGTAATAAATTTTTATTTACTCACAAAAATAGAAAAACTTATTAGTAAATTATAACGTTCTCTGAAAAAAATTATAAATATATATATATATATATATGTATATATATATATATATAACTTTAAATTATTTAAGTAAAGTATCTTATATAACACAATCTAAAATTTTGTACTTAATATTTTAACTAATTTTTTAGTGAGTTTATTTAATAATAATTTATTATTAATATAATTATATTAAAAAATATTTTATTGTAATAATAAATGTTTATAATACAAATTAAAGATACTATATTTTTTTACTTATTATGTATATTTTTGTTTTATTTTTGTGCCTTAATGTTTTTGTGAAAGTTTATCTTACCATTAGTAGTTAATTAACAATTAATTTTTAAAACACATTTTGTTTTTATTTTATAAAATAGAATTTTAAATTATTTTTGTAATTATTATATTGTTTACTATTCGTCATATTGTTTAAATGTATTACCCTTACCTCCATTGTTGGTTTAGTTAGTGTTCTTTTTGTTGGCGTTCGGCCAGCCTGTTGGCCTTGGTTGGTTTAATATTTTTGTTGCTTCTATTTAAAAATTGCACAAAATTACTGATTTAATGAGTAATGTTATATAATTTTGTTGGTATTAAAGCTAGTCGAATTTGCGTATTTTTATAGTAGTAGTTATTGCTTTTTGACAACAGTATAAAGATAATTTATTTCAAAATTATTATTTGTTTTTTTATCTCATTACACTTTAACGGAGTTTAACTGGTTTTTGAAACGATTTTATTATCTCAGTTTTACTGATCAATTAATGAAAGTTCATTTTTAATGGAACCTAGAAGTACCGATTTCATATATTGTAATGTTAGTATTTACATTATATTTTACAATGCTTAACATCTTGAGTCATTGTTGTTAAACGTGAACTATTTTGCGTTTGAAGTCCGATTCATATTTGAGTGAATGTAAGTGTGCGGATTCATTAATAAGAACTGTATTCTTTTTTTGTAATGGAAAAAATCAAGGGAATATTAGCTAATTGATTTTTTGTTCATACTTTTGGGTGTTTTGGTGATTTTTAGAGTTATACTGGCTACAATATACTCGATAAGAGTCTAAAGGTTAGACATATTGAGTAGGAAAGGATAGATTAGTAGTGGTTTACCTAAGTTCCGTAGTGGTGGTTAAAGTACGAGTAAATGAGAAGCTGTTGTTTTTGACTAAAATGCGGATCCAGTTTTAAAAAAAGGATAAACCATAGCTTTAATTTGGAATTTTTTGATGTTAAATTAGTCTTACACGTGACAGTTTTTTGGAGGCCATTTCTTAACTTAATTATTATACTGCTGTTAATAGTGGTTTTCAAAATGCAATAAAAGCAATTATAGTATAAACTGATTTAACAACGACAAAGTTGGTGGCAGAACTACCTCATCATTAATTGATTCCAAGTCTGCACAGTATCTTGGATAATACTTTTCAATTGTTAATGATTTTCCGAGATGTGTAGAGCTGTCAGTCCAGTGACTCAGCGTGTTCCTCGAAGCGTTACAATATGTTCTCAGTAAAGATATTTACAAGTTTAGTTAAAAGTTTTGGATGTGTGCTTAACTTGTGTATAGAAAAGTGGCGTATTCTGATTGTTTTAGTTCTGTGGTAGTACTTTAGGATTTTGATTAATTGTTGACTACACTGTTCGTTATTTCCAGGCTTGTGAAACATTTTAAGCAGTTAATATGTATTAATTTTTATTTGAAGAAATTCTTGTATGCCCAAACAGCTTAAGGTACTATAGTTTCTTGGTTAAAGGATGGCATATATGTGGTATTATGTCCATTTAAAAATGCTCTAAGTAGCACCAGAGATTAGGTATATATATTCATGTGCATTCGATCCTTGTCACACTTTAAGTTTTGGTCTAGAATACACCAAGCCATTAAATATTTGAATAAATAAAGGAGTTGATAACTATTATTTCTGTATTCACAAAGAGCCTAGGAAGATTTCTGCTTTTCCTTTTATATACGAAGAAATCCTAGTATATGCGTAGTGCTATGATGCGAAATTTTTGTTTTACGCAGGATATTACTAGATAGCAGGTTGTATTAATTAGAAGATACTGACGATTTTGATGTTACTTTCAATATATTAATGATTTTAAAAGACGGATTCGTTCTATTAATAAAAATTAGTTTATTTGCAGCTATTTGGTTTGTTTTTATGTACTGCGGCTACAAAAATCAGTAGCAAAGCCACATCTTCAGAAATTCCAAATTCGCATAGCATTCTGAACAATCCCTTTCCATTGCTTATGATTTTTGGAGGCGTGTAGGGATATGTCCGTCCATCGACATAGCTATTGTTTTCAAGATAAAGTTTCGGCCAAAATAGTGTGAAGATCGTCCCGAACAGCATATATTCAAGTACATTTATGACCAAACTAGCGCAATCTTCGTTGTCTTGATTTTAATGAAGGAAGATCGGGAAATTGGACGTCATTTCGAATTTGGCGGTTGTTGATCTTTTTCGTCCATTCCTTGATACGGTGGATGCAAAATGTATCTGGGACAAATTTGTTAAGCTTCTTAATCTCTGACCTTGTAAGAGTCCACGTTTCAGCTGCGTCAAGTAGTTCTGTCTGGATTGATGGTTTTTCGTCTCCATAGTGGATTGGCAAGCTTTCCAAACACAGCAGCAGCCAAACAATTCGACCACCGTCAGAAGTAATTGAAGAGCTCAGATGCGTAAATTCCTTTACATTTGGGAGCACAGTATTATTTAATACAGTCCTTGCATCAGAGGCATGAGACGACATGACTGACTTTCTGGGTTGATCTTTAGACCATGTTCACCGGAAACTTTTACAAGGAAATCCAATGCATACTGCAGCTGAACTTCGTTCTCAGCTACTCAGCGTACTCTAAGTTTGTAATGGGCGTAGTACCAACATACACCTTCCATTTGTACGGAGATCCTGGCAAATATAGCATCAATTGCATAGTTCATCAAAAGATAGGATTGCTTTTGATTTCGTTTTGTGAAGAAATATATTTTTATTGTAGAGTAAAAATATTTTTGTCTAGTTTTGTGTTCTCTGATTAGAATATTATTGTATTAACTTATACATTTTTATTTTACAGATTCTTCAATTTTAATTTGTATATAATGCATTCGGTTAGAATGAAGGTGAGTTTTTTTGTAAAAATTATTTTTAGACTGATGCACGAATTCCGAAACAACCCAAACCTCCTGAGAAACCTCTAATGCCATACATGAGATACAGTAGAAAAGTTTGGGATCAAGTTAAAAATGCCAATCCGCACCTTAAATTGTGGGATTTAGGAAAAATTGTAGGCAAGATGTGGCGTGAACTACCAAACGAAGAGAAGGCATTATTTATTGAAGAGTATGAAAACGAAAGTACTCAATATAAAGAGCAGTTGAGACAGTATTACGGCTCTCCTGTTTATCAAGCTTGGCTAGTAAACAAAGAAGCAGGTAGACATGTTTTTTATATATTTTAAATTAGCTCGTAAAAACAATGATGATCAGGATCAAGATCGGAAGCAAAGTAATTTACGGGGTAGAGATCGTGGTGTAGATTTGCCGCAAGCTGATCTTAGAGAGTCTTATATTTTAGAAGATAATGAAGAAGGTCAGTGTTAATTCTAATATTTTCTATGATTTTTTAAAAACATTTTTCTCATTTTGTTAAACTTCGTGTTGGTTAGAATACTGAGGGTTTTTATGGAAGATTCTTTGTTGATTTTTCATTTGACATTATAAATACAGTTTTAAGGTTTAAAGAATGAGATGTTGCTTAATATTTTTGAAATATTAATGCGACCAATGTAAACATTTACTGCAATTTTTTGTACTGTGTGATACGTCAATTTTTTAGATGTCGAAGAACAGTTTACTGCGAAACATGTGGCGCTTTCTCGTTTTCAAAGAAATCATCGTCTGATGCAAGACGTTTTGAGTGATAGTAAACTTCCTGATCCAGGACAATTAATTACTCAAAATCGTTTAAATACATTGCGATTGCAAGTTGAGCAGTTGAAAAACCATAAACGCAACTTGTGTCAGGAGATAGAAGGGTGTGAAACTCGTCATCAAGCTAAAATTCAACGTATACGTGAAGATTCTGAACGTTTTCGCGGTGAGTACGAAAAGGTTGTCGATTTAAGACCGATTATTACTGAAGGCCAATTTGCCGATATGATTGTCAAAGCCAAACATGACATACAGCGTGAGGAAGAAGAACGCAGAGTCCGTTATCTAGCAGAATTGGAGCTTCGACGACGTAGACAGCAGCAACGTCAACAGCGAGAAGCAGAAATAGAAGCAGAACGTAGACGCGTATTGTTGCATCAGCAGCAGCAAATGCAACAAAATCAAATGCGTGTCATATCTGCGACACATCTTGATTCAAATTTATATGGCGATCGTACTCTTGAAAGGCTTGTTATGCAGGTTTGTTTTCAATTTTGATTATGCTTACCTTTGTTTATATTTTGTACAAAGGAGTTTTATTCTCTCTTATGAGAGGTTGTTTCTGGTCAGTTTTTTTATTTGGCTTTGTATAGAACCAGATTGATGCATTATATCTATTAAATAACTGTTATAAATTTATTAATTATTTTGTAACACTTACCCGGTTTATTTATATATTTATAGGATAAAAAAGAAGATATTTCTCAACAGGTTACTAAACTGTCTCCAAATAATATACCAAGTGTAAATTCTAACAAAATTCCAAATCCATCTTCAGAGAGTGGAAATTTGAAGCAAAACTATCCTAATGTGCAAAATGTGTACACTGGTTATGGAACTCAACGATTTCCTCAAACTGGTCATACACAGCATCACTATCCTCCCAACGTTTTATCACCTGGGCTATCTAATCAGCGTATGCAGATGTCTAGCATACAACAGCAACAACAACAACTTCCCATGCAAAGTGCGATTAAAGCGAATACCCCAAATCGTATTAAAAAGGTTCCTTCCTCAGCTTCATCTACTTCTTCAGCTTCTTCGGCATCATCAAACTCTTCTAAAAAGAAGAAATTGGATTCTCAAGAATCTGGAAAAGAAAAAAATATGATGGAATCGTCATCTGGTCAACCGGTTTCTGAAATCCACGAGCAACGAAGTGCGTGTCCAGTTGATCAAACGGCAACAGAGCATTCCAAACCAAATAATATGCCATTGGCAATGTCTAACGAATTCCCACATTCGGCGCACGTACGTCATCTTGGACAGTCGTATCAACAACTCCCAGGTCCTGCTAATCCCGGCCATACATTTGGAGGTCCAATACCATATGGTTATGATCATGGCGTTCCCAACCCTAGTGCACAAGCACCGCCCATGGGCTACTACCACCCCTCTGGTATGGGACCGAATGCGCCTGGTTACCCACCACGTCAGCCTTTTAGTCAACAACCCAGTTATAATGCTGCAATGCAATACGGTAGTGGTCAGCCATCGCAAGGCGCTACACAAGATGATCAACCACCTTCTCCACCTATGTATATCCAACATATGCCTCAGCATTCTCACGTTCCTAGAGGTGCACCTCCAATTATAAATCCTAATCAACATCCATCGGGACACTCAATGCCACATCCTCATAATAATCAAAATTGGCATTCTTCGGGTTCACCTTATCCACCACACTACGGTATTTCTCGTTATCCATCGATTGGACCCGGACCTGTGGGCTATTCAATTCAACCTCGTCATTTCAATCCTGAATCCAATATGTATTCAGTATCTCACCATATGGTACCACATCAATCGGCCCCGGTTTCGATGCAGGATTCAAACAATAGTTCTCAACAAATTCCAGCTCCACCACCTTATCAACAACAACCACCGCAACACTCGAATTCGCATATGGCTTACTGGGGTGCACATCAAGTGCCACCCGAATATGGACAGAATCAACCACCACCATCTCAACAACAGCAATCACTACCTGCACCACATGCCTATTTACCTCCATCTGAAGGTAATTCGCAGAATCAACAAGCTGTTTCTCATACGGAAAACATTCATCAGAGTACTACAATATCTGGTTCTCAGTCCGATGTAGGAATGCCTCAAATGGGCAATCAACTTTCACAAGGACCGAATATGTATTATCCAGGTTCGTATATGATATTAATTAATCATTAAATTGTAACATCCAAGTGGTTATACAAAGAACAAATGAAAAAGGTTTGAAACTGGTTTAAATCTTTTGGGAACGTTCTAAACAACAAATACGTTAGTTCGCCCACGTTTGTTGTCAGTTAATTGATCATTTAGCAAACACTGTTATTCTAGCCAACCCTATTTGCACATGGTAGCCTCAAGTTATAGGTCAAAAGAAGAGGGTGAGTGATAAATAACGCAGAATGCATTATGCATCTTGTCATATTTTGAAAGATAATGGACAGATGAATGTGTCCAAAATCGTTTACAACGGCTGACACTTATTTATGATGCAATAAAAAAATTAATAATATCAGCAGATACCAGGCTCAGTCGAGACGCTTGGAAGGATCTGTTTAAAGGACCTTGAAATAAATTTGAAATGAGTCACTCATTCTTTTTTAGTGCAAATTGTGTATAGTATGTCCAGTAAACGTAAGGAGGTAATAGATTTTTTGGTTGGTGGATGGTTTAGGTTCTTATAGAAGTAGAAAAATTGTTTAATTTTTACGAGCTATATAATATTAGTATATCTATCAAGGCGGGATCCCGAATACACCACTTGTTCTAAAATACACTCTTGGTGTACGGTTATGACTATAACTTTTTCCGGAACTAGGGGTTACATAAAAACAAGTTTTTATACTTTTAAGGATTTTTGTTAACATATATATATATATATATATATATATATATATATATATATATATATATATATATATATATAAACATATACTGGGTTGCATTATTTGTTCGCACAAGGCTTTGTTTGTTTTGACGAATTTTTAGGATTTTAAATTGTAGGCCTGTGACATTTTTTATTTCTTTAATTTTAGGTGTACCTAATCCATATGGTTCTCATGGAAATGCTTTTGGATTTTATCCAACTTCTCAACATTATCCACCACAACATCCTCATGGAGGTTCTTGGTCTGGTTATCCTCCAAACGTTGGACCAAATCATGTCTCTAATTATGCCCCATTACAGCCTCATCAAATCCAACAACAGCAACCATGTATGCCTCCGGGATCTTATCCTGGTCCACCAATGTTACTTAAACCGGATCAAGTAGGAAATCCTCCTGTGACGATGGACAATTCAATAGCCAATGCTTCGGCTTTAACCAATAATAGACCACCTTCTGGTAATAATCCTTAATTTAGTTTTTACAAAGTTTTGATTGAAATCTACGTTATGGAGTGTTAATTACAGTGCTTTGTTATTTCTGTTTATTTGTCAATACACGATTGCATTTATGTGTTCTATTTTTACTGTGGCGTGAATTTCGTGAATGATATAAGTTTAATTATCATAATCATCGAGGATAAGCACCCCTCATCGGTTATTATCACCCAGGGTAGTCCAAATTCCAAAAACGTCTGCATTTAATGAACGTCACTTGAGCTGTACTGACTTTAAATGTTAATTACATCCCGAGTTAAACCCATCCAGTGATCCCTATTAGCTGCAAACAGTAAACAAACTGGTGCCAATTAAGTAATTCATTGGGACGATGGGGCTTAGCATAAATAAAAGGACTGAGTTCGCGTGTTACAATGTCCGTCCAAATTTTCCGTTGACCACCTGGTCTCTTTTTCCATCCTGGTTATGAATGGGCTTCTTTAGCTATTCTGGCTAGATGAATGGGCGATCTACGTTAAAAATGGTCAATCCGTTTTACATCCTTACCCTGATTAATGTTGTGCTTTTATAACCTTGATTGTGTTTTTCATTGTTGGGTTTTTTTGCAACTGCTCTAACTAAATTTTCTTGTGATAAACTAGAAGATAGTTCAAAGTTGTAAACCTGTTTTTAAAATAAGTTTTAAAAAGTACATTGTGTTTTTAATATCTATCGAAATTGGATTCAGTGTACAAGTATTTATTGAACACTGAATTTTTGTAGTTCCACTTGAAAGTAATTGAAAAAATAAGTAAACATTGGTTTATTAAATTTTCACTGAAGCATTAGTAGATACATTCCAAAACAATTACTTCCAACATTATAACTATTACTCAATTAATTGATTGAACTTTAATAAGATTTTCTGGTTTGTATTGTGTTATCTTTCTGTAATATAATGATACTTCAAAAGTTTCGAAAATTAATTCGTTATTTTAATGCTCTCTTCTATTGTTATGACTTGGATTTGGCGCTTGTTTGAATTTTAGATGAATTTTCAGTTGGGCTAAACTAAGTTATTTAACTCGTCACTACTTTTATCAGTTTTGTTTCCTAACGCTCAACTTGACTTTGTAATTATCAGAAACTGATCTTCAAAAATGCTTTCCCTCTTTATTGAGGATATTTGAAAACCTACCTCTATTAAAATGGATTGTTAAAGGAAAAAATTCTTAACTTTATGACCGGTGCATCATTGCTAATAGTATTTATATAGCAGGCAATAGCGTCACGGCTCATATTTAGTCTTGCTTAGGCTCTGACTGCTTTTTACTTTATTTATGCTTACTACTTTTACGGGAAACATTTTTCGTTAGTTGACATTTTAGCAAAGTCCGCATTTTATTGCCAGTGGTGGGATTCGAACCTATACCTTCTCATGTCTAAGTTGAGCGCTATACCGCTAGGTTGCCCCGGGTATTAATTGGTTTTTGTGGAAGTTTTGACCACAAGCACACAGAATAGTTAACCACAGCCAACCATCTTGATGGGAAGAGGAGCAATTTTTATACATCCTTTTCTACACCCTTCTTGTGTATCAAGTAATGCTGTTCATAAAAAGGTTGTCTAATGATGACATTCATGGTGACACCGGTAAACATTCTCACTTGTCAACCCATTAACCCCTGAGTATCCGTTTTCTCCGCGACTGGTTATTCGGTTAATTGTCGTTCCACTAACCGCCACTAGTGAACGCACTAAGTAAGAAGGATTATTTAACTTTAACTGTAGGATAAGGCATCCTTACACTAACATGTTACTCAATTTTATAGCAACAATATTGCTGAATTTTTGTTTCTTATCTCAAAACTAGTTTCTTTGTGGTGCAACTCATGCATTTTCAGTTAATAGAAATGATGTTCCCGTTTTTCCAGGACTAAAATGTGATTTGTGCTAATGCATTGTCTATTTCAGCAATGTCAAAAATGAGCTTAATTTTTTGTATCTACTAATTTCACTTTATATGTCAATGTGATGGTTTTTTCTGTCAGATGAAATCGCTAATTTCATGTTAACTGTAGTATCCTTTTGGTTTTTACGACTTCCAGATAACCCAATCCATAATTTATTCTATTCTTTTTAGTATTTGGCTACTTATATTGTTAGTTAATTAAAAAAAAACATTTTGTAGATAGCTTTATAAGAGTAACATAGATATTTGACAGATAGACTACTGTTCACAAAGATTACAGGTTGGTTCATGAGTTGAGTAGGAAACAATCTTCTTTTGATCCTCGGCTCGATTGTATCAACAATATCGTGTTAAGAAAAAACGAAAATTAAACAAAGTTAAAAAATAGATAAAACATCAATCAACTGAAGGATATTGAGTTAAATTTATGTAAAATTAGAGAGGGCATATAGATAATATGCAGCCCTAAATGACGTAACAAATTTAGCATTGACTACCTATGAAGGCAGACTGTTCCAGGCGTTGATAACTCTCTGGGAGAAGTGATAGTATCTCAACTTGGAATGCACTCTGGGTTTGTTTAGTTTCAGATTATGACCTCTGCAAGAGTTTTTGGCTAACGAAAAGAAAGGTCAAAAGTATTCAGATGATAAAAATTGTACCAAAATATTATACCAAAATAAGATCACCTCGAAGCCTTTTATGGCATATGGAAAACAGTTTTAGAGAACGGAGTCTATCTTAATAGGGCAGATACTTCAAAGACCTAGGTAATTTAAAGATCGCCTTTTGTACTTTTAGGAAATTGTATGAGTCTGATTTAAGAATGGTAGTAGTAACCTGGTCACAGTATTCCAAGTGCGGCCTGATATAAAGCATATATAGCAGACGAACACATTCAGGGGAAAGGCTACCTAAATTCTTTTTAAAGATTTTAATTAATCGGTAGCAAATCTGAATTACTCTAGTATGATGACCTGTAAACTTGAGCGCAGAGAGTTTTTGACAGTTCATTCATAGATGTTAGCCTATGTAATTTAACCTTACTTTACTTATTTATTTTTGGACTGATGGTACACACTGCTAATTATATTGTATTTTTATAATTGTACATATTTTTGTGTGTGTTGAAAGCTACTTCTACTGAAGTATCTAAGCAATAACCATAAATAATAATAATAATAATAATAATAATATCGACCTGCAGAAGACAGGGGTTGGTACCCCAGATCTTAACATTATCTGCATAAAGCAGCATGTTGGACTGAACTATTGCTGGTAAATCATTAATAAATATGATAAACAATAGAGGTCCTAGTACCAACCCTTGGAATACACCTGAACTAATTTGGCAAGAAAGGGATAAATTATTGCCAATTGGGACACTAAAAGAGCGATTGGTAAAGAAATCAGAAATCCAAGCAAGGATTGAGCCAGTAATGCTAATTGATATTAGTTTATTTAAAATTAGATCATAAGGTACTTTGTCAAAAGTTTTTGTAAAATCAGAATAAATGCGTTTACTGATGGTCTTGAGTTTGGTAAGTTAGTGACACTATCTGTATAGGTTATTAAATTAGTGAGACAAAACCTATAGGGCATAAAACCACGTTGGGTAGAATTGATTATTTTGTACCTAATGATAAAATCTAATAAATGAGTCCTAATTAACTTTTCTATTACTTTAGTTGGAGTAGAAAGAATACTAATCGGTCTATAACTGTCAGGGCCAAATTTAGAACCCGATTTGTATATCGACCTAATGAATACTGACTTCCATATAAGTGAAATGACCAGAATTTGAGGAGAGAGTGATGATATGGGTTAAGTGAGGTGACAGTATCTCAGTACATTCTTTTAGGGTAGATAATAAAACTAACCAAGGGAAAAGTTGCTAAAAAAAACCCAATAAAAGTTAGATAACCTGTTATGTGAGTGTGATCACTCGTAAGTTGGGGATAGGAAAGTTTCTAAATGTGTGATTAAATTTGCACGATAACGCAATACAAATCGTATAGTACTAACTGAATATTGATTTTTTTACATTGTATACATTTTCAAAGTCAAATAATCCCCTTTTGATAAAAGAATGCACCAACGTGACTCACACTCACTCACGGAAGTTGACCAATAGGATTAAAAAAATTCTTTTTCTACCGTTTAAACATACGGTTTAAAAAGACTAATAAAGAAGGCTGAATCTTGATATTGGGGAGAGGAAGTTTCAAACTGTTGGAACACTAAGTTAAAATAATCTCAAACTATTGCAAGCCTGGGGTCTAGTAGAATTTAGTGAACCATAATGTCCCTGTGCGAGGTAGATGATAAAACCAACCTGTTTGTCCCAGTTACTTCATCTCTTTTTATTTTCCCCGATTTTGAACTTTCAGATACATTGAAAACCAAGAATCAAAAAGATAAATTTCTATGCACCTCATGTACCCTCCTGAATCCTGAGCTCATGAAACAACCTGTAACCTGTAATCTGCCACTTAAATAAACATACTTTAATAAAGAATTTTTTACAAAATAAAAAAATTAAAAACATTTAAATATATTAATTATTATTTGTAATTTTATATTTTTATAAATATTAATTAATTAATGTTTTTGTTTATACTAGGTGACTTTTTAATCCGACAATTTGACAATGGATGTTGGTATGTTTTATTTTTGTATTGTATATTAATTGCATTAATTCTAAAATATTGTTTTTAGGTTTTGATAGATCAACACCATCTAAACGTGGTAAAAAGCGTCGTCAGAAGATTGAAATTAAGGAATCAAAAAAACGAATGAAAGGAAAACATAAGGTTTGCTAAGATTAAAAATAATTGTTTTTTTAATAGGATGATGATGATAGTAGTGGTGTTCATTCTAAACGGCGCGTAGATCGCGTTATAAAAGTTGGTTAAATTGTATATATTTTTTTATAGAAGGAAAAAACTGTTGATCAATTGTGCGAAGAATTGGGTATAGATGACGTTGAGATGACATATTCAACAGAAGATTTTGAAAACTGGACAATACAAAAATTATTTGATCAATATGTTAGGCCGTTAATATTTAATAAAAATCCCAATGCATCAAAAGAAGTTATTCAAAAAGTAATGGATGCTAAATGGAAAGAATTTGCTATAATGAATCCTTATATACCAAAGGGCGAAGAAGGTTTGTTTTAATTAGACACATTTTATTGGTACAGATTTAGACGATGATTTTGATGATGGTGATGCAGAATTGCAGGATGATGAAATTACCGACGTAAGAATAATGAGCACTTCGGGAAAAAAACGGGGTAGAGTTGCTGGTAAACAAAATGCTATGAATATGTCCGTTGGTTATACAACTCCTCTTTCTGGAGGTGCTGGGAGTGAAGTTGCCAGTCAGTCTCCATCACTTTCTCCTACACAAGCAACTACACCACCTATAAAAATTAAAATTAGTAAGAAAAAGAAACGCAGAGGTCGTAAACGCGCAGACGTAAGTTTTCTGTTCAATTATTTATGTTCTTGGTTAAATTTTGTCATAAGGCTTTTTATTGTGATGGTTGTGTGAGCTTTATATGTTAAGTGATCAAAAAGTGTTTACGTTTGTTGAAATATAAAAAAATATACTGAATAGATTATTTTTTAGTTTTACAGGTCGAAGTAAAAATGCTTATTAACCTTTATTTATGCTATAATTTTATATTAAATAATTCGTTTTTTTAATACATTTTATTTTTTTAACATCTTTAAAGTACGGTTTAGTCATTAATTCTTTGGTCACGGTTATTGTATATTATGTTATATTGTTGGTTGTAGTTTTAAAGATTTATTTTTTGTGGTTGACGTAGTCACTTATTCATTATTTTGATAATAGTGCAGCATATTAAACGTTCGACTCCTCTGTCTTGATAAGCATAAGAAACGTAGGAGAATAACGAAGTTTCTTGGCTAATACACGGCATTTTTGTGACGGTACCGGTAATCACAAAAATTGACAAGTCCGCCTGATATTTTGTCAGAGTTATTTGCCTTAACCCAACAGTTACATGCGGTATATGAATACTTTGTGTTTTAACTACCTAGGTTTGTGTTTGCACTTGTTAAAACAGAAACTTATACCGTTGTGTAGTCTGTTCCTGCTGTTAGTTTAGGTGCTTAGGTGAACCTAGTCCACGATGCACTGAGTGGAAGTTACGATCTGGGATATCACCGTAATTGGAAATTGAGATTGTGTAAACATTACACAATTTTTCAGGATTACTAGCATTCTACGGAGAACATTAGCACACTAACAGGGATTGCAAAATATTTATTAATTTTTGTTTAATAGTTTATGAAATTTATATTTGTATTTACATTTGTAGTATTTATGATTGTGAGTGTTTTGCAATTTTAAACCTTGTTTGTACTTTATAACATTTAATTCCAGTGTTAATTGCGTAGTGTTTTTGTGGTTTCGTTTTGAGGAACAGACGAAGCGTATTATTTTCTTTAATTTTTTGTCTGTCGTTATTTACATACCAAACTGTTTAAATTGTTAGTTTAGTGAGGGTATTATTTGATTTTTGGAAATTTTAAAATTACAATATGCTTCTATTGAATGCAATGTTAATAGTTTGGTTCGACTTAAACTTTGTGAACAAGTTAAATGACGGTTATCTTAAGGTTTGTTTTTATTTTGTTAATCAATTTAATGTAGATATTTTGTTTTTTGATTTATTTCAATTAATATTTTAATACTTAAATATATTTTTATTACCTATTGTAGGAGAGGTCTGTCGGTGGTCATAATACAAGCGATGAGGAATTTGAACGTCAACTTGAAGAAGCTGAAATAGCGCAAGATGAAGAACGTGATCGTCGAAAACAAAGACCTGGAAAACGTATAGGTATATGTTTAAATGGATCCGATATTAATACTAATAATGGTAATCTTGGATTAATTACAAAAGGTCACAGTCATCATAAAACTACCGCTCGTTTTCCTCTTATCATCTCTCGCAATTTGAATAAATCTGGCGAAGAAGAAGGATATGAAACGGATCACCAAGATTATTGTGAAGTTTGTCAACAAGTTAGTGTTCATCTTTAAGAGGTTAATTTTTGTTGTTACGGAACACGTGGTAACATTCAACGTTGCTTTTTATTTAATTGATGTTTTATAATTATTGCTGAAATTAGTAATATTTAATAAGTTTTAATAAATAATTATCAGTATGGTCGTTTGTAATTAGATTTAAGCGTTTGGCACACTGAAACTGATAAGTTTTTAAAATGCTTAAAGTGGGACACTACTAAGAGTTAGACGTGAACCAGTTTAACGTTTTAGACATTTTGAAAGGCAGTTTTGATTATTTTTGGGGGTAATACATATGACAGATTAAATTGCTTTTTGGATCAGTATTACTAGTTGTAATCTTAATTTTGATCTTATGTTTAAATCCTGTTGATTGTTTAATTTTTTATATTAATTAAAATTATGACTTCAGTGGGTTTAATTAATGGTACTGATAGTTTTACACAATTTTCTTTCAATTATCACAGTTACGTTTTTTTAATATTTAGGTTTATTTTTCGTTTGTAATGGTAACAAAGTTTGGTTAAAATAGAAATATAACTGGGCTTGTTTGTAAAAAATAATTTTTAATGAAATTTTTCAGTCACTATTTATTACCTCAACATTTATTAATTATATTTGATTACTTTTGTACAGGGAGGTGAAATTATGCTCTGTGATACTTGTCCACGAGCATATCATCTTGTTTGTTTAGATCCCGAGTTAGAAGAAGCTCCAGAGGGATCATGGTCGTGCCCACATTGTGAAAAAGAGGGAGTTAGTTCTAAAAACATAAAAAGTGGTGATTATTTGGGATCTGATACCGCTATGAAATTGGATAAAAATGGGAAATCAATTTTGTTGATTGCTTCACCGGAAAAAGATGAACATCAAGAATTTTGTACTGAATGTAGAGACGGTGGTGATCTTATTTGTTGCGAGAATTGTCCAGCCAGTTATCACATGGGTTGTTTGATTCCTCCGCTTACTTCGATTCCTGAAGGTGTATGGTTATGTCCACGTTGTGGGTGCAAGCCTTTGAAAGCCAGGGTGTCAAGATTGCTAACATGGCGCTGGTTCGAACTACCAAAAAATAATGAAGAGTTGGTCCACACTCATCATCATGCTCATGAACCTATCGATACTGTTTTGAATGAAACCGGTGAAAATAAAACAAATACAGAAAAAGATTCTGTAGACACTGATAATGCTCAAAATCCTGTGGTTGAATCTGAAAAGGAATTCAATTCTGTTACTGTGTCATCAGATAATGCTCTTTCACATGCTGAGACAAATGTTTGCAAATCAAATCAACTTGAAAACGCTCCCGAATCTACACCAGCGGAATCGACGACGTGTGCATTTACTCCAAGTACTCATCCGAAACCCCACATTATACGGCGTCCTACAAGGGAATTTTTCGTAAAATATGTAGACATGTCTTATTGGCATTGTGAATGGCTTAGTGAATTGCAATTGGATGTAATTCATCCTATTATGTTGAGGAATTATTTTAAGAAAAATGATATGGAAGAGCCACCTCTTCCCGAAGATGGCAGTACATACAGGTATATATTTTTTATACCAAATGATTTTTATAAAGATTTATTAAAATTAATGATAGATAATATCGTTAAATTATTTTTTTAATTTTGGTTTGAGTAGGTTGGTAAAGCATTACAAAATAAAATGGTTGCTTAACATATATTTAAATGGTGTTAGCAATTTTTATTTAATGTTTGTAAATTTAAAAAAAATATGTAGCTAAAAAGTACTTTTATAAATTGACAGTAAATATCACACATTTTATTAATATTATGGCTTTTGTATTTTCAGGGGCCGGGCTAGAGAAAAAGCAGCGGATCCTCATAATCTTGAAGAACGTTTTTACAAATGGGGAGTGAAACCCGAGTGGCTTCAAATTCAGAGGATTATTGATCACCGAGTAGGACGAGGAAATCAGACGTGGTATTTGGTAAAGTGGCGTGATTTGTCATATGACGAATGCACATGGGAAGAACGTGATGGCGAAGTAGCTGATATTGAACGCTACATAGAAGAATATAGGACGATGAGAAAAGTGTTTATGGGTCAATTGTGTAGTACAATGGGTCCGGATGGCAATTTAACCGTTATGAGTTTATCCAAGAAGAACAAACCAGGTCGTCGTTCTAAGGAATCGCTTCTAGATAAATTAAATCCAAATTTGTTGAAGAAATTGCCACCAGATCAAGTTTTGACGGAGCTGAAAAAGCAATACTTAACGCAGCCATCATTTTTGGAAGAAACAGGAGGCCAATTGCATCCCTACCAACTTGAAGGTGTCAATTGGTTGCGATTTTCTTACGGTAATAGAATGGATACAATTTTGGCCGATGAAATGGGTTTGGGCAAAACAATTCAAACAATAGCTTTTCTGTATTCTCTCTATAAAGAAGGTCATTCACGCGGTCCATTTTTGGTGGCAGCTCCCCTGTCGACTATCATCAATTGGGAACGAGAATTTGAATTTTGGGCTCCCGATTTGTATGTTGTCTCCTATATTGGCGACAAGGATTCCCGCACGGTAATACGTGAACATGAATTTTCATTTGAGGAAGGCGCTATTCGAGGTGGTTCGAAAGCTATGCGCATGCGCACGGGCACTTCTGTACGTTTCCACGTATTGCTAACAAGCTACGAATTGATTAGCATTGATCAAGCTCTTCTGGGGTCTATCGATTGGGAAGTGCTTGTGGTTGACGAAGCTCATCGTTTAAAAAACAACCAGTCCAAATTTTTTCGTATTTTGTCTGTCTATAAAATTGCTTACAAACTTTTACTTACCGGTACTCCATTGCAAAATAATCTAGAAGAGCTGTTTCATTTGTTGCATTTTATGTCGCCCGAAAAGTTTAATGACATGCAAGGATTTTTGGATGAATTTGCTGATATATCGAAGGAAGAACAAGTGAAGAAGTTGCACGACATGTTGGGACAGCATTTACTTAGACGACTTAAAGCGGATGTTTTGCAAAATATGCCATCAAAGGGTGAATTTATTGTCAGAGTGGAACTAAGTCCAATGCAAAAGTGAGTTTTTCTATTTAGTGTATATGTTCAGTTTATTATTATTTTTTTACATTTTTACATCTAAATAAATACATGACGAAGTTTAATCCAAACATTTCCGCTATTTCTAGGCGTTATTACAAATTTATTTTAACTCGCAACTTTGAAGCACTCAATTGTCGTAGTGGCGGTTCGCAAGTTTCCTTAATCAATATCATGATGGATTTGAAGAAATGTTGCAACCACCCATTTCTATTTCCTTCAGCTTCTGAAGAAGCTGTACGAATGCCCAATGGAGCTTTTGAAGGCGTCGGATTGCGCAAAGCTTCTGGGAAATTGGAGTTATTAGGCGACATGATGCGTAAATTGTACGAGACGAAACATCGCGTTTTAATATTTTCTCAGATGACGAAGATGCTTGATCTATTGGAAGATTTTCTCGAATCAGAGTCGTACAAATTTGAGCGCATTGACGGTGCGGTTACTGGACAACTGCGTCAAGACGCCATCGATCGTTTTAACGCTCCTGATTCACCGTCGTTTGTGTTTCTTTTATCGACTAGAGCCGGAGGTTTGGGCATCAACTTAGCTTCGGCCGATACTGTCATTATTTACGATTCTGATTGGAATCCGCATAACGATATTCAAGCTTTTTCAAGGGCACATCGTATTGGCCAAGCTAATAAGGTTAGCTGATGATAAAAAGTAGTAGTTGTTTTAATGATTTAATGTAGCAATAAAACAGGTCAAAGTTTGACACTAAAAGATCTTTAGTAATCTCCCTTTAAACAGTCGAACGCCAAGGTTTTACTGTAAAATAATACATTTATTATGGTGATGAGGTCTGAAGTTCAATTCTCGGGTATTGATTACTTTCTTGGAATTGTAGAGTTGGATTTGAACTTTTATCCATATAGTGGTGGATTACTAGTATGACTTAACCGCCTTAATACAAATAGAAGAGATTTTGATACTTTTTATTTAGACTATTTAAATATAAATTTATTTATGTTGGTGTCACTTTTTTGTGTATAACAGATGTTTTTCAAAATGTTTTTAAACGTTGTCTCCTATCTAAATTTGGACATAACATAGTTTTAACAAAACATATATATGTATATATATATATATATATATATATATATATATATATATATATATATATATATATATATAGGACTTATCGGTAGTGCAGTTGGCTTTATACATTTTGAACTGAGCCAAATTATTCGATTTGTAGTTGAGGTGAATATGCGAAATAATGTTTTACAATATTTTTTATCGTGTATTTGAAGAGGGTGTTAAATTAAACTAAGATATTTGATTCAATATTTCTTGTACATAGGTCATGATTTATCGTTTTGTTACACGTGGTACCGTCGAAGAACGAGTGACCCAAGTGGCGAAAAAGAAAATGATGCTTACTCACCTGGTTGTTCGACCGGGTATGGGTGGCAAAGGTTCATGCCAAATGTCTAAGAAGGAATTGGATGACATTTTGAAGTTTGGCACGGAGGATTTATTCAAAGAGGGCGGTGAAGAAAGTGAGTGTATTTGTGATGAGATGGGGTCACATTGAGGTGCTGGTATTTTACATGTGTGAAAGATTATGTGGGTAAAGAGAAAGATTCTTGATTTGAATGTAGTTTTTTAGGTTTTTACTTGTATTGAATCACATGTGACAGGAGTGTCTTAGTGGTAAGAGTACGGGTTTCCTATTTTTGGGTTCTAGATGTTGTGTTTTGGATGTCGCTTCCCTTCTAGGTCTGGTGAACTTACATTTACAAATTGTAGCATCGTAACATGAAACGTCAGTTGTTTTGTTAATGTTTGATCTCCTTGTACAAACGAATTGGTTACATTTTGCGGTAAAAATGACTTATTGAAGAGCTTTAATTTGAAATTTAATTAATATTTATGTCATTTTACTTACAAGTTGAATGCAAGTTGATGGTTTACAGGCTTTCAGTAACTTTGAACTGACTTTGGCAAACAATAATTGGTGGTGGCAGGACTACCCTTTTATTCATTCTAGGTTCGCATAGCATCCCGAATAATCCCCTTCCATTAATTTGACTATATTTTTTCAACACTAATTAGATACAATATTTTTTGATTACTTGTAGTTGAGGACGAACATACTATTGTTTATGATGATAGTGCCATTGAACGTTTGCTCGATCGCAGTCAACAAGGCCTTCAAGAAAAGGCTCTTGAAATGAATGACTATTTGACTTCATTTAAAGTGGCTCATTACGAAAAGAAGGGTGTGATTGAAGAAGAAGAGGAAGAGTCAGACGATGAAGATGAAAGTCGTGAAGTGAGCATTTGCAATGCGTTTCTAAAAATAATATTTTCGTAACAGTGGTTATGAGAAGTATTTTGATATTTAAAATGGAAATTAATGGTTCATACTTTGTATTATTAAAAGATCAATGCTTTTTAAATGGGACCTTTTAATAGGGTATCTTGGCTAGTTTGGAGTTATGTATAACCGACTATACAGTGTCAATCTAGCAGAGTTGGTAAGGTACTAGACTTGAAACAGGATGGGCATAGGTTCAAGTACTACCTTGGGTACTAAATACGAGTTCCCGTTTAGCTTCGCTAAATGACCACTTGGTAATAATATTTCTGGTAGAATTTTCAAGCAGTAACAAGCCGAGGAAATAATATTAGGACTAACACTTGTCAAAATCTAGATAGGTGTTACTTAGAAGGTTGAACCCACCCTTTCAGTCCGGCGGTGGAGCTTTCACCAATAATCTAGTCTGCCAACCATTATTTAATTCTAATGTATAAGTAAACTTTTCCGGTTTGATTATTTGTCTGTACCTTAGTGTGCTATTCAACTGATCAATATGTGCATTTAGTATCCAAAATAAAACCCTTTTCTAATTTTAGGACACAAAATAAAAGTCAGCACTACGTTTGGAATTATGGCAATGTTGTAGTAATAATTATTAACTATTTATTACACTGACAATTTCTTAATTTCGCAGGTTATTAAACAGGAACTAGATTCGGCTGATCCGACCTATTGGGAAAAGCTGTTGCGTCATCATTTTGAACAAGCACAAGAGGACCAGGCACGTGCGTTAGGCAAAGGCAAACGAATTCGAAAACGCGTAAATTATAACACGACGCAAGAAGAAGAAGAAGATTGGAACGATGCCACGACCGATCACGACAGTGACTTTTCCAATAAGGTACGGTTTGTGCAATCAGGTCTTTCGTTGTTGTGTGCAATGATTGAATATGCACTTCTATAGAATATGTGTTCTATATGTGCATTTTAGGATGAAGATGATGATGAGTTTGACGAACGAGCTCCTGGAGCTGATGTACCAGTCATGGGACGTCGCACGCGTCGCGAGCGTGAAGGAAAGATGCCTCCTTTGTTGTCTAGGATTAATGGTCAAATTGAGGTTTTTGGTTTCAATGCACGTCAAAGGCGTTCATTCCTCAATGCTATAATGAGGTGAGAACATTGTTTCTGCACTATGATTGAGTGATGCAAACAATTAATTTTTGTGTGCAATTTTGCTATATTACGAAGTAGTATATCAACGTTTTGCAGAAATAATTATTGGTTAGTTAATTTTGAGTTAGTGGGATTTGAGTAATACTTATTAAGTCTCAGTTTCCAATGATGGTGATATTTCTGACTGTCCATCTTTCATGTGGTGCATTCTGAGCTAGATTCTGAAAGGTATCTAGACTAATAACAGCAGGTACCGAGTGCACAGCGGTGTAACTGGGCTTCCGCTATGGCGGTTGGGTGAATGCATGCACCCAGGGTACCTAAAAGGTATATTAAGGCATATATATATACCACATACGTATACAACACCTAAAGGTATACGTATGTAGCCATTGGACTAAGGGAGATAACCATGACAAAAAATCAGGCGACTTTGTCAATTTTTGAGAACAGTGGCAACGTGACAAGGATACCGTCTACCAGCCAAGAAACTTCGTTATTCCTCTACATTTATTACACTTATCAAGCCATCGAAGTTGAATATGGAAAATAATGAAGAGGTGATAACGTCAACCAAAATGAATGAATTTTGGGTTAGAATATTTTTTGTGATTTCTAAATTTTTTATTTAAATGCATCATTACATGTTACATTTGTAATCCTGTATAGAGTCAATAACGTTTCTTTTTCCTTTTGATCAAACAGATATGGCCTACCATCGAGTGATCAACCTTGGAGTGTACGCGATTTACGTTGCAAGTCCGATCGTGTGTTTCGTGCTTACGTCAGTCTATTCATGCGTCACCTTTGCGAACCAGAAACGGACAATTCAGATACATTTAGTGACGGTGTTCCTCGTGAAGGTTTATCCACTCAACACGTTCTTAGTCGCATTGGAATTATGGCGATGGTCCGCAGAAAGGTTTGTTGAATGTTGGCATAAATCCAGAAATTGATGGTTCTGAACTATAAGGGCATGTGTTTGTCTTTCACATTAATAAGAAGCCTATAACCACTTGAGAATGGGACATACAGTCCCGCCATAAAAACTTTGTCATGCAGTAATATTAGTGTTATCTTTATTGAAGGAAGATTGCTAATACCCCTTAGTACCAAATATCTTTTGCTATGAAATATTGAACAAATCAGAATATCCTAGTCTAAGATAAAATAGTATTCTCTTCAATGTTTCTTGTGGCACTTTTGTATGTAATTAAAACTTAAATTTTAACGTGTCTATAAATTGTGAAACTTGATATAGTTGAAATAAAATGTAGACCATGTATTTCTACTGTGTATTTGTATTCCAGGTTCAGGAATTTGAAAAGATCAATGGTCATATGAGCATGATCATAGAATCGGATGTGAAACCCGCACCACCCGAAGCAATGGAAGTATCGTCGCGCGAAGACGACGTTGTGAAGCCAGTAGTAGATGCAGGCCAAACATTTGTTGAAAAACCCAAGTGCGAAGAAGGCAATTTATCGGACGACATATCCAAAATGAGTGACAAAACGGACCCAATGGAGATTGATGATTTCAATCATACTAATCGTGCAAACAGCAAACCGCCAAACACGCCTAATGGAAACAACGGTGGTATTCGATTGGATGGCGAATCTACGGTATGGTGGGGATGGATTTTTTAAACATAAGTGACCAGTGGCTAAGTCGTAAAACTAGGACTGGGTTTTGATTGTGCCGGGGTGGTCGAGTTGTTAGGACGCGTCAGTACAAAATGCAGGCTTTCAGTTGATTTCACTTAGTGTCCACTTGCTGAAATGTGTTTCCTGTGAGATATTTAAGCAATAAAATCAAAAATTGATTGTCATTCATCGTTTGGCTGTGCTTAATGTCCATTTCCTAAAAATATTTGAGTAAATGTAATTATTAAAATGAAGTGTTACGAGATTATTCAGCGACCTTTCATAAAAGGGAGAAGAGCTGTAAAAGTAGGAGATTACTGGATTACTCAAATGATGACCTTGCAATTTAGTTTCGAAATTTTCAAACATGTTTTTAAAGTATCAATTTGTAAATTTCAGACTGGTACACAAGGTTTTAAAGGCGGAGATTGCAAAGTAGTCATTAATATACTGGATAATTTTGGTTTGGCATTTTTTCAGTTAAAGTGTATTTTAGTACAACTGTAATTGATTAATCAGAACGTTGTGGTATGAAATTTATTTTATCGATTATAATAATCTTAAATTGTCTAAGTGTGAATAGGATCCAGTGTTTAGATTTGAATCATACTGTTTTATTTTGGTGTTCTTTCTCTTTATTTATTTTCTTTCGTATTCTGTTTATATGGTTTTTATTATTAATGTGTAAATGTTTATGTGGCCTTATTGTAATATAGTTCAACATGGGGTTTTTCTGCTACTGTTGGTGATCGTTTGACCCAGATATTACGAATTAGACTGTTATAACATTTTCTGTTGCTCACCGTAAATAATTAGAAAATAAACTCAAAATGGACAATCAATATATGATGAAGGAATTAAAAATACATTGATATAAACAAATTGTTCGAAAGTGTAGAAATTGAAACAGTTAGCCGATACATAAAGTAACAAATTAACATTATGGTTTTTCAATTGAATTATTCAAAGATTGTATTTGATGGGTTTCAATTATTGATAATGTGAACACTGCATATTTTTTGCCGCTTTTGGAAAAAATATTTCGTATCTACATGCCTAAAAATTGTTCTATAGTAGGGTATAATTATTTTGCATACAAACATTTGTATTTGATTAGTCATTGTTTTCGATGTTACTTTTTAAAATAAATTCATACAGGCTACTATTTCTGAAAAGTGTTTAATTGTAGTTTTATTGAATCACAAGTTGCAGTCTATGTGATGATGGCTTGTTTATGGTATTGATTTCTCAGTTTTTTCAAAAAATCAAAATAATTGCATATTACTTGCAGATTGATTTGCCAAAAGCAGACGATGGGTCGAAAGAGTTGGAATTGATTAAAAACAGCAAAGTCGATCAAAAACCCGATGATTCAACTGAATGTAAAGTGGTGGACATGTGCAAAACTGATGGCAATGACGATGTGAAAGTTACGCGTCCGTTCATGTTCAACATTGCAGATGGAGGCTTTACCGAATTGCATACCATTTGGCTAAACGAACAACGTGCTCTGGTGAAGGATTGCGAAGCAGAAATTTGGCATCGAAGACACGACTATTGGTTGCTGGTGGGTGTTGTGCAACACGGTTATGGAAGATGGCAGGTACGATACCATCTGTTGTCCGCGAAACACGACAGATTATAAGTTTATTTGACCGTTTGTTGATTCGATACCACAAATAAATAATGTAAATGATTTTGGGCACCTGACTGTGTTATTAAGTTAGTCTTCCGAATATGGTGATGGGTACAGAATAGATTCTGAGTCACTTTCACCCAATAAACACAGATTTGATTTTCATTTCCAACATGACGCTTCTATGTGATAAACAGGATTGGTTGAAAAAACTGGTTCTGACAAACTGTAGGTTTCAGTGGCGAAATATAATCAGCTACGACAATCGTTGTTCAAAGATAGTGTTTAACAGGGTTGGAACGTTAACTAACCCTAGATTACTAAGTGGTGTTTGGAATCACTACTAAATCACGTTTTCAACAGAATTTTAAAAATTGCTGATTGATGCCCAATTTAAGCAGTTTAAGGTTTACCTTCATCGTTTAAACTAATCAATTTTTTCTCATAACACACTCTTTGGTTCAACATCCGGGATGGCAGTCTTAAGCATATATCATTTAAACGTTTGTTTTCAAGCAGGACTTCCCGATTGGTTATCTGACTAAGAAATGCAATTTTGTTCATAAATTTGTATTTCACTATTATATTTTTGGTTTTGAGGCTAAATGTTTAAATTGAACACAAACGTTGTAACATCTTTAATCATTACCATTGATGTGTATAACTATTAACCCATTCTATTTTTCAGGATATACACAACGATCAGCGTTTTGCTATAGTGAATGAACCATTTAAGAATGACGTACAAAAACCGAATTATTTAGAAATCAAGAACAGATTTCTAGCACGTCGATTCAAACTGCTCGAGCAAGCGCTCATTATTGAAGAACAGCTACGACGTGCTGCTCAATTAAGCATAACGGTCGATCCATCTGAACATGTGCAAAATTTGAACCGTCGTTTTACCGAACTCGAGTGTCTGGCTACGGGTCAGTTGCAATTGTTCACTGATGCTTTGGCTGGAAACAAAGCGCTCGTTCCTCTATTGCATAAAGGTAGTTTAATTTTTAATGCACATTTTATGCCGAATGGTTGTAGTAGGAGGTACAAGTTTGATTGATCTAGATTTGCTTCTTTAGGCTTGTACAACATAACAGTATTCAGACATTTAAATTATAGAAAAAAATTTGGTTTTTCAATTTAGTCAAGATATTCAATTGAGTACTGTTGTTTAAGAAAATATCGATTTGATAGTTTTTACCCCCAATCCGTTTTCGCTTCCCCCAACTTCCAGTGCTTACACTCATAGAAGATATACTCGCCGATATGAAACAGGATGTCACGCGACTTGTAAGTCTTTTGCCTCGACTACCATCGGTAGCTCAACGTCTGCAACTTAGCCACACCGGACTCCTAAGTAAACTGACACAACAACTTGCGGCATCGAGACAAGCTCAGCAAAAAAAATCAGAAGAAAATGTCGCCAAGGAGTCTAATGATCAACCGGCACCAGCATAGTTACGCATTTTTGGGAAGTAATATTCGTTTTCGCAAACTTGTACAGTTTTGTAATAATTTCTAATCATAATCTTTTTTTAATGAATATCATAATCATCACCATTACACCTTCGTTTCACTGTCCTAATATTATTTATTGTTACTTTGTTTTTAACTGCAGCAGTAATTGTTATCTAATTGAATACATATTGTCGTGTCAGTTTTACTCTTTTTTGAACAAAAAATGTTTACATGCATTGAAACAATATATTTACTAGTACAATTTTAGCAATAAATGTAGGCACATGATTAACAGTATTCTGCAGTAAAATATAAAAAGCAAAAAAAAACAAGAATTATCAAATATAAAAACAAGAAAGTGGTTAGATAAAATGAAACTATTATAACTGCGTGAGCAATGAAGCAATGAGCTATCCCCCAATTAATCCTCGATTTTGTGCATTTTAGCTATGCGTTTGCGTAATTCAATTGGAAACAGTTCATAGCACGATTTACACACTGGTTTCAAGTCGAATTCATAAAATTTGGTTCTGAAACATCAATGAAAATGTATACATGGATAATTTGTGGATTATGTTTAGAGGTGCTATATGCTCTATTGCAATTTAAACAGTTGGACAATAAAGTACAGATTTTGTTACCACGCAGTAAACTTTGACACAGTTCACGTTTAATGAACAATCTAAACTATGACGATCATACAACTGTCACGTGCAAGCAGAATTGCAATTAGAATAAACGACTACATTTGCATAGACAACACCATGGTTAAGTTGTCCAAACTGAAACAAAAAGTCAACCTCAAAAACAGGATAAGATCTGTGAAGAAAAATAAAATTTGACGCTAAATAATTTCTAATTATCCTTATTGAAGTAGATGATCTCTAAAATATCATTGTAATATAAACAAGTTACAAATTGAAAAATAACTTTTTCAAACACTAATAACTGTTCCACGTTTGATACGCTTATCAAACCGTCGAAATCGATCGTTTATGTGTCGTATAAATATGGGAAATAATGAAGAGGTGACCACGTCACCAACCAAAATGAATGAAACGAAAAGGAATAACTGTTCGATTAGTAACAAAAATGGCGATTTGTACCTGCATCCAAATTGGTATATGCATTATATGGAGAAAACAAGTAAAAACTTACTTTGGACTAAGGCTATGATTGCAGATACTGCACTCGAAATGATCTACGCACCATGCTTTGTTCAAGGCATATACCGTCTCTCCAGGTATGACTTGGTTGCACGAATAACAGAGCATGCCAAATAATAATTGATAATGTAGTTCACAATAGGCTAACCCTTTCTTTTCGTAGTGTCTTGATCCCAAGAACGGTTTCTCGCAACGGGCACAAACGAAGTGTTCTACATGCCACGTTTTTCCCAAAGCATGAACTACTCGTTCTTCAATAGGCCGTCTATATGTATTTTAAAAAATATACAAACAACTAATTTTTTGGTACTTGGGTGATCCAATACAGGTAAAAAGCAATGATAAGTTTGTTAGAATGTTCCTTAATTACTGATAATCAATCGATAAATCCTTAAACAGGATGCAACAATGGGATATTTTGAAAATAACAGAGTTGATATTGGGTTAAAATTCAGCACCGTACAAAGTTGACTTTTTTCATGGATAAAACATGCTCCAATAAACTAAATTTCTGTTTATATATGGTACCGTTTAATGGGTGACATTCAGTATACTAAAAACTTTTGATGCTTGATCTAGCCTTCGAAAAACTCTTAGACATTTGTAATCAAATGTTTGAAAATCAGTGTTGATATATAGTCACTAAAATATAAGTTAACACACGTTCAATATTCTCTCTTTATCATCCAAAGGTAAATACGGATGCTTTCAAATACACGTAGTCCTAATTTATAAAAGTTTATACTAATTGATACAACTTAATTTTTTTCCAATGTTATAAAAATAAACTTGTAATTTGGCAACCATTAACAAATTAAAGTTTTTACGTCATTCTTTATATTAATGGGGAGTGAAATCCAGTAATAATAATTTATAACAGTTTAATTATAAATATTCAAAAGCTATAATTTTACGATCAAAACAGCCTTTTCCTTACAATCATCTTGATGCATCAGTAAACTGTTTATATTTTGAAAACACTGGGTATAATACAACAGTTCATTAAATCAAACATTTTAAGTGAATGTACCTGCAAGCACCACATATGGGGATTCCCATCTTATCATGACATCGCAAACAATAAAGATCACCATCCTTTTCTCTAGCATCAGAAGATAATTCCGATCCACAAGAAGCACATGTAAAATGATATGCATGATATATTTCTGATCGATATTTCAATTGTTGACTTTCTTCAACAACTGCCCGACACTTGTAACATGTGATATACATTGTGCCTGATGCTTTTTCCCTTTCGTTACATGTATGACAAACAGCACTAAAATACATTAACATAAATAATTGAGTAAAAATTTTATATATTACCAAATATTTTGATAAATACTTTGTAATGGAAAACACTTAATATTTAACAATAAATTTTTAACAAGTAACATTACAACTAATTGTGAAAAACGTTACAAAACCTAGTCTAACAATAAAACAACATTCAAATATAATCAAAAAGTAATTTTACACTTACAAATCAACTAGTCACACTCCTTTAAAAAGGATGTCCTATTCAAATAGCTTATCGGTAAGGGCTCTGTCTCCAAACTTAAACAATGGATTCAATCGTCTGAGCATCATCACCTGTATAGACTTAGACAACTTAGGTATACTATAATCCTTTGAAAACATACTATAGATAAACTGATGGTTAGCTTCACTTTTTACAACAGCAACTTAGTTAAGTGGTCTAATAAAACAAAAATGTGCTATTTATCAATAAACACGAATAGATAAGCGCACAGATAAATAAAATTATCATAATATATAAAATATTGAAAAGTGAAATTAAAATATAACATATAGTGTTTTACAAAAATTATTACTTGTAATAAAAACACGGTTATGCATTTTTTAAATATTTAACTAATAACCATTAAAAAGTTATAACTATGTAAGTAATTAATGTTTTTACTGTAAACATATATGTAGATTACAAAAGTACTACATAATCAAACCCACCGTCCATGTAATTTTACAAATCCAGTATCGGCCATAGAATTATCACAAATATTGCATCTGAAACAATCAGGGTGCCAGTTAGAATTCATTGCTTTTATAACCCGACCAACGATAAAGCATCCTAAATTTATTTTTGAGAACTGCATTTAAACTCACCACACTTGCCGCAACATGGGGCAAACAATACATGAAAATCATGTTCACAATATTTACGCCCATCAAACTTTAAAAAATAAAGATAAAAAATAGTTTACCTCATAATAAACACCGCCTGGGAATTGCTGAAAACACTGAGCACACCTAAAATTTCATAATCACAAATAAATTACATACACAAAACACTTGACATGATAATTTCCATTTTTAGTTTGAACAACTCTTTCATTTAGTTGAAAAGCATCACCACAACGAAAACAAAACGAAGTCGTAGAATCAGCATAACTAAAAATAATTACATAAACACATTACTCATCTCCAGCAACGTCTAACTCTGCTTGATAATTAGGTAAACTTTCATCCGAAAGTGAATTAACACCGTGAGAAGGTTGTACTAATGTCATTTAATCTTGAAATGCGAGAAAATACACGTCTGCTGGCATAAAACACAACGGTGAAAATAAATGGAAGGGAAAATAAAATAACCCTCAAAACCTTAACAAAATAATTTAGTACACTAAAACATGCATAAATTAAATATTAAAATATTTATGTTTAAATTAAAAATAATATATTATTATTATAAAGTTTTAATAACTACACCAGTTTATTAAAACATTACATTTTAAATCAAGGACCATATGGAAATTCTACTCGTGTACCTTATATTTGCTAAGTAAGACTGACCTCATGCTGGACGTTAAATAAAGTTTTAGGTTAATACATACAAAAGTAAAAGTTAAAAAAAAACGTTTTTAAAATTTTAATAATAAAATAGTAATATTTTTACATCTAAAGTATTAATTAGGAAATTAAATAATAATAGAATATGAATAAATACTGGAGAAATACTAAAAATGGAAAAAGAATAAATAAAATATTTTAAAACTTAGGTAAAACTTTGATGTGTGCATTTATTATTGATTAATTAAAATTTTTTAAACGTTAGTAAAGTAATTAGATAATATGTAAAATTACAATTGAGACCACATCTAGAATACTATACTCAAGTATCCACTCCAATACTGAAATCTAATATCTTTAGGCTAGAAAACGCATGTAGAGCTTTTACTAAATTGCCTTAAATTCTCTACAATTTACTATATCACAAAGAACTAAAATCCATTAAACTGTTTCCTTTAAGTAATAAACGGCTTTTAGGTAATCTCATTCAGGTACACCAGTTTATCAATTCCGGTATTAATTTCCTTCTTTTCCGTTCAAACATTTTCGAGAAAACACTATTTTAAACTAAAAATGCCTAAAACATATTCCCGGCTAAAGGAAATATGTTACCATCTTACTTGAAGCTTTTAAAATCGCCTATAATCAATGTGCACTCTTCAATTTCAACTAAATTTGTTTAACATGTCAAATTTAGGGTTTTATTATTATTTTATTTTTAATTCTTTTCCTGATTTTGATGACAATTAGAACTCAGTTTGAAATTTGTTTCTTTTACACAACTTGTGTGCCAACTTGTAGCTGTAACCTGTAAAAATAATATTGTATGTTTAATAATATTGTAAATGTTGTACTATATATAATTAAATTTGTATTCATAGAAATTTGATAATATCTACTATTTTGATTAATAATAATATATAAATATTTATAATTTTTTCTACACAAACCTAAAAAATTAACTAATTGATCAAAAGTATTATACCATTACTTTAAACATTGTCCACGTTTTGTCAGTGCTGTAAAAGTAAACGGGTTATGATAGTCGTCTTTTTTTTAGCTTTGCAGTACAATAGTTTTAATTTTTAATGTATATATACGTATATAGTTCTTGTTTATATTAATATTTTATTTATTAAATCTTATATAATTACGCAATAATTGTTTACATAATTTATAAAATAAACATAAGTACTTCTTAAAAACTTGTACTGTTTTAAATTTGAAATGTCATGGATTATATATATATATATATAACTCCGATTTGTTAAAAAAGTGTAAGAAAAATAAATTAGTTTATAAAAAGTTTACTACAAAGTTAAATATTAATATGTAAACTTTTTAAATTGTCAGATATAAAATTATTGTGAATTAGGATAAAAGGAATTGGGATCGTTTAGGTATTTGAGAGTTGTTGAACGTTTCAAATTTGAGTTTTTAGGCTGTGAAGACGCAATTGTTTTGACGCTTGATGTTGTAACTGCAACTGAGGTTGAGGTAGTGGAAACGTTGTGGACAGACGTTGGCTTAGATAGCAAAAGACGGGAAGATAAAGGTGAAAACGTTGTACTTGGAACACCGGTTAAGTTTGTTTGTGAAGTTTTGCGATTCTAATAAAAATTGGTTTTAAGACAATATATTAAAAAATCAACATTAAAATTTCTATTAAGTTAATATTAATGTAAAAATTTAAAAATATGTTTTTTAAAGTTATATAATAAAAATATTTTAGCATTGAAATTATAAATATATGTACAATGTTACTATTGTTCTTGTTTACAAGAAAGGAGATTGGAAAATACCTAATCACTACAGGGACATCAGTTTATTTTCCACAATTGTCAAAATTGTTGCTTCAGTTATAGTTTAACCAATCTTTCAGAAGGGGAAGGACTACATATTTTAGGCAAACTGATTTTAAACCTGCTATAAAATGTGTTAATTAAATTTACATGTTCTAGCAAATATTTAGATTTTAGCAAAATTTGTAGACTACTTTCCAGTTTCCAATTTGCTAAAAAGAGAACTATTACATAATAAAATTCTACGAAAATTATAAATTTTATAATGTTACGTACAAATTGCGGATTTGTGTTTGCAACAAATGATGAAAGATAATGAATAGATGAAAGATGTGTATATGAGTAAAACATCTATTATCTAACTTTGAACATGCTAATAATTTTATTCTTCTAACTGCGAACAAAGTTTAGCTGCAGCATGCATTATATATTTTTGCAAAAGTTTTTGTGAACATAGTCAAAAGATTAACATATTCTGTTAAGTGGCATTCACTGTATTTCTGTACGCAGCTGAAACCTGAACTTTTATTGGTTTAGAAACAATATCGTTTAACAAATTTGAAGTAGTTAGCACAACATCCATTTTATATTATTCATATCAAAAAATTGGACAATAAAAATCAACTTTTAAATCTGTATCATTTTTGGTATGGTTTTTTTACCCGTTTTTGTGCGTTTTGCTTGGGCATCGAGCTCAAACACTAATTAATTTTTATAATCTCTTGCAAAAGAGTATCACTGGTCTTTCCCCAGATATAAATTTTGTTTAACTTTATTATTGTATTGTTAACTTTTCACAAAGTTTCACATTCAGATATGGTGTCTTTTAGTTTGTTCATTTGTGGCTTTTAACGGTGTTAGATGTGTTAGCTTATATATAATCTCTTTAAAAGCATGCATATATTAAACATATTTCTACATACCACAGTTTTCTGAATAGAACCCAAACTAGTTTTTCGTAAGGTAGTAACTCCACTAGTAAAAAATTAATAAAATTATAATTAATAATTTTGCTTAAATAAAATAAATTCAACAAACTGGATGCAAATATTATGTTAGTATTCATAAAAAACTATAAAGCAAATGTTTAATTAAATAAATAGAAATAACAATTAAACTGCTAACCAAAAATGTTAAAAGCAAAGACTAATAAATGTAAATTTTTGTACATGCGTTTTTATCTTGGTTACTTACTAATCATGATTAATGCATAAATGACCGTGTTATTAAACTATTAAAATAATGTTTATTTATTGTTATGTGAACTAATCCCACACTTCATATTATGGCTTATCACGATTAGTAAATTAATAAATTTGTCTAACTTTTTGCTTTGTATTGTTTTGTATTGTTTTGTTTTATGATACTAATTATACGTTATGTATGTATATTTTGAATACACCTCCATTGATGTATTAAGGCTTATATAAATAAATAAATAAATAAATAAATTTTTTTATACAGACCTTGTACGATTTTTTGGACTAGCTGTTTTGTTTGAATGCAGCGATTGTTCACCAAAACCACTCATTGTCTGCAAGTAATTAATCGAGTCGGTTGTTTTGGAACCTCCCGTTGACGAGGATGAAGATGTGGCTATTGGCGTCAAAGATGGACTTGGCATTATGGATAATTTGGGTGACACATTGTTAAAACACGATGATGATTTAGGTTTATTTATTGTTGAACTTAAGTCACTTAATCTAGTATTGCTATGTACAAGAGTTTTGCACTCAGGTGAACGATGCAAATCGCTAAATTTGGGATTTGAACAAACAGACACATCGGAATGTTTGCTACTGACTGGTTTGTTGAAAGATGTTGCCAAATTGGCACTATTTGATAATTTTGATTTACTTTTAACTTTTTCTATACTTGCCATTGCTTCAAGTTGAATCCATTCTTCTTCACGTTTTTCCCTAAATTGAATATTTCTGACAAAAATAAATTAGTTATTAGAAACAACAATAAATATTAATTTTTACCAATTAATTATTCTTTTTGGAAGATAAAACATATTCACAGAAAGTTAATAGTAGTGAATTTTTATTGTTTTCAAGAATGAGTACATAAATATGTAGAGTTTGATTGGTTGTACATTTAAAAAAATGTTTTAAAATCTTTTGTTATGGTGTGTATGTTTTAATTTTTCTACTAGTTGAACAATCTGTTTTGCCATATATTTACTTGAAAATTGTTTATTTTGTGTTTCTATTATTACTTTACAAACTGTTATATGGTAGCATTTATAAATCATTTTATATGGTGTTTTACGGATAATGATGTGTAATCATAATTAAGAAAAGTACGTAGCTTGTTTTTGATTCCTAGAAAACGTTGTTTTGATAAGTTTGTGTGTGTATGTAGATAAATTATATTAAGGTCGCACCAGAAATAAGATAAAAAGATAATGTTTTAGTAAATAAGTAGTGAACATGGAAATGACCCTATTATGCTTTATTTTTTAGTAAAATGCATATTTTAAGCTATTATGATTGTACACTAATAACATCTGATAAATTATATATAAATATTTTTTACAAACAGTGTAATTGGTTTATAATTAGAGGATTGAGAAACGCTTATGCATTTGTGTATTCTCAAGTATTAACTCTCTAATTCTACATAGTAAATTTAGATATGAACTAAAAAAGGTTAAATACCGGATGCATAGTAGTGTATGTAGACTTTCACTTTGGTGATGTAAAATTATACTCAAGGTAGTATCAAGATTTATAACATTATTCGGGTGGTATGTGTATGCATTTTTTATAGAAATTATTTTGACACAAACACAGGTAGTTCCAATTATATTTATAAGCAACAGCATCATTAAAGGAATTCTTTTATTTTTAACTGAATTAAGTTGGGTTTTTACCTTGTTTCTTAGACACAGGATTATCTTTGCACAAACAATTGTAGAAGGAAATTGTTTGATAAAATTAGAAATAATAAATAGGTTATTTTGTTGCTAATTTTGTTAAGAGACTATCATAAGAGTTCAAAATAATTACTAATATAACTACACACAGACAACGTAAACCTGCAGTAAATACAAAGTTCAATATAAAAATAACGCATTTACGTCAATTAATTAATGCACAAGTGACTTAAAATAACACTTACTTTTGATTGTTTTCATTAAGTTTTAGTGAACAATGGTCGGCAAGTGGTTGGTTTACATCATAAATCCAACTAAGAGCATTGCATACCAAATTTTGGACTATTCTGAAAAGGAAAGGTCAACATTGATGTTGAAAATGAACGCGATAGAACAACATATCATACAAAGACAGTTTGAAAATATTTGAAAATATTTTTTACGTAGTATACTATAGCCGGGGTGGTCTAGCGGTATAGCGCTTGAATTTGGACCTCGGCGGGCATGGGTTCGAATTTCACCACCGGCACTAAAGTGCGGGCCCACGTTCGGCTTCGCTAAAATGCCTACTGCTGAAAGATGTTTCTAGTAAAACATTCGAAGTAGCAAACATAATAATAATAATAATAATATATATATATATATATATATATATATATGTTGTCTTAGTTGGTATACAATGGTATCGTTGAAAGTTGAAAACAAAGGCAGGAGTAAAATATATGGGTATTATTATATAAAGTACTTTAATTTCCTTTTAAGTAAACATATTTTTTTAAATTATAGAAATAATCAATGAAATGGGGTTTTATGTAAATTCAAATAATTTAACAAAGGTTGAATTTGGTGTCTTGTAAATGTATTAATAATCAAATCATACATTGCGTTTCATTGGAAAATGTTGAGTAATTTTATTTTAATATATATATATATATATATATATATATACAAATTAAAATAATTTAAAAAATGTTTTGACGATAAATACATATATTTATTATTAAAACGTAATTTATACTTGTTCCAATGATGTTGTGCCTTTGATAACGCTGGGAATACAATTGGAAAAATAAGTTCCGTATGTTCAGACATCAGGGATAGAATATATTCATTATTCCAAAACATAAGAGCTCTTTCTGCAACCTACATTATAATATTTTAATAATCTGTACACGATTCTATAAATTATTAGAGTTTTTATTACTTTACTTAGTAATAAAGTTATTATTATCTTGAATTGTCAATGATATTTTTATAACTTTAAGCAACAACAAAATTATAAAACCCTTTTGCTTTAAAAAAAGCATGGGGCAATAAGATAACAATTACAGCAAAAAATAACAACAACAAAGTCTCGTAATTCAAAGAGAACATGAGACAACAAAATGTTTTTATGTATTTGAACATTCTGCCAAACGTTTTGCTTGATCCCATGAAACATTTATTTCAATTAAATCTTCCCAAATAGTTCTTAGCCAAGTTTTCTGTGGTCTGCCAACCTTTCTTTTACCATTTACAATTGTCCATTCCAAAACCGTTCTTGCTAGTCTTTCGGGCGGTAAACGTAGAATTTGACCAAGTAATTTTCTTCGTCTAATTGTAATAATGTCATGGAGTGAACGAGAGGCAGTTCTTTTTATGATCTCATCATTTGAAATGTGATCGCGCCAGGTAATTTTTAAAATACTTCTAAGATACCGGCGATAAAAAACATCCACCATCTTATCAATCTTGTCCGCTCGTTTCCACGTTTCACTCCCATATAATATTGTAAAAATGATTATTGAGGCGTACAAACTAAGTTTTGTCTTCAGGCGAATGGAAGAATATGACCATATTAATTTGAGTCAATTGAAGACTGACATTGCCTTTCCAAGTCTGGCTTTAACATCGATTTCGGTTTTTCCGTCTTTACCAATGATGCTTCCCAGATATGTAAAGGAATCAACAGTATCAATATTTTGTCCACTAATTTTGATAAGCAAATCATTGTTTGACTTTATGCACAACACTTTTGTCTTTGAACAATTAATCCGTAAGCCAATACGAGAACTGATATCACTGAGTCGTGTTGTCATATTTTGCATCATTTCTGGGGTTTCACTGAGTAGATTAATATCATCTACAAAATCCAAATCTGTTAATCTGCCTTGGTTCCATTTAATACCATAAGACAAATTATTCATGGATTGAGTCATAATAAAATCAATTACAGAAGAAACAAAAACGGTGACAAAATACATTCTTGACGTACTCCCGTGACTATTTCGAACATAGCAGTATGACCACTTTTTGTTCGAACACAACAACTTGAATTTTGGTATAGTAAACGCATAATTTTTACATATTTTAACGATATTCCGTAAAACTTAACGATTTCCCACAAAGATTCTCGATGAACACTGTCAAAAGCTTTCATAAAATCAATAAAATTAATTGTTAGTGATTGCTGACATTCTTAACTTTGATCAATAATGTTACGAAGGGTCAGTATTTGTTCAATACAGCTTCTTCCTTTCCGGAAACCTGTTTGTTGTTTTCAAAAGTGTTTATCTACCGCATTACTTATACAATTTAAAATTACTTTGCAAAATACTGTACCAGGAACAGACAATAAGGTTTTTCCGCGCCAATTATTGCAATCATTCAGACTTCCTTTTTTGGGAAGAGTAACAATTACTTCTTGCCGCTAATCATTTGGAACTTGTTCATTATGCCATATAACATTAAATAAATGAGAAAGCTCACTTGTTACAACATCAGCTCCATGTTTGAACATCTCTGCAGTTATCTCGTCAAGTCCCCTTGCGTTATTGTTTTTCAACCTTTAAATTGCATAAATCACTTCAGTTACAGAAATGTCATCAATGCATATTTCCGAATTTTGAGTCACATTGATATCATTATCATTATCAAAATCTACTAGAGTATTTGGCATAGGCTGATTAAGTACTTCTTTAAAGTGTTCCACCCATCTAGATGATTGCTCATCATTTGTTAGAAGTAACCGACAATCTTTTCCTTTGATTGCAATATCGGTGTTCTTTCTAACTCCTGACAGTTGTTTTACAATTTTATACAGAGTCTTGGAATCATTTTTTGCTGCTGCCTTATCTGCTTCTCTACATCTGTTTTCTAACCAATTATTTTTATCTTTGCGGCAGCTTTTTTTAACCTGTTTATCTAAAGTTCTATATTCATTATCAAATATTTTCCAAATAACAGGATTGTTAGATTGATCCCTCTCTAATTTTGTTTTCTTTCTGAGATCAATTAAATTCCAGGAGACTGATGAAATCCATTGTTTCTTTGTAGAGTGACATCTTCTACCCAGCACATTTGCGGCACAGTCTGTAATTGTTTTATGAAACAATTTCCATTGATTATCAGACCTTTCTACACTGTTCAGATTTTGAAATGTATTTTTTACGGAATTGTAAAATTGATTTGATATATTTGACTGTTTAAGCTTCTCACACGAAAATGGATGTAATTTTTTGTGGTTTCCATTGTCTTTAATTTTAAACAAAATTTTCCAACAACAAGATTGTGATCAGAACCAACATCTGCACCGCGATATGCATGTACATCTTGCAATAAAGATCGCCATTTTGTGATAATGCAAATGTAGTCAATCTCGTTTGTTGTTTTTCCGTCTGGAGAAACCCACGTTGTCTTGTGTATATTTTTGTGAGTGAAAAAAGTGTTGCCAACACTCATTCCACAATGACTGTTTAGCGTCAACAACTTATAACCATTATCATTTATGCTATCATCATAGCCATGTGGTCCAACATTTGAGAAGTACCCAGATCTGTCTTTGTTCAATTTCGCATTGAAATCACCAATCAAAATTTTGATGTCTCTTCTTGGTACATTATCTAACAAATTTTGTAATTGATCATAAAAAATATCTTTTGGTTCTCCTCAGTAGCCTCAGTAGGAGCATAGACTTGCACAATTGTTACTTTTGCAAATCTGGTGTTCAATCTAGCTGAAATGATACGGTCGCTCACAGGTTTCCATCCAATTATAGCTTTAGCAGCATTTTTACTCAACATAATACCAACTCCATTAATATGATGTTCTTCATGTCCAAAATATAAAATTGATGTGTCTCTATTCCTGCAGTGACCTTGGCTTTTCCATCGCATTTTGCTAATACCCAACATATCTAAGTTGTACTGTTTCAATTCTCGAAGGACTTGTTCTGACTGTCTAGTACAAAAAGTGTGCGCACATTTCATATTCCAACACTGGTTAAGGTTTTGGCATTGAAGATTCTGCAAATCGAAGATTGAGTTTCCTTTCGGCTTTCACTCAACCCTGTCATTTGTGTAACTCTGTCATCCAGATACGTGCGATCACTTCTTTGCCGCTGTTTACCGGAATGGCGTCCTCTTTTTTGTTTCTGTAGCAGTATAAATTTTACAGAGGCCAGGTTGCTAACCTTGCACTCGAACCCTCCTCCTTTATCCAGGCTTGGGACTGGCTAGATTGAATTATTTCTAATCCAAACTAGGCGGAGTTTTTGTAATAATAATAATAACAACAACAACAACAAAATTACAGGTAATCGGTCATTGTAAAAAAAGTATTACACGGCATATATATATATATATATATATATATATATATATATAATGGTAATAATTGCTTTAATAGGTTGTAAAAATTTGATATAATGTATCACTAAATGTTTAATTCTTTTATGAAGAATTGTTTTTTTCATTATTTTACTACACAATACTTTTAAGTATTATCAATGACTACTACATTTACATGAAAACAAAAATTAATAAATAATACAGCACTAACTAATAAAATATATAGACAAATATTTTATAACGTCATATAAAACAGTGATTTATGATTCATTTTAAGTTGTGCAGATTGAAACAAGTGTTTTCTTTTCTAAGTTTGTCAATTTAATTTTCATTAATATTTTGAAGATAATGTAAGTTTATAAAGTGCGGAATTATTTAAAGGATATATCTAACTGAAGGGAATGCCATGTATATTACATTTAACACAACACACGATTGTTATTTTAAGTTTTTTGACAGATTGCATTTCATACTGTTAAAAATCGCACACATGAAAACAAAATTCAATAAAATGAAGTTTACATACATTTTAAAATAACCCATACATGTATTTACCTGAAAGTGAAAAGACTGTATGCAAGTTGAAAGACGTGTGAATGTCGGTTGAGCAATGTCGTGAAATTCAATAGGACCAGCGCAATCTAAACAAGCTTCCAGTTCATTCAAAAAAATTATTTCTTTGCTCGAACTGACTAAAGGCCAAAATCGTATCAAACTGTCTAATACTATCTAATTATGCAGTAAAAACAGTGTACTTTTTATTGACATTATATATTCTACTATTGTAATAAAGATAAATTTTATTGTTACACTTTTCACATTTTATTTGCTTTGATATGTCAACTTAAGAGTAACAAATGTGAACAAAAAAGTATTATTTATTAGTAATTCAAAATAAATGAAAACTTTATTATTAATCACTTTTATTGAATCATGTTTGACTGTGTTTAATTGTAAATAGTATGAACTATTTTTTGTTCATCCAACAATAATTTGTTACATCTATTTTAGTCATTTTAATTTAGTGAATACTGTAAATGACCCGTCAATATTTATTAAAGAATATTTCCTACTAATATGTCAAAAACGTATTTTAAACTGTGTTCAAATGTATGTTAAATGAGGTGTACAATAGAATGTTTAATATTTTATAAAATATTAATAGTAATGCATTTAGATATTAAAGTTATATATATATATATATATATATATATATATAGAGAGAGAGAGAGAGGGAGAGAGAGAGAGCTGCAGCGCTTGACTCGAACCTGGGTGGACATAGGTTTGATTGCCGCTGCCGATACTAAATATAGGCCCAAATTAATTTAGATTTAATACCTTTGTAATTTTTTGCGGTAATTGTTAAAATGGGTGTATATATATATATATATAGAGAGAGAGAGAGAAAGAGAGAGAGAAAGAGAAATGTTAATAATTTTGAAAATCTAAACAAGTTTGTTTGCTGTTTGCATTTTCACTTATAGTAATAATGACTATTTATTATTTTCATACGCTATCATAGATCTTAGAGTAAGTCGGAGTGGAAATGTTTTATTGATTTTTTTGGTCATTTACTGCATTTTATTATATTAAATAAGCAAACAACCAATTAATCGTATATATAAATATTCGCTACAAAACCAATTTTAACATTTAAAATAGTTATTAAAAAATTGTCTATATACTGAAACTTTTAACTTTCTTACAGTTATCTAGAAGTAAATGTTGTTAAAAACGTGTTTTTGTTAATAGTAAATCTATTATTTGGTAAACTATTTAAAAGTTTGACGTATGCCTGCATTGTGATATGTTAACTATTAATATTTTTTATAACTGGTTCATATATGATTAATTAATCTATAAATTATGGATAAACATTATATTTACCGTTGAAAATGCTGGTTAAATTTTGAAAAATAAAGTAAAATTCTATTATTATTTATTATTTGACTAAGGTCAAATTGTGAAACTAATATAAATCCTTAAAAATTATATCTTTTCAACATTAGGGCAGTTGGTTTTGTTAAGTGCCAAATAATCATATAATTATAACTTTTATATAAGCGCATGTATTTGATTTAAATGCCATATATACAGTAGGCAACGTATTTCATTCCAATTAATTTTTTTTTAATATTTTTGTTTGTCAAATAAATTAATGTATATTTTTAAATTAATAAATTTTTTTACACATTATAAAGGATAGATTGATGCGCTACATATTTCAATAAATATATAACCTTGATACATACGCTGGTAATGCGATGCCTAAAGTTTAACTTTTTCTAGTTAAAATTTATTAAATATTAAAATGTAATTTATTTACAAAAATAATTATTAAAAAAATATTTTAATTTTATATTTCTTTTATTTTTAAAAATAATTTTTAACATAAAATAACTGCTTTTACATATATTTTACATGTATTTTTAAATAATCAATAATTAATTTATTTTAAAAGTATTTTAATATAAAGAATTTTAAAACAAATTATTTTCCAAAAAAATTATAAAACTATTTTTAATAAGTTAAGCACAAGGTCGATTTTTATTTTCCGTTTTAAAATTTGTAATTTTGACAAAAAGGCATCTTATTTCCGCGCACTTAATACTTATAGTTAAAACAGCTCAGCATCGTCATTTGTCTTCCCATAATTATGAATTAGTTCAAAGTTTTTATAAAAGGGGGCACAAAAGTTAAAACAATTGCTGAATGCATGAAAATAGATGTTTCAACTGTGTACAACATTTTGAACAATAGAACAAGCCCCAGATCAGCCACAGTTGGAAGAAAACGTTTAACAAGCTAACAAGATGATCAGTTATAATTATGCAGCTCAAAAAACAGAACAATGAATGTAAAACAAATAAAGATTTTTCATATTCAATTGTAAGGAGGATGAAATCTGAAGGGTTCATTTTTAAAGCGGCTGTTAAGATACCTCCACTTAGTCGTGCCCATAGATTACAAAGAGTGGAGTTTTCCAAAAAGTACAAACATTATCCATCGTCATTTTGGAGATTAATATACCTGACAGATGAGTGCGCAATATCCTACAAACCAAGAACTGAACATTTAAACCACACTTGTACTGCTATAAAAGTTGCACATCCTTCATGTATCAAAGAATATTTTGCAATTTAGTACAATCAGTCTCCAAAATGGATGCGTACTAGTGACAAGTTAAACAGCGCTAAATTTGTACAAATATTTAGAGATTTGTTTTATAGTGAGCTATCTAGAAATGCTACAGGACAATTAACAATTATTTAAGACAATACTCTTGTACATATTTCAAAAATGGTAATGTGTATTTTAATATGACTTACAATTTACTATACGTTTTCTTTATTTAGATTACAAAAGCTTCGGAAAGCGAAAAGCTTACTTTTATTCAACTTCCTCCATACAACCCAGACTTCGATGTAACTGAAAACTTTTTTAGTATTATAAAACGTGAGGTGAACCGCATAGAAACTGACGTATCATTGGAAGCGAAAATTAATCATGTTGTAAAAAATTGCATTTTGAAGGATTATAGTGGTACGTTGATAGATACCTACCCAAAGCGGCTAGCAGATGTTGAACAAAAGCGTAGATATCACTTAAATTACTGACATTATTAAGTTTGTTACCTTTATTTTTTATATGTATGTATTTTAGTAGATAAAACTATTTTTTAAAACAAATTATCTGTGTTTATTTTTAAGTTTTTATAATGGTGCTATTGTGCATTATTGCGTATTATATTAAGAATTTTTTGTGAATAATACTAAATGTATATATATATATATATATATATATATATATATATATTAGTAAAGTATTATCTGAGGTACTATTAATAAGTGTTAGATTTGTCTAAGATAAGTAACAAGTGCTACATACATTTCAATATTATAGTAGGTCAACATTGGATTCACTTATGTCACTATCTGTATATAAATATATATACAGCGCAAATAGAGTAAACTTATGGAAACAAGTGTATGCCTATTTAACAGCGTCGTGTGCAACATACATACTAACATGACTTAAAGTTGATTGTTTGTAGTTATTTCCAATAACTTAAAGTAAAATACCAAATGCAACTTGTACAATAACAACCAAAATTCTACACATTTTACTAAAATTTAAAAAAAATGTAGTTTAGAAGTCTAGTAATATAAAATTTATTTTTACAAATTTAAATATGAATGATACACATGAATTTGTTTCATTTGCAATATGTAATTGTTTGTTATAAAAAGCGTAAAAATAAAGAATATTATCTTGAACAAATATGCTGCAAATAAGTTAATATTATTTGTAATAGTTTAGAGATTTAAGCAATGGTAACATCTAGTACAATTGTAGAGTAACAGATTGATAGTCTGTAGTATTCCATTTAAAACAATTACACTATTACAAATGCACAGATGTAAAATAGAAATAATACTGAGGTCTTAGACCCTAATTTATATAATCCAGAAAACATTGTTATAACCAATAGACCATATAATATTTGATAGTTTCAATATTTAGTAAAACGTATTTTATTAATTTTTTAATTAATAATCTACACTTTACATTTTTAAATGGTTTAACTGATAAAAACTTTAAACAATTCCTAATAAAACGTTAAAGTGTATTATGAGAGAATACTTCATACACTTATAAAAATGTTAATTTTCAAACAACTTGGATGTAGTTGGATTTGTGTCCCATCACTGACACTAAATCTGGGCCATCGTTTGACTTTGCTAAATGTCCATTTTCTAACAACGTTTTGTGTAAAACATTGAAACAGCAATAATAATAATAATGATAATTTTTTTTGGTTGGTGATGTGGTCACCTCTTCATTATTTCCCATATTTATACGACATGTAGAACGATCGATCTCGATGGCTTGACAAGCGTAGACAAACGTGGAAGAATAACAAAGTTTTTTGGCTGGTAGACGGCATCCTTGTGATATCGCCACTGTTTGCAAAGATTGACGAGGCCGCCTGATTTTTTGTCAGGGTTATCTCCTTTAGCCCAAGGGCCACATATAATATACGTATACCTTTAGATACCTTTTAAGTATCCTGGGTGTATGTTTGCACTCATCCATCGCAGCGGAAGCCCAGTTATACCGCTGTGCACTCGGACCTTGCTGTTATTAGTCTAGATGCCTAGGGGCACCTAGTCCAGGATGCACCACGTGGAGAACTAACAGTCAGGAATATCACCATCATTGGAAATTGAAACTTTATAAGCATTACTCAAATCCTCAGGATTATTAGCATCAATGATAATAATAATAACAATGTTAATAATGATAATAATAAATTCTTACTGGTTTTAATAAACTTTGGTCTTTTTTAATAAATTCAGTTATGCAGTATGTCAGTTGCGACTGGAAGCGATGTAAGGACGGACTTTTGTGTAGCGGAAGTAGGACTTTTTTAAGAAATTGTTTGTGTTCTTCCTTTAACGGCGTTTGAAATCCATTGATAATGCTGTACATTATTAAAGATAAAATAAAAAATTAATACATTATCAAACATTTTTTTATTTAAACATATAAAAACAAATACCTTATTGAAATAAAATTCCAGTTTATTTTAATATCAAAATTAATAAAAAATAGTAATAAAAACACTTTTATTGCTCATGCTTAAAATATGAAAATAGTGATGATTATTATAATTAGTATTAATATTAGTTAAACGTTTTATACAATAAAGTAGCAATGTTGCTTTTCAAAATTCTACAAAATTATGACAAATATACAGTATAAATTAAATTAAAAGTAAGTAAATTATCACATAGAAAAATGGTAAGAAATAATAAATTAAATAATACGTTAAATTTATAAAACAATTTTTTTTTAAAGTTACACTGATATTCAACATTTAAAATTTTACTTAGTTCTTTATTCCTAGTTAAAAAATTGTTAAAAATTATAATTAAAGAAAAAATGTTACCTCCCAAGTATTTCTAGTAATTCGGCTATGCCACAGTGTAAATCATCTTCATAAATAAATCTGCAACAAAAAAACGTTTGAAATACAATGTTGGTGAAAAATAAGTATTTATCAAACGTGTTTCATATATGGAAATTTATGAAGTTATTTTGTTGTTTTTTATTTCGAAAAAGTGTTGAAAAACAGTTCTATGTTTTGTATATATTTGTTGTGTGAAATGTAAATGATTTTTCATGTTTTACATAATGGAAGAGTTTTAAATATTAAATCTTAATGTTGTAATATTTTAGGTTAATCAAGTTGATTATTAAACAAAAACCATTTTTATATTTCTAAAGACATGAAAAACCCTTTGTTTTCGTAATTCGACTTTTAAGTGGTTTTTCTTGAATACAATTGCAATTGCTCTCCAACATATAATAATAATTTTTAAATTACTAAAATAAAAGGTAAAAATAATATATATTTTATTTATGATATTTTTAATAATTTGTATTTGTTACAGTTTATAAATGTTGACTTTATATTTTTCTAAACAAGGAAATTATGTATAGCATATTCATAACTTATTTTAAATCAATTTAATATTTGTAAAAATAGTGTGTATTGTGTTAATTATTAAAGTCAGTTAAGGATAAAATATAATTAAGATTATTTAGATACATTGTAAACATAATAATTAAACAATTTTTAATTTGTGTTTTATGACTATAAATAAAATACAATTGTATGTTTCAGTTAAATTTCAATACGTATTTAAAGTACAATTAAACTTAATTCTAATTGTAATAAAATTGTATAAAACTGTCCAAATAACTGTTGGGTTCAAATAGTAGCTTCTGTCAACGCTTGTGGTAATTTTATTATTACTTTAAAACTATTAAAATGCGCCTTAATGGTCTAGTGGTACATTACTGGACTCGAACTGGAGTAGGTTTGGGTTTGAGAGCTTTGCTAGACTTTGCTAAAATGTTTCTTATAAAACATTCAAATAATAATAATAATAATAATAATAAATTAAGCAAACTGCTTACTTTAGAAATATGTTAGTAATGAGTTTACGAATATACGGTCTTAATGTAATGAGTTTGCCATATATTCTATGCAAAATCATTTTGACCATGTCACGTTCACGTGAATCTTCTGAAGTGAACAAGTCCAAAAAGTTGGTAAGAAATTGTGCATCAATGTATTTTTTGCCCAACGTTACTTGAAAGTCGGTAGAACTTACAAATCGGAGAAATACGTCATAGACAAGCTGATAAATGTGATTAAATGTTACTATTATGAATTAAAAATTGAAATCGATAAGTAAAAATTCTGATTACTTATTATCAAAAGACGAAACAAATTAATATATATATATATATATATATATATATATATATATATATATATATATATATATATATATATATATATATATATATATATATATATATATAACTGCTTATTTCTGAAATATTAAACAGTACGTGTTATAAAAACCAAGCACACGTGTACACATCGACCAAGTCACCTGTAAATGTGGCCAGGCAGGTTCGGCATTGCCCTCGAAATATTCGTCATTGTCCAGCTGGTCGCTTGAATCAGCCAATTGACCAGTCGACGGAACAATGATGCGGAATGCGTTAATTTTAAAAAAGTTAACTATACCCTGGTATATGGGTTCGGTAAAAGTGTTCGAATTGAATGAGATGTGGTCAACTAATTCGATAAGCGTTTGTCGTTTGATTTCCTTTGACTTGGCCTGCTTGGTTGGGTCGGTAAAGTCGAACAAATGGTGACACAGTTCGAGTTTGCACAACATTAGCCCTTCGCGTTCATTTAACAACGTGTCTAAAGTTGAAATTAAGTCAAAAAATCAATAAATACATTATTGATTGTATCTTCTTCATTGATTGATGTTTCTTGAATTTGACAAATGAAATTGCTTAACACTGACCGTACCATTTTACATTCGGTATTTAACTTATTATATCGGTGTGCTGTAGAGTACTGAGTTGCATTTAATCAATTTTTTCTAACTCATCTTAATATATTTTTGTACATTCCAGAGTTTATTCTGTATATCATATTTTGTCTAACGGTACAATGGAAAATAATAATTTTAATTGTCTTTCATTTTATTTTTTATTTAATTGTTGCTGCTTGAACGTTCACAAGAAACATCTGGCAAAACCAAACGGGGGTCCGAATTTAGTGTCGGTGGTGGCACTCGAATCACGCCGACGTCCAGTGCTGTACTACTGGACTATTTAGGCACAATAGCATAAACAGGTTAGGGTAAATTTAACATTCCAAAGTTACTATAATGTCACAATTTTAAATCTTTACTTCAATAGTAATTCATTTCAATATGAAATTAATCCTTAATTGACAAACGGCTTTATTATTAATTTTTCCTGATTTTAAATCCAATTAAGACGCAAATTCGACGTCAAAATGGATGTAAAAAGATGTAACTTTAAATTAAAAATCAAACTAAATCAAATTTTTAGTCAACAAATAATTTCTCATAAAATACATAGTAAAAAATATTTATCCATTTTGTAATTATGTGACTCAGGTGGTTTAATATACTTTTAGTTAAGCTATTAATGTAATCTTATATAATCTTAATTTAAACAAAACATTTGGGTATTAAAGTATAATCACTTTATTTAAATATACTTATAAATATTTTGTTTTATTAAACTATAACCGAATTTCATATAATTAATGCTAAGATTCTGAAATGTTTAATTTCCGGCAAAATAACTTTAATTATATTAGCGTATAATAGCTTGAAGTTGTTTTTGATTTACGTTTTTAAGTGGCCTAGGTGTATGCTTGCAACCATCTGTTGTACCGGAAGTTCAGTTATACCGCAATAAACTCGAACCCTGCCATTATTAATCTAGATGCCTAGAGGTATCTAGTCCAGGATGCACCACATTGAAGAGGAAAAGTCAGGAATATTACCATCTAAAAGTTTTTACGTTTGCGACTGACATGAATATAAGTCTTCTTATATTTTTGTTTGGAATATCACCATCATTAGAAATTGAGACTTTATAAGCATTACTCAAATCCTCAGGATCATTGGCATCCCATTAAAGTAATATATTTAATATAAAATAATTGTATTTTTATTTACTCCAGTAACCATAAAACAATTATGTAGCAGCAGTGTTCGAGTTTAAAATTTAAATATGTGACATATGAGTGTATAAATTTTTTTAATCTGCGGTGTGTTTATTAGAATATTAATTCAAAAATAGAATAATTAAGTACAACACATTTTAATAAAAAAAAGTAAAATTTTGATTTACAATGCCTGTGTTATTCAAAATTCATGTTTTGGATCTTTATATTTAAGATTCTAGAATCTATATTATGAAAATTAAATAATAAAGGTTTTATTTTCAGTTTATTACTGAACTTTATATTTATATTTGAAAAAACTAAGGGTATCATAAATTTTACAAGTTAAATAATAATAATAATTACTATTATTATAACACTAATAGTACATTTTTAGCTAAATGATAATTGAAATACATCTCTACCCAATTATTTGAAGAAATACTACTTTTAATAAATAATGTAAAATCTATAACTACAGGTTAAAAATGTTCTACTTTTATATTTAATTAAACAAGTTTTTGTAACACAAATAATTAAACGTTGTAAAGTATTTTTAAATTTAAAAATTTAATTTTGTTCATTTTTCTAAATAAGATACTTTTTATTTATTAATGGATTTTTAAGGGTGGAATATTAGAATTGTCAGATTTACTTGAATTATAAATTCAATAGGTTTTAATCAACCAGGATCACTGTACAGTTGTTTCATTTTTGTTGAGAATCGTCAGGAGTGCATACCTGTAAAGTCGTAGACGAACTTGAACTCACACCCTATCTGGTGTCAAGCCAGCACCTTAACCACTTAGCTGCGGGTAGTTAAACTGAATCTGTAAATTTATTATTTATGGTAAATCTGATCAATGCTAATTACCAAGTGTTCTCAAATGCTGTATATTACTATCGCTAACAGGCAAGTAAAAATTCCATTCCACAAAGGGCCTTTACAATATGTATCCTGGCATACTGTAGAGTTTTAATAGCCTATATGGCACTGTTAGGTTATATTTATTAATGGGTTTTCAAGAATGTAATATTAAAAATGTCAGATTTTAAACAAATAAATCAACTTTGCATAAAAATTAACTTTGCCTAGTTTGGACTGAAAATGATTCAATCTAGCCACTTCCAAGCCTGAATAAAGGAGGAGGGTTTGAGCGAAAACTTAACAACCTGGTCTCTGTAAAACGTTTATACTGCTACAGAAACAATAAGACGAGGCTATTCCGGCAAACAATGACAAAGAAGTGATCGCATGTACCTGGATGATAGGGTTACATAGATGACAAAGTTGAGTAAAAGTCGAAAGGAAGCTCAATCTTCGATTTACAGAATCGTCAATGTAAAATAAACAAAGATAGATCTGGGTACTTCTCAAATGTTGGATCACATGGCTATGATGATAGCATAAATGATAATGGTTATAAGTTATTGACGCTAAACAGTTATTGTGGAATAAGTGTTGGCAACACTTTTTTCACTCACAAAAATATACACAAGACAACGTGGGTTTCTCTAGGCGGAAAAACAACAAACGAGATTGACTACATTTGTATTAGCACAAAATGACGATCTTCATTGCAAGATGTAGGTGCATATCGCGGTGTAGATGTTGGTTCTGATCACAACCTTGTTGTTGGAAAATTTTGTTTAAAATTAAAGACAATAGAAACCACAAAATACTACATCCATTTTTGTGTAAGAAGCTTAAACAGCCAAATATCTCAAATCAATTTTACAATTCCGTAAAAAATACATTTCAAAAACTGAACAGTGTAGAAAGGTCTGATAATTAATGGAAATTGTTTCATAAAACAATTACAAACTGTGCTGCAAATGTGCTGGGTAGAAGATGTAGCTCTACAAAGAAACAATGGATTTCATCAGTCTCCTGGAATTTAATTGATCTCAGAAAGAAAACAAAATTAGTGAGGGATCAATCTAACAATCCTGTTATCTGGAAAATATTTGATTATAAGTATAGAACTTTAGATAATCAGGTTAAACAATCTGCCACAAAGATAAGAATGATTGGTTAGAAAACAGATGTAAAGAAGCAGATAAGGCAGCAGCAAAAAATGATTCCAACACTCAGTAACATTATTGAACAAAGTTAAGAATATCAGCAATAATATTTGTGGAAAATCGTTAAGTTTTACGGAATACCGTTGAAATATGTTAATATTATGCGTTCGCTATTCCAAAATACAAGTTGCTGTGTTTGATCAAAAAGTGGTCATACTGCTATGTTCGAAATTGTCACGGCAGTACGTTAAGAATGTATTTTGTCACCGTTTTTGTTTCTTCTAGTAATTGATTTTACTATGATTCAATCCATGAATAATTTGTCTTATGGTATCAAATGGAATGATGGCAGATTGACAGATTTGGATTTTGCAGATAATATTGGTCTACCCAGAGAAACTCCAGAAATTATGCAAAATATGACAACACGACTCAGTGATATCAGTTCTCGTATTGGCTTACGGATTAATTGTTCAAAGACAAAAGTGTTGTGCATCAAGTCAAACAATTATTTGCTTATCAAAATTAGTGGACAAAATATTGATACTGTTGATTCCTTTACATATCTAGGAAGCATCATTGGTAAAGACGGAAAAACCGAAATTAATGTTAAAGCCACATCTGGAAAGATAATTTCAGCCTTTTATATACTCAAATCAATATGGTCATGTTCTTCTATCCGCCTGAAGACAAAACTTCGTTTGTATGCCTCAATAATTATTCTTACGGCAATAAATGACAGTGAAACGCAGAAGAGAACAGTAAAGATTGATAAAACGGTAGATGTTTCTCATCGCCGGTGTCTTAAGAGTATTTTAAAGACTACCTGGTGAGATCACATTTCAAATAATGAAATCATGAGAAAACTGACTCTTGTTTACTTCATTACATCGTTGCAACTAAACGATAAAAATTATGTGACCAAATTGTACGTTTGGTAAAAATAGTTAGTAGACCACAGAAAACTTGGCTAATAACTATTTGGGAAGATCCGGTTGAAAGGAGTGTTTTATGGGGTCAAACACAACGTTTAGCAGAATGTTCAAATACATCGAAACATGTTGTTATCTCATGTTTTTTTTGAATTATGGGACTTTGTTGTTGCCCCATGCTTATTTTTAAAGCAAAATAATAATAAATGTTTTACAAATAATTAAAACATTTATATTTATATAAAATAATTAAAGATTTTAGTTTATATTAATTCAACTGTAAATATTTTTTTTTAATTTTAAAACATTTACAAACCTTAAAAATTTATTACAAGCATCATTAATAATTGTAACCTTTTACATTTTAATTTTTTTAAATTTAAACTTAACAAGTAATCTTATATTAATTACATTAATATATTTAAATTGTATTTACCTGAAAGCAAAGGTAAGGCCTTTAATTCATTTTCTGTAGTTCTTATATATGTGGATGAATTTCTAGGTAATTTTATTTGCGCTACCGATAGCCCATCAATGTCTTGCTTTTTTCCATCAGTTGGTCCGTATTTTTTTCCAAGTAGCAAAGATGACGAAGTACCGGTACGTTGGTTAAAATTTGGTACCGGACTAACAACGTTTGCATGCGGGCCATCATTATTTACATGAGACAGACTATCTGTCTAAAAAATTGAAATATATTTTTTTGTTATTTGTTAAAATACATTATTAATAATGTTATGTATAATGATGTATAATTTTTTTGCAACGTTAAACTAGTACATTTAAATGCTTTACAAAACTATTATTTTTTCATCTTTTTACACAATTGTTTATCATAATTACAATTGGTTTCAATTATTAAAATATTTTAGCTATTTAGAGACAATATTATAAATGTTACAGTTTTCCCAGTAAAATGTTTTGTATTTTATGCCACTACAAATATTACAAATTTAAATTATAAAAATTATGTTACTATTTCTAAACACAAGAAAGATAACTATTTTTATTAATTACTAAATTCCCTAAAAATTATGTTGTAAATAAAACATTTTTTAAGAAAAATAGTACTGTATAATTTTATTTAAAAAATGTAATTTTAAGAAATTGACATTACAGATAATCTTAAAATTTATAATTAATAGCCTATATTATACAGTATACACACATCCACGAAACATTAATATTGAAAACTATATTAGATAGTTTTTTATATAGTTTAAATATTTTACACACAATATTCTGATGTTAATAAAGCCTTTGTATATGTTCGTTTTATTTTTTTGTATAATATTTTACAACTTTCTACTTAAGTTGAGTTTTTTTTAACAAACGTGATATTTGTTTAATATTTAAGCTATTTAAAAAACCTTTTTTTTGTAAATTTGAACAGTTAAAATATAATTTTTTTGATATGTAGCTGCACAATTGTGGCAGATAAAAGAGTAAAATTAAATAAATACGTAATTATTGGTTTTTGCAATTTGAGTAATGTTTATAAAATTTAAATTTTTAATAGTTGTGATATTTCTAATTGTCTTTCTTCCAAGTTGTGCATTCTGGACTATGTGCCTCTAGATATTTAGACTTATAATAACAAAGGCCAAGTGTACAGCGGTATAACTGAGTTTTGTTTTAGTGGGTGGGTAAACACATATACCCAAGATACTTAATAAGTATCTTTACGTATATGTACACCATATATAGCCCTTGGATTAAGAGAGATAACATTAACAAAAATTTATAGAATTTTATTAATCTTTGCGTCGTTCCAAGAATTCCGTTTATTATCTAAAAAACTTTGTTATATATATATATATATATATGTATATATATATATATATATATATATATATATATAATTGTAAAAATGTGTTATTTTGCTACATATAATTAAATTCATTTATTTAAACACTTATTTTTAATTAAACTTTTATTTTAATATAATTGTAATTGTGCAATAATTACTTAAAATAATTAATTTTAATATTAATGTTAACTGTAACTATCATTACATGGTTTTTTAATCATTGCTTATTTAATACTACTATTAATAATAATGATAATGCTAATTATTATTATTAGTAGGAGAAGGAGGAATGGTATTATTAATATACTTAATTTAAAAAAGTATATTATAGCAAATAAAAGTATTTACAATGAGAAAATACACAATTAACAATAATTAGTAAATGTTAACATTTTAATAAACAAAAAATTTAAATATTTTTACTAAATTAAATATATCAAAATCAATTTAAAATTTTATTTTATTAATTACATTTACAATACAATAATATATTTAATTAAAAACAAAATATAAAGATACTAAAAATATAATTAAAAAGTTAATGTTTTTATTTTGTGTACAAATGCTAATTAAATAATAAAACTAGTGGTTGACTTTTTAATAAAATTAGAAAATATAATTTTAGTACATATGGTTTTAAACATGAATGTATATATGCATTAAAATTTTAAACTTAATTTAATAATTATTAAAAAATTTTAATTTATTCTAAAAAATATATTTATAAGTTCGATGCTAATAATTCTAAGGATATAAGTGATCCTTGTAAAGTCCTCATTTTTAATAATAGTAATATTATGTAGTGCATCCTCGACTAGGTGCTCATAGGTAAATAGACTAATGACAACAGAAACTTAGTGCACAGTGGTATGATTTAAATTTTACTTTAGTAGATAAGTGCGAGCATACATTAAGGATACTTAAGAGTTATTATAAGATATTTGTATATATTTGTATGTCTATATATTATATGTATACTACATGTAGTAACAAAAAATCAGGTGGTGTTGTTAATATTTGGAAACAATAACGTTGTCACAAGGATGTTGTCTACTAGTCAAAAAATTTTGTTATTTTTCTGCGTTTGTTACGGTATTAAAACCAATTGTTTTATTTGCCGTGTAAATTTAAAAATAATAAAAAAGTGACCAAGTCACCAACCAAAATGAGTAAAAATAAATGTTTAATAAATTAAAAAACACATTAAAATTTTAAATAATTGTAAAACTTTGTGAATTAATAAAATTTAAATCATTTTGTTTTAGAAATTTAAAACAAATTAATTAATTAATTTTTTAAAATATAGATATTAATATAACACATATTGAATATTATAACTGGTTTTTTTAAGTATAAAACTAAACAATTTAGTTTATTTAAAAAATGAATACCGTTAACAAAGCAACAAAATAATATTTAATAAAACTACAAAAAATTAACAGATTTGGATTTTGCAAATAAAATTGATTTAGTTAGTAAAATACCAAAAAAAGCAAAATATAGCTTTACGTTCTATAAAGAAATACCTAAATTACACTATAAATTAACTTTTTGTAATGTAAAACATTATTATTAATAACAGAATAATTAATACAAGTATCTAAAACCAAATTTTAAAAACCTTAACAATATTTTATAAATTAAAACCAGTATAATAATATTTTTCATTCATTTAAAGTTATTTTTTGTTTATTAAATTTTAATTATACTGCAATATATAAAAATATAACGTAAAAATAAATTATCTAAATTTATAAATATTTAAATGTTTTTAGTTTTCAGTATTTTAAATGCGCTTAAAAATTTAAACAATTACATTATTTAAAAACATTAACTACAATTTACTGCTTAAGGTTGTCAAAATTAAATTGAACACTTATTCAATCAATTACAACGTTTAACATTATAAAAATTAACAAAAAATATGTATAAAACAATTAAAATTAAAAACATTTACAACACAAATAATAATTAAAGATAGTTCTAGACATTTAAAACGAAAAGAATATTATTTGGAAAATAATTTTCCTTCTCTACGTTTTTTAAGTTGTTGTTATGTATGCATATATATGTAACAAACATTTATTTATTTAAAAAAATTTAATAAAAATTTAATAGTTAATAATTATTTATTTATTTAAAACATATGTAATAGGCACATGTTAAAAAATATAAATTTTACAATACAATATTAATTTATTAAGCTTAAAAAATAATATAATAATAATTTTTATGTATTTAACGTTTATTTAAAAAATTATATTTTGTTACAAAAATATATATATTTATTAAAAAGCAATTAGTTTATTTTAACGAATGTCATTGTAACAATAAAAAACTAATTTTTTATCTAATTGTTATAATTTAATTTTTTTTTAAATGCATATATATTTTATATAAAAATTAATTGCATTTACCATATTTAATTTTTTATTATTATTACACTACTTCTAAAGTATAAATATCCATATTTTTATTACTCTTATTATTGTTACTTGATTTAAATATTTTAAAAACACATTAAATAATAATTTACTTTTTTTAATTCATTTTTATTTTTTACAATTTGTTTATCAAATTTTTTCATAATAAAATTTTCAATTTGAAGACATTTCTGTTAACCGTAGTAAAATATTAAAGGTCATAATTACTGCATTTAAATAAACTTTAATTTATTATCAAAATTTTTTTTTTAAATTATGTTAATTAATTTAATATATATTTAATATATAAATAATATTTAACTAAATGTTTAAATGCATAAAATAACAACTTGAAATTTATTGGTAAAAATATTTTGATTTATTTTAATTTTAGGAATTAATTAATTTAAATATAATAAATTATTATAATGGTAAACATATAATTATTACATAATTTTTAAAATTGGATTATATTTATATGTAAATAAAATATTAAAAATATAATTTTAAGTTTTGTTTTTTGGGAAACTTTTACTACGACTTGCAAATAAATCTAATTATTTATACAGTTTTAATTTTATAACTTTATTCAAGACTTCAGTAAAGGAGAAATGTTTTATGCAACTGAGTATATGTGGTTTGTAACATAATATTATTAGCGTTTATACCCTTTAAACTATTATTATTATTATTATTATTATTATTATTATTACTATTGTTAAACTTTAATATCTCACTAGAGATACATTTAGCATAAAATACATTTTTACCATCAATGTAAAAAAATAATAAAATCAAAAAAAAATTTAAAAATTATAGTCAATATAGTAAGCATGTGATTTAAAAAAAATCAAAATTACTATACATTGAATGAGTTATCACAAGTTACACTTGTTACATTATAGTGTAAGATGTCTAAATTAGTTCAAATAAATGCGTCGGTGGAGTGAATCTTACTTTAATGGGTATGTTAGTAGTTCAATTTTATTTGATTCTAAATTGGTTAATATTGTGGATAAGTATGACAGACATGAAGTTTTGTATTGATTAGTTTTGGCTTTCATGTACAGGTAAGTTCTTCCTGTTTTTCCAGAAGCTTTAGAAATGTTTAAAACTGCGTGTAGTGAGTGATTTTTATTAATTTCAATCTGTGATGCTAGTTGTATACAGGATTTTCAATGTTTATCAACAATATTTTTTAATAAGATATAATATTTAATTCCTGTAGATTTTGATATCAATGATATGCATCTTTTTAAAAAAACATAATCCTGTTTTAATAAACCAGGAAAAATTACAGGTGAGCAATATAATATTAAAAGATAGAAACATGATGTAACGAACAATTTAGTAATATAATTAAAAACATTTAGTTTTCCTAATCTTCTTATGTAGTAGCATAAGGATTTGGTTTTTAAAAATACATGCTCTACATGATCACACCAGGTAAGTATGCTATTTATGTTTATACCAAAATACTTAATTTTGTTACAGATGCATATGTTTATCTGATTTAATTTGAATATTTTGTTTAATTCCATTGTTTCTTTTGGATACCTCGTTGTAAATTTAACCAACTTGCATTTCGATGGATTTAAACTGAGATCAAAGTTATCAGACCATTGTTCAATTTTATTTATAGAATTTTCAAATTTGTTTGGATTATTATTTGAAGAACAATTTGTGCATAAGACCATATCATCTGCAAATTTAAACAAATGTGATGGCTTCGGCACTTGCAATGGATCTACGTACGGTGAAAATAAAAACGGAGATAGTACTGCACCTTGTGAAACTCCATTATTATTTTCTGTTAACTCTGATTTATTACAACCAATTTGTGTACGTTATTTTCTTTTTGAAAAATAATTTCATAGCCAATTTAAAATGTGGTTGGGTGTTTCAAGTAGCTCAAGACGTTTAAGTAATTTTTCTCTTGATATACTGTTGAAACCAGATTTATAATCCAGAAACATGCAATACATTGAACATTTTCTTTTATCAAAGGATTCAGTGATGTAATGAACAAGACTGGCTGCACAGTCTACAGTAGAATAATTATTTTTATAAGCAAATTAATAATAATCATTACCAATGTTCATTATAAGCTTAATGTCGATGAGTATTATTTTTTCAGTTAATTTTAAAAACATTGAGGTGCAAGCAATTGGGCGATAGTGTTTTAGATTTGTTGATAGGACAGAAACTTTTGGAATAGATGAGATACGCTAAATATCAGCTACTTCACAATTCATGATAAATTTACTGATTATTGTAGATAACAATGGAGCAATTCCGTTAGGTACAAGTAAAATGTTTGTTTTACAACTGTTAATTAATTTTTCAATATTAAAGTTGATAATAGGTGCTGAATAATTTTTAGTTAATTAATTAAAGTCTGATATGTTTGAGTTGTTTAAAGTAAAGTAATTATTTAGTTCTTTAGCATCCATTGTAAATTGATTTGCTCTTGATTTACTAAAAATTTTGTTAATATTTTTTAAAATAGATTGTGAATCACGGTTTGATTGAAAATAATTATTAGCATAGTTATTAAGTTCGTTGATTTCAAATTTAATTTGCTTGTTTAAACTCTTCAATTTAGTATTTTGACTAGATTTATATGCTACCTCTTTTTCTCGTCTAAGCTTTTTAAGATTTAATGAAGAAATATTGTTGTTTGTAATCTCAACCTTAACTACTTGACAATATTTATTATTATAAGTGTTAATAAAATCAGTAAAAATTACAGTAGCATCATTTAGATGAAATTGATGTTATTAATGTTCAATAGTGCGGATTTAAGTAATGCTACATTTGAAGTTGATGTATCTCGTATATATATAAATAATTTAAAAATAGGCTTCAAAAATTTTGAATGATGATGCTTTGTGTATACTTTTGAAAGCAGACGAATTATGGAGTAATCAAATCTTGAAAGAAGTGCATGTTGTTTTACTAAAAAATAATCAGGGCATTTGTAAAAATTTTATCTAGTTGTTTTTAAAACTTTGTAGAAAAATTAACAAGATTAGTAAGGCCCATTAGTTTGAATAAGTTAGTATTCGCATGATTGAAATCACCAGCTAGTATGATTAAAGTATTTTCATTAATATTGATAAGATAATCAATTAGTTAATCGTATAAATAATTAATTTCTACAGTGCTGGCAGAAGGTGCTATGTAAACATTTATAATGTCAATATTTTTATAGTGAGACATATATTTATTTCTGCAATTAACAATTAAGCACTCAATTCCATTTTGCAAACATTCAAATTTTATTTATAAATAATTTTATTAATATCATAATAATTATTTTAATAGTTTTATCTTGTAAATAAATAAATAAACTATAAAAAGTTTTTACTAAAACATTCTACAGGACCGTTTAGACAGAACATTTATAAAGTACAACAATAATATTTATTATTGGATAGTTAAAATTATATAATAGATTTGCTTAACTATATGTACTAATAAAAAAAGTTTTGCTTAAACCTTGACTCGCTAAAATGTATAATTTATTACTTAAAAAATTTTAATGTAATATTTTATTACGTTAAAATTAAAATTACTTAAAATGTTTATTTTTTGAGTGTATTAATTAAACAGAAAAGCATTTGTATCATACAACACTCAATATTGTTGAGCGTGATACGTCCATTGGAGCGTTATTCTTCTTTTTTCTTCTATTTTTGAAGATTATTCCAATGTTTTGCATCGTAATACGTAATATGTTTTATTAGAAGTTTTACATATTTATAATTTTTGCTCGTTTTTCACAATTATAAACTTCAACTATAGACTTTAATTTTCTCTTATTTTTGAAACATTTTTTGTTATTAATCCGGCTTTACCTTATCATCTATTCATCTATTTCGCTATATATGTCCTTTCAAGCGTTATTCATCTATTTCTTTTTTTTTGAAGATTATTGCAGTGTTTTTTGCATTGTAATAGATACTTGTTTATTATTTTTTGTATATTTATAATTTTTGCTCGTTTTCTATAATTATCAATTTCCACTATCCACCTTGATTTTATCTTGATTTCAAATTTTTTTTCTGTGATCAATCCTTTTTTACCTTACCATCCGTTTCATTTTATCCCCTAAAAACTTGTGACAATTTGGGAACCGAGTACTAAAAGGCGTTTTGGCCTATTCAGATCGTAAAAAATCCTGTTTTTTTATATTTCTCCCTAAAAATTTGAGACAATACTAAGAGGTATTATGGCCTTCTCAACTGGTGTACAATCCTGAATAAATCCCGATTTGCTTAAAATAAATACACTAATAAAAAACGTTTTAATTAAACAATAACTCGTCGAAATATATCATTTATTATCTAACATTTTTTATAAATTTCTAATACAATTTATAATGCAATAAAAAATTTTAATTTACAATTAAAAATATTATTTATTACTTACTAATGTACATTTTAAACAAAATATTGAACAACATTTATAAAAACTATGTTTAAAAACAAACGATTATTATTTATAAATACAAAAAAATGCGCATTTTATAAATTTTATCGTCAGGTATTATTTTTATATTATTTTTATAATAAAATTGGCATTTTTAAAGTATTAGGGTAAACAACAGGGATTATTTTATTTTGAATAAGTCGTTTATTATTTAAAATGTGGTACTTACAAATATTTTTAATGACAAATATGTTTAGTTCAAAGTAATGGTTACGCACGTTGTATATCAAGTTAGACGCTATTTGAATCTTTTTTTAAAGGTTGTTTCAGTGATTTCCATTGTGTTTTAAAGCTTGTTTTAATATATTAAAAAAAAATTTTTTTTTGTTTAGTTTCCATACTTTTCAACTTAGTACATTACTCTGTTTATCTTTTTTATATATAATTTCCAAACTTTCATTGTTATAAATCTCACCTGTCTAACTTTCGTTTTTGATTATTTTTTAATAGCATGAAATTCTTTAGCCTCTGCTTAAAAGGAATTAAAAATAAACCTATATCGCCAGTTTCAAACCTAGATAAATAATGGTTTGAAACAAGAAATGAATTTGGTAGTAAAAAAATATACTTTATAACGATTTAATGGTCACAATATTTTAAATAGGTTTAGTATAAAACAAAATGGAGAAAACAGCAATTTTTTATAAAAGTGACAAAATCTGTAAAAGAAAATGTTTTATATCTTAGAACCGGAAACCAAAAGACGTTGCTTAATCAGTTTATGTACTATGTTGAATTAGTTGTAAATTATTTCTGTAGTTTTATGTATTTATAAAAGTGTAAAATGTATTTTATTATTTAATATTTTAAATAAATATTTGACATATATATATATATATATATATATATATATATGTATATATATATATATATAATTTGAAGATTTTGGTGATTGACTACTTTAAAATAAAGTAACTCAGAATATAAAGAAGTGTAAACATACTATTTTTAGTTATGGTTTTTTTATATCCGGTTCTCTCAATTTAGCAACATTGGTAAAGGTTTTAAGACTCCTTTTTACCCCATTCACTTTACACTTATTAGAAAGTAGTTCAATTCAGCTTTAGACTAATTAAGTTTGTTGAACGTAGTTTAGGAAACATTTTTATTGGTTTCCTACGCTTTTTTATATTTTAGATTACTTAAAATATTGTATACAAGTCACTACCCTATTTTAAAGCGTGACATTAACGGCTGCAGTAAATTCAGAGGGTTTCCACATCATTAACCAAATGGCTACATATGGTATTTGATACTTTTGATAAATTGAATATTAAGATGCATTGTGGGGAAATGCAATTTGGACTATTGTAATTATTAAAACTGGAGACTATGTGAAAATATTAGGGACTAATCTTTTCGGAATTATTAACCTTTTGAAGCAAACAGCTAAAATATTTGAGGTTCTGTTTAAATGACAAACAAATATAACGAGCATATTTACAAATCAATTTAGAGCAACAGGCGATCACCATCATCGGAGCCATCAGACTTTGGGATGCTAATGATCCTGAGGATTTGAGTAATGCTTATAAAGTCTTAATTTCCAATGATGGTGATATTCTTGACTGTTAGTCCTCCACGTGGTGCATCCTGGACTAGGTGCCCCTAGGGATCTAGACTAGTAACAGCAGGGTCCGAGTGCACAGCGGTATAACTGGGCTTCCGCTACGGCGGATGGGTGCGAACATACACCAAGGATACTTAAAAGGTATCTAAATGTATACGTATATTATATGTAGCCCTTGGGCTAAGGGTGATAACCCTTACAAAAAATCAGGCGGCTTCGTCAATCTTTGCGAACAGTGGCGACGTCACAAGGATGCCGTCTACCAGCCAAGAAACTTTGTTATTCTTCCACGTTTGTCTACGCTTGTCAAGCTTTCGAAATCGATCGTTTTACATGTCGTATAAATATGGGAAATAATGAAGAGGTGACCACGTCACCAACCAAAATGAATGAATGAATAAATCATCGCTTACTACACGACAGTGTGGGTGTGGGCTTGTATTTTTAATTGTGGCACAATTTTAGTAGGATTACAATATTTAAATTTAGAATTGATGCTCTTTTTATAGGAACTTTACTGCCTTGTAATGATATGTTATTGATAAACTGTTTTAAAAGAAATTGTGGAAGGCTGATAAACGCTACACATTATTTTATAAATGTATTTATTAATGCATTTCTGATAATTAAAATATTCAAAATTAGATTTTATGTCGTTTTGTGCTAGGTCAAGTGATATGAATAAATAATGAGTCAATATATAATTCCGTTACCTCATAATGATCCAAGGTTATTTTCACACGTATCACAAGCATTTTCATTGGTCGATCTTGGTAAACGCTTGTTGGAAGCAGCCAAAAACGGTGACGTAGAAGAAGTTAAAAGTCTTATAAGTCATGGGGCACCGTTTACTACAGATTGGGTATGTTTTTGTAAAATTATATTATTAATAATTAAATGAATTTGATTATGCTTTTAAATTATAAATTTTTACATTTAAATATTTAGCTAGGAATTTCACCTCTTCATTTTGCTGCTATGAATGGTCACTTGTCTTCTTGCGAAGAATTATTGGAAGCGGGTATCAGTAGGGATGCACGTACCAAGGTTGAGCGAACCCCATTACATTTGGCTGCTCAAGAAGGTCATGCCGATATTGTTGAGCTTTTGCTTCGCAAAGGAGCAGATTTATGTGCTAACGATATGCTGCATATGACAGCTTTGCATTGGGCTGCTGAAAGGGGTCATTCTCCAGTTGTTCAAATGTTGATGCGCTTTGGAGCCAATGCACATATTCAAAATAAATTTGAAATGACGCCTTTAGATATTGCAAAAAATAAGGGTCACCAAGACGCTATGGATGCAATGCTAGTGAGTGTTTTGCATAACGTTTGTATTATAATTATTATTACTACTACCACTACTATTATTATAATAGTCTCTTGGCCGATATCGGACATGTTTGATACACTCTAGTTGTCGGTATTTTGAGGTTGTAATTTATTGAGTGGAACGACGTCGACTGTAATCGATTAAACCAAATTGATAATTGCAGTACTATTGACCTGTGGAGCTCGCGTGTTTGTTCACTCGATTGGCTATATGGCGATGGATTTATCTTATTTTTTAAGAGATTTTTGTTTTATTTGTTGTAAATTTTTACCAATTTTGAAAGCTTTCAAACCACGCTTGCTAAATGCTAAATGATTCTGAGGATTTGAGTAATGCTTATAAAGTCTCAAACTCCAATGATAGTGATACTCTTGACTGTTATTCATCCATGTGGTGAATTCTGGATAGGTATTCTAGACTAATAACACCAGGGTCCAAGTCCACAGCGGTATAACTAGTTGTCACTGGACTCCCGCTTAGTGAATGGGTTCTAGCATACACCCTGGATGCTTAAAAGGCTAGACTAAGGAAGTTCAACCTAACAGAAAATCAGGCCTTAGGTCTTTATCCTGTGCAAACAATTATGAAACTTCGTTCAACTAGAAAATATGTGATGGAATTAGTAGCCGAGACCCCCAGGGCATCTGATCTCCTAAACTCGTTTGGGGAAGGACCGAAGTTGACGAGTTTGCATGGGAGAGTTAACAAAATTTCACCCTTGTTAACTAATAACGACGAGCCTAACTTAAAGTCACCAAGGTGTGAACGGTCTTCCTCTGATGGCTCCCATGGATTTGTCAACCGGCGGCATCCCTCCCGTCCCCCGAAGAAGATTGCCTTGTCAACTCCTGTGAACACTGGCGCCGTCGCAAGGAAACTTTATTTACCACCCCAAGTTCAACTAGCATTCGAACTACACTTCATAGGAACATGGAACGTACGAACACTGTCGTTTGTTTCGACTCAAGCATTTACTGCCGCAGAACTAAGTCGTTACAAGGTTGAAATTGCTTGTCTTCAGGAAACAAAACTGAATTGTTCAGATCCGTTTCGTCTTCCTACAGCTTCCCAGTCTGTTGCATTATTTCTCCCATCACCTTGTGCATTAAACTCAGCACACCACGGGGTAGCATTTTATCTATCTCCAACAGCTTCCGATGCGTTAACTGACTGGAAGTGCATACCTATGCTGACGTTCTCCAAAGCCTACTTATCAGCTCCAGTTGTTGTTCCAAGTTGCAGTATGGGAATAAATCGATCATGGAACATTTTGAAACGAAAGATTGACTTAGCTAGTTTAACCAACTTCAAAGGACCAAACTGGTTGTCCGCCAATTCTCGATATCTTTATACACAAGCAAATATATCTACGAGAAAAAGTGAAGCATGATCCTTGCGTGCAGAATTTCGAAAAAGTTATGAGGAGGATAAACAAAGATACTGGGATTCTGTAGCAGATGAGCTAGAGGTTTCTGCTCGCCATAATGACAGTGGAAAAGTATACAAGAAATAGAACAACTCTACCGTGGTAACAAAGTTAAAGTTGGATCATTTGGTATTTTAAACGAAGACTAGTTAGTTTACTTTAATTAGACTTAAAACCATTCTGAAATTACAACAGGGAAATACCTGTCAACTACAGGGGCATCAGTTTACTTTGCATGGCTGCAAAAATTGCCACATTAGCGGTAGTTGATAGGATTCATCTGGAGAGGGACCACACGTCCCAACTAAACTGGTTTTCGTCCTGGTTTGGGATGCGTTCATCAGATTCACACACTCCGGCGCATCCTGGAATTCCGGACAAAGTTTCAGCGCCCTACGTACGTAGCGTTCATAGACTATTCTTCAGCCTTCGACTCGCTGAACAGGAAACGACTCTGGATAGCTATGTTACGTGACGGAACTCCGATGAAACTTGTGAATCTCCTACGTGCTCTGTACAAGAACTCAACTGCTGTAATCCGCAATTGCAACAGATCTACTACAAAGCCGTTCGAAATTCGCAGTGGTGTCCGTCAAGACTGTGTGGCTGCTCCGCTTTTGTTAAATAATTTAATCGATGCTATATTTTCCAAGGTTTCTGGACAAATGTAAGGCGTGTATGTTGGTACAAAGCCCATCATCGACTTAGAATACGCTGACGATGCTGTTCTGCTAGCTGAAAATGAAAATCAACTGCAGTGAGCATTTTTATTTTCTTGTGAATGTTTTCGGTGAATATGGCCTGAAGATTAATCTCAAAAAATCAGTCATCATGACGTCACAGGCTCCTGATGCGAGGATTGTATTAAATGATACTGTGCTTCCCAATGTAAAGCAATTTACGTATTTGGGCTCTTTGATTACTTTTGACGGTGGTTTATCTAATGAAGTAAATCGTCGAATTTGTTTGGCTGCTGCTGCGTTTAGAAAACTTGCTAATCCATTATGGAGACGAAAAAACATCAATCCAAAGACAAAGATGAACATTTTCTCTTTATTGGTTTGCACAGTGCTTCTGTACGTAGCTGAAACCTGGAATCTTACAGGGTCAGAGACCATGAAGCTCAACAAATTTGAGGCAATATGTCTCAGATATATTTGATACAACACTAATTTTGCATCATCCGTATCAAGGGACTGGACAAAAAATATCAGTAACCGCCGAATTCGAGATGACCTCCAAATCCATGAACTTCCTGTTTTGGTATCTCGACAACGTAGATTGCGCTGGTTTGGTCACGTTCTTCTTAAAAATCGTGATACAATCTCACGTTCAGTAACTGGCTTGTCCAAATGCCGATTGGAAGACAAGGAAAGGTGGTCAGAAACGTACTTGGATGGACGCTGTTTGGGACGATCTTCACCCTATTTTGGCCGGGACTTTATCTTGGAAACAATGGCAAAGTCGCTGGACTTACATATCTGTGCTCGCCTTCGGAAACTGTGAACAATGGAGAGGAATAATTAGTGATGCTTTCAGAATTTATTGTTGCTTGCAAACATTAGTATAACACAACTGATCCCCATCCCTCTGATTAAATTTTAGTTCTACTCAAGCTCTCCATAATACATACTTTTGGTTTACGTCCGTCGTGTGTTTGGCCTAAGTGGTCTAGATTTTGTAGCCTACATTATCTTGGTTGTATATACGTATTAAGTCGTTTGATATTTATGAGGACAGGAATATTTAACATCGTAATTCTCAACGCAGTTGAAAATACGATAAAAGGAACTTTGAACTTATTGCTATACAATACAACATTCTTAATGTAAAAATTATATACTGCAATCATGGTCTTATTATAAAATTTTATTTATTTTATAATACTATCGATTTTGTTTGTATAGAATACACAATATGACGCAATGTCTTCGGTTGGTCGAATGGCTGCTACAAATGGAGATTTAATGCACGCCAATGCTTATATACTCACTGATGAAGAAACTCTCGTTCCAGCTGCTCCTCCTGCCGACGAAGTTACGGTTACGGCAACAAATGTAGAAGATTGTGAATCTAACAATGAATGTTCTGGTCAAAACGAAAAGACTGGTTCTAATTTGAATGTGTTATCGGAAGACAAATCTACTTGGTCTAATATTTGTACAAATTATAAAAATTCAAATGTAAATGAGATTGACCACGATGTGAATTATATTAATCAAGATAATGCGGATAATAAACCGGTTTGTACTGACACTAAGGCAAGCAGTATGGAAGATTTGATTTTGACGGATGAAAATGGACCAATGGACATGGTAATAATTTTTCCGTACAACGAATAATGTTTTTAATTAAATTATAGCATTTGTAAATTAATGGTTTAGCACTACTGTTCTTTTTCATTTATCCATTCTAATGATGAGGCAATTATGAGTTAATTAAAATGATTTTTTTTCAATCTTGTCTTTTAGTTGTACAGGAATATTGTACACTAGGTGTTACAATTTTCCATTTCTACGGAGAAACAATTGGTTCAATATATGTACTCAATTTAAGTTAGGTAGAATGGAATACTGTGGTGTTTAAATTTAGCATCTTTTGATTTGAACACCGTTGCCCAGTAGTCTAATAGATCAAGCTAGTTACGGATGTGTGGTATGTGCCAGTTTCAAACTGGGACGGGATGCTAATATGATCCTGAGGATTTGAGTAATGCTTATAAATGTATAATGTATATGTATACCATATGTAGCCCTTGGGCTAAGGGAAATAACGCTGACAAAAAATCAGGCGGCCTCGTCAATCTTTGCAAACAGTGGCGTCGTCACAAGGATGCCGTCTACCAGCCAAGAAACTTTGTTATTTTTCCACGTTTCTCTACGCTTGTCAAGCCATCGAAATCGATCGTTCTACATGTATAAATATGGGAAATAATGAAGAGGTGACCACGTCACCAACCAAAAAGAAAACTGAGACGAACGTTACACGAATTAAGATCACTCTATAAATTTTCATTGTTTAAGCAATTATTATCTCCAACTATAGCTACATACCAAATTCACATTAATTTCAATGTAGATTATTGTCGAAACACCCGGCGGAGAGACATTATACGTTCGTCCTCAACCAACGACCGAAAATGCAAACAATTTGGTCATTTTCAACAGTCTGGGCCAGCCTGTTCACAATCCCGAACTAATGTCCCAAGTTATGGAAGCGCTGATCAGTTTGCCTGAATCCGATACCACGTTGAATACTTCCGAGTTGGAAACGTACGTTTCGACTGCAGTATGTTGGGGTTTTTGTACTAAAAAACAAAACGGACTAATTACTTTACCAGAATGCTTATCCTTGACTACCTGGCCGTGGGTTTAATAGATCTCTTACTATTAAACCACTACATTTCTATTCAATTTTTTTATATTTAAATTTTTGTTGTTAGGTCAAATTGCAAATCCAATATGTTTGATTTCAAAATGAAAACCGAACACGAAACTTTCACACCCACTTTCCTTGCAACTGCTGATAACTTGAATTCGTCTAATTTGGTTAGCGATGATCCAAACGAAAAGACGGACCAACCTATGGATGATCCAAACTCGTTAGTAGCTCAGTTGGCCTTGTTTGCGAGTCAGGTTGACGTGGATAAGTCGAATATTTGCGTTGAAGGTATGTATAGATCTTTTTCAAGGCGTAGAATCTCTTGCAGATGTATTATTTTGGTACTGAAAATACATTTTTAAGTACACCAGTCTTATATATAGAAGTTTATTTGAGTGACTACATTTTGAACAAAAAATAAGCCGATTTCTACAATGTTTGTTAACATGGGTGTCTGTATAAGCATTTTTTAGAAACTTTATTAGTTTGCCAATTTTAATTGGTATACACTATTATGTTTGAATGAAAAACAGTAAACAGATATCTTTTACAACGTTTTACAAACCTGAAATCAATTATGTAGGGACTTGGTCACTAAGGTATTTGAAATATTGTACTATCTAAGTTTCAATGTGTTTGGATAATGCCAAATTAACATTGATAAAAATTGTAAAATTTATTTTTTTAAATGGAAAATGCAATCCAAATATTTTTTAATGTGTTGGTTTTTTGTAGGCGTTGGTTTATTTACTTCTAAGCACGATTTGATTATGTGGTGTTTGTGCAATGGCCTTTATGCGAAAGGTTACACTGATGATAATCCTACACTTAAAGTCGAATTTTCTTATCAAGGTGAATCTTACACTTTGACAGCACTGTATGGTAAGATTTGCTCATTCTCTACGTTATTTTTGATTATGACTACTAAACCTATCAGTTTTTAGTTTTTTCATGTTCTAAGTCTAATTTATTCTTAAACTACAATTTGGGATTACGGTTGAAGCGAATAAGTAGGCTTTGGAAAATATGGTGTTTGTGAATAGAGAGTAGTCTAGGTGGTAGATGCTAAATGTTGTAAAGTTACAAATCATAAAATTTTATAATCATGATTTCGACCAGTAGAAAAAGTTTCAGTGTGAATGTGTCCATTTTCAGTAGGCATGTCGATGAACTCACAACAGGCAATAGAAAATAGGCTTTTTATTGTTACTCACGATAAAAAAGTAGTCAGTATATTGAAATAAAATTGCAATTTAGGAAAAATAATGCATTTTTATTATTACGGTTAAAAGTAACGGATCTAGATTTAGATTATCTAGAACTCAGTTAAAATGAACAGGAAGTTACGAATAATTAGAATCATTGTCACCTGATGGTTGACAACATTTATATACACGGGAACATTCCGTAAAACTACGTTCATAATACGAACAGTTTTTTATATTGAATTTGGACAAGGATGCTCAATTTTTGTTTCCGTTATTTTAAGGTTTTTAACCGAAAAGGGTTTTATTGATATATACCAAAAGATATTTTTTCAATTACTTGTTCTTCATATATATAAATAATTATTATTAGCTTCAGTACTTCAATAGGGGTACATTTGCAAGACTATGCACTTAGAAATGGTATGTGAATGAATAATTCAAGATTGTTATTTTCAAAGTGATGTTAATTATCTTCGATTTCTAATGATGGTGATAATTATGTTTTTATACCTTCATGTAGTACTTTCTGAACCTAGATTAATATGCATTAGTAACCGAGTTTATAGTGGTATAACTAGGCTTCTGTTTTGGAGGATGGGTAAAAGCATACATTACACGTGATTGAAAGATATCTTATTTATTATTTGACTAAGCGAGACAAGTCTGACAAAAAACCACTCGGTTTTATCAATCATTTCATTCATTTTGGTTGGTGACGTGGTCACCTCTTCATTATTTCCCATATTTATACGACATGTAGAACGATCGATTTCGATGGCTTGACAAGCGTAGACAAACGTGGAAGACGGCATCCTTGTGACGACGCCACTGTTCGCAAAGATTGATGAGGCCGCCTGATTTTTTGTCAGGGTTATCACCCTTAGCCCAAGGGCTACATATGATATACGTATACATTTAGATACCTTTTAAGTATCCTGGGTGTATGTTTGCACCCACCCGCCGTAACGGAAGCCCAGTTATACCGCTGTGCACTCGGACCCTGCTGTTATTAGTCTAGATCCCTAGGGGCACCTAGTCCAGGATGCACCACGTGGAGGACTAACAGTCGGGATATCACCATCATTGGAAATTGAGACTTTATAAGCATTACTCAAATCCTCAGGATCATTAGCATCCCAAAAGGGCATTGTGGTGAGAAAAGGAAGCTTATTATTATTATTATCATTATTATTATTATTATTAGCTATGTAATATGAGCCTATAAAGTTTATCGCTTTTTTTGAATTTTCCTCCTCTGTATTGAAAATTATTCTACGAATATGGAAATAATGAAGAGCTGACTACGTAACAAAATCATTTAAATATTTATGATGCTATTGGTGTAAAAATGTTGGATTTTTTACTTTTGTTTATTGATAATGGTTTACTTTTTCAGTAATTTTTCGAACAGTAACATTCATTCGTTTATTTTTTGTAGATTCAGAATTGGGAACAATTAGCTTTTACCCGGTAGTTGCAGAAAGTTTGAAATGTGAATTTTGATGGCTAACGTATGAAAAATAATTTAAAGTCAAACATTGATATTGTTTGTGCGTTTTATATTTCACGTGACTTATTTTTTTAATTTGACGAAGATGTGTATTTACAGTTTTAATATTTTAAAACTAACATGTACAAATTTTAAAATTACTTTTGTTTATTTTTGAATATATATATATATATATATATATACACCCATTTTAACAATTACCGCAAAAAATTACAAAGGTATTAAATCTAAATTAATTTGTTATGTCCAGTTGTTTTTTCGTAAAAACAACTATCGGGAATTAAAGATAATGTCTAGTGCTTAATAGATCCTTTATATATACTTAGAAATATTTATTTAAGAAGGCTGAGTCGGCCAAAATAGCATATTTTAAAAGCTACTTCTATATTAACGTGGATAATAAGTTAAAATTACATAATTTTTATAATAATTAGCCTATTATTATTTTGTGTGCTTAATTTCATTAAAAATGAACAATAACTAATTCTTAAAATTGATGTTAAGCGAACATTCAAATCTGTTCTGATTGTGATGTCATAATAATTATCAAAATAAACATTTAATTATTCTAATCTATATAAATAAAAATAACAGAAATTTTTTTTTCTTAATTTTAAATAAAAATTTTAAAATAAATCTAATAATTTATTATTTACGTTTAACCTTGAGATTCCGCTCAGCCGCTAATTCTGCTTTCTGATTGCATTGTTTTTGAAATGGAGAATAGTGATAAAAAATGCTTTCATCTTACTGAAAATAAACACCGTGTTATTAAAGAATTAAAAAATGAAGGATTTTCACCAAAAAGATTAGCAGATTTATATAGAGTTAACCTTTCAACAATTTATCGAATTATCAACGGTCAAAAACCACGAAATTATGATAATGTTGGAAGAAAACGTGTAACAACAAGTACGGATAACCAAAAAATTATTATAGAGTTAAAAAAAAAAAATTATAATAAACCTATTTCAGAAACTAAAAGAAATAGTTTAAACAGTTTTACTTATTCCACTATAAGAAACAGAGCAATCAAATCTGGTTTAACTCTACAATCACCAAAGATCAAGCCATTTATTACCAAAAAACAAAAGGATGACCGATTAGCCTTTTGTAAACTATGGAGTAAACGACACTTATGTTATTGGCGTTCCGTATACTTTGCTGATGAAACAATGATTCGGGATGAACCATTTGGCTTTAAAAACAAAGTGTTGTGTGGGACAAGTTTTCAAAAACATTCACTCCCGGTTGTTAGAAAGAAAGCCCACCCTTGACAAGTAATGTGTTGGTTTGGTATTAAGTATAATCAACCTATCAAATGGAGAATTATATCTGGTACCTTAAATAGTGAAAAATTTGTTTCAGTTATGAAGGATGTTTTTCATTATGAAATGCAGCACACTTACACGGGGGTTACTACTGTTTTTCACGACAATGCTCCATGTCATACGTCCAAAAAGGTAACGTCATATTCATCTAACTTCACTATATTTGCTTTATATTTACATTTAGACAGTAGAGGGGCTAAAATCAAAAAAGTTATCTTTCGCTCAATTGCCACCTAACAGCCCGGATATCAATGTTATTGAAAATTTTTTCAGTATGCTAAAGCGCAATATCAATAAGCATACCGAAATTGAGGATTTATGTGAACGCATTCGGTTTGTTGTTCAATATGAGATGAAACAAGAATATATCAACACTCTCATTGACAGCATTCCAAAACGCCTGGATCAGGTTGTTCAAAAGAAAGGCGATCACATAGATTATTGAATTTTTTGAACGTTGTAATGTCCTTAATCATTTGGTAACTGAAAAAATTGCGTGCAATCTGTATTTTTATTGATAGTTGACGTTATAAATCATGTTAATCATTTTACTTCATTTCTGATTTTGCACCCGTTGATATTTTATATAATTTTTTTTACTTACAATATATATGTATATATAATTCTAGTTTTTTTTCAATTATTATATAGTATTGTATATTTTATAATTGAAGTGACGTTTCTCTTGTATGCTATGTAGATGCTAGAGAGGTTTTAGTTAAATAATCACTTTTTTGCAGTAATTGTTGTGAGGGTTGTATATATATATATATGTTGTGAGGGTTGTATATATATATATATATATATATATATATACATATATATATATACATATATATAGTTATTATTTAAATAAAACATCTCCAGCTATCACATAACGCAAAAACAATATTTACTAATTATAAAATATACAGTATTTTATAATAATTAAAATACAAGTATATTTTTATACACATATTATAACTAATAAAATTACGTAAAATGCAAGGTTGAGTAAAATTAACAACATTAAATATAACGTCAAATATTTTTAGAGTTACTAAAAAGTATTTAATAATGAATGTGATGGCTTGTGTTTGTAACCACTTGGTTTCCGTGTTTTCTTATGCTTTTGGTTAAAATATACTTATTTCAACAGATTTCAACAAAAATTGATTTAGACAATTTTTTGATTTAAAGATGCTAATACATGTCAAGTTTTATTATACAAGAAAGTAAATAAATATTTATATTGGAACTATTAAATAGCTATTTTCAAAAATATAATTATTTTTATTTTTCTTATTATGTTTAAATTAAGATTTTTATGTAAATAAAATGAATTAAAATACAATTGGAATTAATTTTGTAAGATAGCAAATTAATTTTTTTAAATAAACGACTGTGACTCTGGCATAAGCAAAATACAATTTAGGTTAGAAAATATATTTTACTATAAAAGTACCACTGCTTAAATTGAGTGATATAACTTTTTAATAAGGGTAGGGTTTTTTAATACTTTATATAAAACCAGTATAATATTTGTTGCAGAAACATTTTTAACCGCAAATACGCAGTAATTTATTTTAATTTCAATTTATTAATCCTTCAAAGCCACTGTTTTATTGTCTACAAATAATATTAAATAATTTTTTTTATTTTACTATTACGAAATATGTTTTTGGTGCATTATCTTGTAATAAAAAATTAACTAAACTTTCAGTAATTAAAAAGCTAAAACATTTCTTCTATCTGCCAAATATCTAAAATCGTGTTAATTATATTTTACAATTTAAAAAACGAGTGTATTTTATTGTATTCAAGTTACAATTTTTTCACAAAGAAATAATGAGTTCTTGATATTTTTAAGAAAATACCCAAAATAATTAAAATGTTAATGTAATTTCTAAACTGTTTTTAAAAAAATATACCGCATTTTTAGTTGTAATTTTTGTGTAAATATTAATTTTTAATCTAAAATTTAACAAATTGATATTTTTAAGTAAAGATCGGATTTTGAATTCGGATATATATATATATGGAAACCTTTTAAAATAATAAATATATTTAAAAGATAATTACAACAAATTTTTTTTTAATTAAAATTTTTATTGTAGTGTAATAACATTGAATTTTAATGGAGAAACAAGTTTAGAGTATTAAAATGTACTTTTTGAATAATTTTAAGCATAAAAATTAAATATTTATGAAATAAACGTAAATTGCATTTAGTAATTCCGTTTTAGTAGAAGTAGCTTTTGAAATGTGCTTTTTATACTGACCCAACATTTAAAATTAAATATTGCTAGGTGTATTCACTGAAAAGTAAAATAACTATTAAGTACCATACATTATTTTTTAGTTTTCAATATTTATTTTTTACAAAAGAACAATCATACAAACAAATTAATTCAGATTTTATACACTTATAAAATTTTGCGGAAATTGTTGATATAGCTATATATATATGGGTATTTTGAAGTTGTACAATAGCCTTTGAGTTACAGTCTGATTGTATTGGAAGTATAACTTTTTTATTATCTCATAATTACTATTTTAACCATAGCTTAGTTTTGTCAAATCTATTGGTTTATTTTTATTGCTTGGATGGTTTGTGAGAAACAATTTTCAGTTAGTGGATATTTTAGCAAACCCGAAAGAGGGCTTTCATTTCGTATCAGTGATGGTATTCAAACCCATACCAGGGCTGTACCACTAGACCACTGCAACACAATTAATTGCATGCAAATAATTATTCAACAATTATAGTTTTTTCACTGTGGATAGAGATGGTTAAAATGAAAAGCTTTAATAACCGAATTGGTAAGTCTATGATTTGAGCATTCTAAATATCGTGCAGTTGCTAAATATTTGATACATCAAATTTATTAAAAGATTTATTTTAAACTTGTGGTATTTGTTATTAATAACATTTTATTTAAACACTAGTCCAAATTGGGCAATTAGATATATGTACATATACCACTTTGCAGTGTTTTTATTATCTGAAAGCTGTCAGGCTAGTTAAAACTTGAACATAACGTAGTACTGAAGTCACTGAAAGTACATTAAATTAATCGTATTTATTATTATTTACATTTCAAGTCGCAAAAATTTGTTGCGATAATTTAAAAAAAGTTTGGGTTTTTTAAGTTTATAAAGGAAATAATTGTTATAAGGCCACAGGGTAAGGATTTTTTTCGGCTGATGTTTGGTGATATTAGTGTGTTCATGGTCGATGGCTTGATAAGCGTAACAAACATGGAAGAACAAAGTTTCTTGTCTGGTAAACGGAATCACTGTGACGTCGCCACTGTTCGCAAAGATTGAGGAGGCCGCCTGATTTTTTGTCAGGGTTATCTCCTTTAGCCCAACGGCTATATATGGTATATGTATAACTTTTGGTGTCATCCTAACACCTTTAGATACCTTTTAAATATCCTGGGTGTATGTTTATACCCACCCGCCGTAGAAGAAGCCCAGTTATACCGCTGTGCACACGGAATCTGCTGTTATTAACCTGGATGCTTATTGGCACTTAGTCCAAGATACACCACGTGGAAGACGAACAGTCAGGAATATCATCATTATTGGAAATTGAGACTTTACAAGCACTACTCAAATACTCAGGATTATTAGCATCCCAATAAGATAACAATTACAGCAAAAAACGACAACTAAGTCCCATACTCCAAAAAGAATATAAGACAGAGTTTTTCCATGTATCTGAACATTTTGATAAACGTTTTGCTTTATCCCACAAAACATTTATTCTAATTAGATATTCCCGAGTAGTTCTTAGCCAAAGTTTCTGTGGTCTACTAACTATTTTTACTAAACGTAGAATTTGGCTAAGTAATTTTTTTCGTCTAATTGCAATAATGTCATGAAGTGAACGAGAGTCAGTTCTCTCATGATTTCATTATTTGAAGTGTGATCTCACCAGGTAATCTTTAAAATACTTTTAAGACACCGGCGATGAGAAACATCCACCATTTTATCAATCTTGCCTGTTTTCTTCCGCGTTTCACTCTCATATAATGCCGTAGGAATGATTATTGATCTGTATAAACAAAGTTTTGTCTTCAGGTGGATAGAAGAACATGATTATATTGATTTGAGTATATAAAAGGCTGAAATTACCTTTCTAGATGTGGCTTTAACATTAATTTCGGTTTTTCCGTTTTTCCAGGTGATGCCTCCCAGTTATGTAAAGGAATCAACAGTATTAATATTTTGTTCACTAGTTTTGATAGACAAATAATTGTTTGACTTAGTGTACAACCCTTTTGTTTTTGAACAATTAATCCGTAAACGAATACGAGAACTGATATAATTGACACGGAAACGATGGTAATTAATTGATGAACTTATATTACTTTTAATTTATAAGTAGTTTAATGTGATTATTTTATAAAACTATTAGTGACGTTTTTGGTTTAAAAATAATATTTTTAGAAATGTTATATTAGTATCGTCAGATTCACTTGAATAATAAATTTACTA
>JAKXYG010001271.1:0-2500 GCA_025895645.1 Cardicola forsteri
CCACACGTTTGGCTTCGCTAAAATGTCCACTGCTGAAAAATACGTTTCTCGTGCAAACATTCAAACATAAAATAAAAATGTAGACAAATGATCAATTTTATTAATGAGGCCGCTTGATTTTTTGTTAGGGTGTATGTAGACCTTTTCCGTATTCTGGGTGTACTTGTCTGTCACTTATACTGGGTCACCTGCTGTGTTGGTTCTAGGTGCTTGGGTCAGGAATATTACCATTACTAACATCCAAAAATAGGTGAGGTGTGAAGTATGAATTAGTCATTTCATTTTACTTTTTACCAAGATATTATCTCAACTATTTTATACTTGATTGTATGATTGTTTGAAGAGGACCAAATAGGTTGTGTTACATGATTTTGATTATTCATTCATGTACGCATAATGGTCTTTTTACAGGATAAGTTTTGAATGCATATTTATTTGACACATCACCTCATATCGAATGATAACATTGGCATCAATAGGAAAGTTAGATACAACTTGAGCGCAAAAATTTCAAATTGCATTTTTATTAACGATACGCTGAATCTCAATATAGAAAACAAACACCAGTGATGTACATTCCTATTCAATGAGTAAAAGTAATGCAGTAGATAAACAAACTGTTGTCGAAATCAATACGGTATAATTTATTTGGCTTCTGTGGCACTAGTTAATTATATGAAACACATAAGTTGTACTTAAACATTGTCTTACAAGTATTGGTAACATATTTTGTAAAAAGTAATATTTCGCGTTAAAATGTACACATTAATTTAAAAATATAATTTTCTGCTATGTCAGCAGACTATATATATATATATATACTGCTGTCAAAATCAATGCAGTATAATTCCGCCTAGTTTGGACCAGAAATGATTCAATCTAGCCAGTTGCAGGCCTGGATAAAGGAGGAGGGTTTGAGTGCGTAAGGTTAGCAACTTGGCCTCTGTAAAAAACGTATACTGCTACGGAAATAATACAAGAGGACGACATTCCGGCAAAGTTTCTGGATGACAGGGTTGAGTGAAAGCCGAAAGGAAGCTCAATCTTCGATTTACAGAATCTTCAATGCCAACGAAACTTTGTTGTTGTTATTGCTGTTTTGTTGTAATTGTTGTCTTATTGCCCCATGCTTATTTTTTAAAGCAATGGGGCTTTGTATAATATATATATATATATATATATATATATAATTTATTCGTTTTTGTGACACTATTTAATTATATGAAGCACATCTAAGTTCTACTTGAACATCTTAGCAATATAAGTAAAATATTTTATACCAATATTATAAAATTGTGCTTTATGTCAGACAAGAATATTGACATTAAAGAAAAAAATTGAAAAACAGTCAAATTGGTTGCTTAAAAATAATTTATATTACAAAATATGTACACTTAAATAAAAATAGATAATAAAAGCTATATATTTTCAATATTTAGGGTAATAATGGCTAATTTTTAGAATTTTCTCAAAACGTTTGATGTGGAGGGTTTTTACATATTTTAATCCAACGTGGAATTTGATTTTGCATTAAAGAGTTGATTTTTTCGATGGAACATTTTTATTTCTCAAGCCACTTGCATTATATTTTAAAATTGCTTGGGAGTAGCTAAGCTGAGTTGTATTAATTTATACACCTATAAAATAAAATGTACTTATTCTTATTATTAGCTTGGAAGAAATCAAAGCAGATTCAACGTTATCAAATACACAATATTTTGACACCATCAATATAGACGAAGAAAATAGGATGTAAGAGAAGCTTAAGTTGTACAGTAATCTCATAAAATTGAAAAAACAGCCTTCAGGTTGATAAAAAATTATAAATGTATCACTGATTAAATGATCAGGTCTTCGTTGCTAAATGATCCACGAGGATACTGAGTAATGCTTGACAAAGTCTTATTTTTCAATGATGGTGATATTCCTGACTGTTCGTCCTCCACGTGGGGCATCTGGATTAATAACAGCAGGAACTGAGTGCACAGCAATATAACTAGGTTTCCTCTCCGGCGAGTTGGTGCTAGTATGCACCCAGGATACTTAAAAGGTATCTTAATGTATACGTATACTATATGTAACCGTTTACTAGGGGAGATAATCCTGACAAAAAATGAGGCGGCTATGTCAATCTTTGCAAACAGTGGCGACGTTATAAGGATGCCGTCTACTAGCCAAGAAACTTTGTTCTACTTCTCCGTTTGTTACGCTTATCAAGCTGCTGAAGTCGATCATTTGCTATGCTGTATGAATGTGGAAAATAATAAAGAGATGACCCCATGTGACCAAATAAAATTAAATTTAAAAATTTTCTTTAGAAACAGTACTTTGCTTAAAATTAAATACGTTTTGCGACAAAAATAATTAATATACAGCCATTTCTAAAATTAACGCAAATATTGCAAAAGTATTAAATCTAAATTAATTTATGTCCAATTGTTTTTTTCATAAAAATAAATATTGAGAATTAAAAATAATGTCAAGTACATGATAGTTCATT
>JAKXYG010001271.1:7500-165000 GCA_025895645.1 Cardicola forsteri
CCAACCAAGGGAGAAAAATTAAAAAAAATCCTATTGGTCAACCTCCGTGAGTGAGTGAGTCACGTTGGTGCATTCTTCTATCAAAAGGGGATTGTTTGACCTTGAGAATGTATATAAACTGGAAAAATCAATATTTAATTAGCACTATACGATTTGTATTGCGTCATCGTGCAAATTTGGTCACACTTTTTAAAACTTTTCCATCCCCCCAACTTACAAGTAATCACACATTGACACAAAAGGATCTTTCTTTCGCCCTTGGTTAGTTTTATTATCTACCCTCAAAATGACCTTGAACCCGTAGAACTTAAATTGATTAGTGTATCGACCTGGTGCTTTAGTCACTTATGCCATTTAGACGGTATAAAAGGCCTTGTTAAGTTGCTGTACAAAATATTATTTAATAAATCTAAGTATTTATTTTTGCTTTCATAGTAAATTGATATAATATTATTTATGTTTTTATATTTATAAATAAGATTCGTACAAACAATAAATTGTAAACAATTATTTTATTTAGTAAGATTAACTGTCCAATAATGTACAAATAATAATAAAACAATTTTTTTCCCTTTAACTTTACGTAGTACCAATATTGTGCATTAAAAAAGGTACTGTAAATTTGGAATCGGTGGTGAATTCTGATTGGCTGATCAAAATGTTGTCAAGGTCGAACAGTAAGAATGGCAGCGGGTTCTGTCGATTTGCAGTGAAAGTAGTGTTTGACGTTGATTAACACATGTCTTAGTTGGTCCGATTTCAAAACAACAATGAGGACGCCTATTAAGATAACTAGGACTATACTTGATAGCGTCAGAAGTAATATAGCGATAATAGAAAAATCTATAAAAATAAAATATTTGAATAGACAATTTTATAAATTATGAAACAGTATGAAACATTGCCACTTATAAATAAATATTAGAAAAAAATTAATTAAAATCAACCCTTAACCATCATTTTTTTATTATGGAGGTTACAACGACGTGTTTTTGTTGTCAATACAATTGGACACCAGAAAAGATTATTATTACATCTTTCCAGTTTGTATTGGCAGCATCAGTTATTGCATTTTAGAGTAGCAAGTTTGGCCGTAATTGATTTCCAGTTTGATTAATAAAGGCCTACAACAAGAGAACACCGTTTTCTCAAACCACGGCAAAGGAAGTGAAAGCAGCACGGATTGCGATGACGGAGTTTGGCGAAATCCGATTGGAAGTTCAACTTCCGATATGAACGATTTTCAAAGCCAAAATGTAATATAAAATTATTCAGAACAATCTAGCCTTGCCCCGTTTTTTAAAGCAAAAATTTTTAAAGTAAATAAAAAAATAATATCAATAATAATAATAGTAACAAAAACAACAACAACAACAACAATAATAAAGATAGCAATAATAATAATAATGACGGTAATAATAATAATAAGAACGATCATAATAATGATAATAATAACAATAACAATAACAATAATGATAATAATAACAATAACAATAATGATAACAATAGCAAAAATAATAATATTAATAATAATAATAATAACAATGATAATAAAAATAATGATAATAATAATAATAGTAATAATAATAATAATAATAATAATAATAATAATAATAATAATAATAATAATAATAATAATAATAATAATAACAATAATAACAATAATATTAATAATGATAATAACAATAATAACAAAAAATAATGATAATAATAATAATAATAATAATAATAATAATAATAATAATAATATTAATATTAATAACAATAATAATAATAGTAATAATAATAATAATAATTAAATGTTCCAATCCAGTATAATAATTAACGATGGATTGAATTGTAAAATTGGTGACTATTATTGTTATAAATTAATAAAACACTTTACAAAAGTGTACTCCGATGTAAACGGATGAACCAAAAGCATTCAAAACTAAACCAAAAATCTTGATTGAGTTAAATATTGCAGTCAAAATGATTATTATGATAATTGTAGTGTAATTGAACAATGGCTTGTGATGTTTAATAAACATCGTCGGGTGGTCTAGCGGTACAACACTCGACTCGAATCGGCACCACCGACACAAAATGCGGGCCCACGTTCGGTCAATCAGGTGCCTTTATCTAGTGCCGAAACTGGGGCTCGAATGTATGTCTACCTAGCTTTGAGTTTAGCCTTTTCTCAAATCAGCAGCATTATGTTGACAATAAATATTGGATTAACGAGCAGACAAGATTGATAAAATGGTGAATGTTTTTCATTGCCAATGTCCTAGAAATATTTTAAAGATTGTTCAGCGCAATCATATGTGAAAGAACTGACTCTCGTTCAATACATGACATCATTACATTAGACAAAGAAAATTATTTGGTTAAATTCTGCGTTTACCGCACCCGAGACCAGCAAGAACGGTTTTGGAATGGACAATTGTAAATGGTAAAGAAGGGTTGGAGTAGACTACAGAAAACTTGGCTAGAACTATTGAGGAGAATCTGGTGTAATAAATGTTTCATGCGGGATTAAGCAAAATGTTTGGCAGAATGTTGAAATACATGGAAACATGCTGTTGTGTCATGTTCTTTTAAAATTATGGAACTTTGTTGTTGTTTTTTTCTGTAACTGATATCTTATTACCCCACGCTTAGTTTTAAAGTAAAAGAGTTTTGTAAAAGCAATTAGAATAAATAACTTATATTGCTCTTATCAAATATTAACAGTCTTGAAATGATTAAAATAAAAATGGTTACATATGAAAACGATTCCAATTATATGAACTGGTAGTAAAATGCTTTTATCAATTTGCAATAAGAGTAAAAAATCTATATCTACTGCACTTAGTTTACTTTGATTCGGTTGGATGTACTTTGTACAAGTAAACTTTTGACCCCGTATACAATAACGCGCGCGAAACTGCGTAGAACTCGACTGGATACTTATGGGAATTTCTAGTGATTCCGCCAAATAAAGTGACTTGCAATGAGTTGGAATTTTCGGTTCAATTTCAATGCTGGAGTAAATTTTGAAAGCTATCGATTGACGGTTATTTGACCTTGAGTAATGCAATAATTGACCTTGATTTAAAGATTTATTTGCACGATGTCTAACGTGAATTATAACGAATTCTCTTTGATTTAAATCTAACGGCATGGGAAACCAGTGGCGTCCTTTGTTTTCAGATTTTTCTATTTGTACACAAATGGCTGGATTTTCATCTTTAAATATGAGCATGCTGTTGACGTAATCGATTTGAAATGGTTTAGGTTGTTGTAGAAATAAAGCTATCAGTAAAATAAGTATATTAATTGAAGGAAAAATTTAATTGTTGTTTGAAAATAAGCATACATAATTTTATTTATCATTATTTATTTAAAGTACTTTTATTCTAAGACGCATAGGGCAACAAGACATTTCCGCTGTGAAAATTGAAATTCTACTCAGATTTCGCCAAATTCTGTCATTGGAATCGTGCTGTTTTCACTTTGCGACTTGAGCTCATACCTTCTTCCTTTCTCATTCGGGATTGGGACCGGTTAGCGCAGAATTAAAATGAATTTTTATTATATAATATAATGTTAATAGTATTGATAATAGCAAAAATAATAATAATAATAATAATAATAATAATAATAATAATAGTAATAATGCTAATGGTAATAATAATAGCAATAGCAATAATAATAATAATAATAATAATAATAATAATAATAGTAATAATGTTAATAGTAATAATATTAGCAAAAATAATAATAATAATAATAGTAATAATGTTAATGGTAATAATAATAGCAAAAATAATAATAATAATAATAATAGTAATAACAATAATAATGGTAGTAATAATAATAGCATAATACCACGATTATATATATATTTATATATATATATATGCAAATGATTTTGAGAATTTGAATAATTCTCTATTCTGAATAATAATAATTATTATGTAAAGCATTTTGAACTTAAACTAATATAGATTAATGACCAAAAGTTAAAGGGTATTATTGGACTACCGTTAACTTGACTTTTTTTTGTTTATTTATTTATTTTTACTCTTTTGAACGTTTCACGGAAAACGCTCATATTTTAGCGGTGGAAAGTTTAGCAAAGCCGAACGTGGGCCCGCATTTAGTGGGCCGGTGGTAAGACTCGAACCTCAATTTCCGCCCAGGTGCAAGTCGAGCGCTGTACCGCTGAACCACACCGGCCCATTATCACACCATCTGATTAAACAATGACAAATAAGAGATCAATTTTTAATATCAAAATATTAAAGTAGAATTATGCGCAATAAGCTTGTCGCCAATGGTAATAATAATAGTAATAACATTAATGGTAATAATAATAATAATAATAATAATAATAATAATAATATTGGTAATAATAGTAGCAATAACAGCAATAATAATAATATTAATGATAAAAATAATAATAGTAATAATAATAATAATATTGGTTATAATAGTAATAATAATAGCAATAATAATAGTATTAATAGTAATAATGTTATTGGTAATAATAATAGCAATAATAATAATAATGATAATAATAATAATAGTAATAATGTTAATGATAATAATAATAGCAATAATAATATTAATGATAATAATAATAATAATAATAATAATAATAATAATAATGGTAATATTAGTGGCAATAACAGCAATAATAATAATATTAGTGGTAAAATAATAATAGTAATAATAATAATAATAATACTAATAATAATAATAATAATAATAATAATAATAATAATACTATTGGTAATAATAGTAACAATAATAACAATAATATTAATGGTAATAATAATAGTAATAATAATAATAATAATGATAGTAATAATATATTAGTCGTTGTTATAAACAAATATCAAAAAACGTGTTTAATAGAACAACTTACGTTTTGTTTGAAAATACAGCATTTTCGATGGTTTGCTTTGTCCGTACATGTTCGAACTTTTGACTATCAAATGATACAAATGTCCCGGACTTAAATCTAACAGATCAATAGAAAAGCAAAACACGAACATGCTGACTAATGAAAATATAAAGACAAACAATTAACGTATCCTTATTAGACTTTGTATAAGTTTGACTGGTTGTAAGACATTGTTAACCAAGCTCAGTATACATTCTTGTGGTAATAAATAATACTGTTATTTAACTGCATGAAAAGATTGAGATAATTTTGTGTGAATAACAGACTGATTAATGACTTGCGCATCGATTTGTTTACTTGGTTATAACGTTGCCTGTTGTTTCTCGGGATGCTATTGATCCTGAGGATTTGAGTAATGCTTATAAAGTTTGTTCCAATGATGGTGATATTCCTGACTGTTAGTCCTCTGTGGTGCATCCTGGACTAGGTGCTTACTGCGACGTCTAGACTAACAGCAGGGTCCGAGTGCACAGCGGTATAACTGGGTTTCCGCTACGGCGGGTAGGTGCGGGCATATACCCAAGATACTTAAAGGTATCTAAATGTATACATTATGTGTATGTAGCCCAGCAGGCTGAGAATAACCTGACAAAATCAGGCAGCTTCGTCAATTTTTGCAAACAGTGGCGACGTCTGGATGCCGTCTACCAGCCAAGAAACTTTTGTTATTTTTGCGACACATCTGCTTGTCAAGCCATCGAAATCGATCGTTTGCTATGTCGTATAAATATGGGAAATAATGAAGAGGTGACCACGTCACCAGCAAAATGAAAAAATGAAATATTGTTTTCTCCGGTTTATTAAATAAAGATATTGTTATTTTCAAAAAATGCACTACAATGATAGTAGGACTCACATAATTGTACATTATTAACCAACTCATCTAACGGACTGTTTTTTATTTACCTAAAGAATAAGCATGGATGGCGATTGTGACAAAGTGATTGCATTGAGCAAAACCAAAATAATGATTCTTTATAAATTTGACATATTTAATGCCAATAATCCACGAGGATTTGACTAACGCTTATAAAGTCTCAATTTCCAATGGTGACATTTCTGACTGTTCCTCTTCCACGTGGTGCATCCTGGACTAGGAGCCTATAAACATCTAGATTAATAACACTAGAGGTCGAGTGCACAGCGGTATAACTGGACTTGTACTAGATTCCCGTGGGTGCTAGCATACAGCCAAGATGATTAAAAGGTATATAAGGATAACTATTTACCATTTATAGCTGATTAAACCTGTGAATCTGTCAACTGGTGTCAATCTTAAAGAATATGAACACTGGCGTTGTTGTAAGAAAGCGGTTTTTTAGCCAAGAAAATCCATTTATCCTTCCAAGCTTAATTGTCATACGACAACCTTTTCGTATAGGAATTCGAGAAGCTATTCAAACTTGGAATTCATATCGATGTGGCTATACCAACAACTGATGTTATGTTATGCATTATAGAGCCTATCATATAGATAAAATGTTCAACAAGTTAATAGTTTAGATAAGGAAATAACAGATCAAAAATGATTCAATCTAGCCAGTCCCAAGCCTGGATAAAGGAGGAGGGTTTGAGCGCGCAAAGTTAGTAACCTGGCCTCTGTAAAAAAATTTGCTACGAAACAATACGAGGGCCTGTTTCGGAAGCTACCGGCAAAGAAGTGATCACGTATCTGGATGACAAGATTGCAGATGACAGGGTTGGAGTAAAAGCCGAAAGGAAGCTCAATCTTCGAATTTGCACAATTTTCAATGCCAGCGGGGCTTTGTTGTTGTTGTTGTTGTTGTTTTGCTGTAATTGTTGTCTTATTGCTCCATGTTTATTTTTAAAGCAAAGGGTTTTGTATAATAAATAACAATATAATAACAGATTAAATATTACTTTATTGTGTTGCGTTAATTTGGAAACAAAAATTAGATAATTTTTTATTGTATTTTAAATCGTTTGCGAGGTTATCTCCAAGGCATCAAGTATTGTTTATTGTTGTATTCCTTGAGTTTATTGTTTAAATGTTGTTTTAAAAAACTAGTTTTCCCACAAGTGAAAATTTGGAGCAGTTTTAGATAAAAATCTTGTTTTATGTAATTGCAGTAGAGTAAAACATACAGTTGGGTACAAATTTCGGAATTAGTAGCAGAGTTCCAACTCTTCATTAGTTCCAATTTTGAATATCTTCTCAAATTCCCGTACAAAAAAGCTATCGAATGCGAATTGAACTTGGTGGGATAAATGAAGTTTATTGGTTAAAAAACTGCTTTTTTTATGATGACTCCAGTGTTTACAGGAATTCACGAAGTCATCTTTTATAGGGTTTACGCCGATTGACGGATTCACAAGCCTAACCGGCTATATATAATAAATGGATGCTTTAAGATACCTTTTAAGCATCTTAGATGTATGATAGCACTCATTTACTGAAAAAAATCCTGTAAAAGCTCAGTTATACCAAGGTGCATTTAGTTTCCGCTGTTATTAGTCTAGATGCCTATAGACACCTAGTCTAGGATGTACCACATGAAGAATGAACAGTCAGAAATATTACAATTATTGGAAATTGAGACTTTATAAGCATTACTCAAATCCTTAATAAATAAGCTTAACATTACACTATCCAACTACCCCTAACTTCAAAAATGTTTACGTTTTCTTTATAATAAAATAAACAATAAAATTGGTAGCTATCTATACACATTTTTCCATATTGTTGTGCTACAAGAAACAACTTGGAAAAAACCGATTTTATTATAAATAGAACATGGGAGAAATCGCTTTTTTCCCATTGATTATAGTTTATAGTTTAGCATTGAAAGCCCTTCTTGTATTATACCCTGCCATCAAAAACGTTTTTTCCACTATTCTAGTTTTCCCTTTTCCATAAAAAGTATAAAATTGGCTACAATATTGTTATTAACGTTTTCACGAGCTCAAAAGGTGCAAAACGTACAAATAGACTTAAATAAATATTGTAATCCGCTAATACTGTACAAAAATGGATTATTTGTGAACTAGCGAATAATATAACACATTCAACATGTGTTCATTAATTTATAATTATTTAAAATTTGTTTATATCCTTCTTTTATAAATTAAAATGGACGGGGTGGTCTAGTGGTACAAAGCTCGATTTAGATATGAGTGGGCATCGGGGTTCGAATCCCACCACCGGCACTAAAATGCGGACCTACGCCCGGCATCGCTTAAATATATACTGCTAAAAAATGTTTCCCGTAAAACATTTAAAGTAGTAATCATAAATTTAAAAAATGAAACGTATTGCATTTTTATACAGATTAAAAAAATAACTGCCATATATTATTATTATTATTATTACTCTCATTATTTTACAAGAAACATCTTTTAGCAGTGGACATTGTACTAGAGGCAAACGCATTAAACACGAGTGTTAATAAGCAACATTAAAGTTTACCTGGATACATTGATTTTATCATATTAATTGTTATCATTGAATAGATAACAAGTATTCATAAATTTAATGTTTATAAATTTAATATAGTACATTCTAAGTCAGTCTCTTATAGACTCAATGTTCTTTCATCTGCCTGAAGAAAAACGTTTGTTTGTATACATTAGTAATCATTTCTACAGCACTATATAGGAACATAATGTGGAAGCGAACAGACAGGATTGATACGGTGGTGGATGATTTTCAATCGCCGGTGTCTTAAAAGTATTTTAATGATTACCTGGTGCGATTACATTTCAAATAATTAAATTATGAAAAAAACGATCTCTTGTTCACCACATGATATTATTACAATTAGATGAAGAAAATTACTCAGTCAAATTCTACGTTTACCGCGGTGCAATTTTTAGGCAAATCATTCAAACTCAAAGCCATATTTCTTTTAATTTTGGATTAAGGAAGGATCACATATTGGCTCGTTATTAGTAGTAAGGTACATCACTTGGAAATACTTCATTTCATTTTCATTTTGGTTGGTAATGTGATCACTTCTTCAGTATTTTCCATATTTATACGATATATTAGACAATCGACTTCGATGGCTTGATAAGCGTAGACAAACGTGGAAGAATAACGAAGATTCTTGGCTGATAGACGGCATCCTTGTGACGACGTCGCTACTGTTTGCAAAGATAGATAAAGCAGTCTGATTTTTTGTAAGGGATATCTCCCTTAGCCCAAGGGCTACATATGGTACTCTGAACGTATGCTTACACCCACCCGCCGAAGCGGTATCCCAGTTATACCGCTGTGTATTCGGTCCCTGTTGTTATTAGTCTAGATGCATAGAGGCACCTAGTCTTCGGTGCATTACGTGGAGTACGAACAGTGAAGAATATCACCATCATTGGAAAGTAAAACTTTATAGGCATTACTCAACTCCTCAGGACCATTTGTATCCCACTTGGAAATAGTTACAATATAAGTATTATTCAACGTCTGTATCAAGAACCCGCAACTTAGTAAATAGGGTTTTGGTCTGTGTAAGCCTGTGTAAGTCTTAAAAGGCATACATTATTAGTGATTGTTAACAACATTATACTTAAACATAATTATATTGTGACTTAATTGGTAGATGATAAAACCAACCAAGGGAAAAAGAATTTGAGAAAATCCTATTGGTCAACCTCCGTGAGTGAGTGAGTCACGTTGGTGCATTCTTCTATCAAAAGGGTATTGTTTGACCTTGAAAATGTATATAAGCTGGAAAAATAAATATTTACATAGGACTATACTTTTGAAACTTTTCCATCCCCAACTTGTGAGTAATTACACACTCATACAAAAGGTTATCTGACTCTTATTGGCTCCTTCTTTCGCAACTTTTTCCCATGAGTTGGTTTTATCATCTACCCAAATTAAAGGTGACTATCTAAGGGTCAAGGTTGCATTCCTATTAATTCTCAATATTCTACGGAAAACATGCCTTTCAACAGAGCCGTACGTAGGCCTGCATTTAATGCCCATGGTGGGAATCGAATTCATGCCGAACACTGTACCAGATAGATAGTAGAAACAATTTGTGATTTTTAAAATGTATTGATTTTCATACGTTTCGAGTTGTAGTTAAGTTGTTTTGCATAGCGGTCCCAAGTCTTGTTGGAAAAAGAGGAGAGGCTGAGCGTCAGATTGGCAACCTGACCTTTGTGCTAAAGAAATAGGACAAGAAGACGTCACCATTTCATTAAACTATAGCACATCATTGTATTGAATAAATTCGGCAAAATCGGAACAATCTTTAAAGCTCCAAATTCAAACCAAAAATGTTTTGAACTGCCAAGATGAAACAGCTGTACAATAATTTTGGATTGCTTAAAATTGAATATATTTATTAATTGGTAAATGTTGCAATTCTGAATTTGTGCTTAAATTAAAATAATGTTATACGACTCTAGCCAATCCTAAGTTTGGAGAATGAGTTTGCGGTACCGGGGTGGTCTAGCGGTACAGCGCTCGAATTCGGACCTCGGTGGACATGGGTTCGAATCCCATCGCCGGCACTAAAATGCGGGCCCACGTTTGGTTTCGCTAAAATATCCACTGTTGAAAGATGTTTATCGTGAAACATTCAAAGTAGAAAACATAAAATAAAAAAAATAAAAAAATCATTTAACAGTAAAAAAACCCAAACCAAAATTATTTAATGGTCATAATACCTCTAATAATTAGGACAGGGTAGCAATATTTACACAACATATTCGATGTGTATCTTACATACACTAAATACAATTCCTCCCTTTATCTATATTAATCTGTCTACTTGCTAACATATTTGCATTAAAACAATATTTTAAAGCATTGGGTTCCCCTTATAATTCCATATAAAAATATAAGAAGACGTAAACTGTTAAATGAATTCATTTTGTATATTCTCGTTCTGAGTTTATCTTCTTACGTGGAATAAAACGGTAAACTGATTGACATCGTATAATAAAAATAAATCAATAAATAAACGAAATATGTACGAAAAATTAGCAATAAATTGTTTTAAGCTAAATAAACGTATTTTCAATCTATTTAGATGAATATGAATAAGGTTTTTCAGTTCGAAATAAAACTAAATTGTAAAAGTAATTCATGTATTTAGTAACGTAGAGGCGCTTGAATCAACATACATTAAACGTAATGAAATAATTATTCCAAAACAGCATCAAGAAATTAATTATTTTAAATTGTTGCAAAGCGCAAAAAACGTTTGACGTAATATATAAGTGGGAAAAGTGTTACACAATCTCCATTTAATTTGATCAGCATCGTAATGTTTGTGTTATCTATACATGCACCCATCACCGTCTTGTCTCTAGTTAACCTTGGTTTCTTTTCCATCTACTTCTGTCCAAGACATTCGTCTTGGTAATTCGGTTTCTTCAACTCCTCAATCCTTTATAAGCTTCAATATTCTTGAGCTTTTTTAAAATAGTTCCATTTTATAGTGTGTCCAGTTAAAATGCTTTATTTCTACTAAATTCAGTTGCTTGTCTTAAACATAGTTAAAATTCTAACATTTAGATTCGTAAATTATGAGGTTTTTAAAATGTTACTTATTTTCTTTGTTCTATCCAGACATGCCATTTGTTTAGGCTGTCTATTCTAGACTTTATGCTTTATTATATTACCTCCTAGTCACAACTATTTAAAATACACCAACTTAAAATTATTTAAAAATTGTTTAAAAAAAACAAATGTTCTATATTCCTGTGCAAACGTTTTAATATTGATTTATAATTCCTAATCAAAGCAGTAAATATTATTGTTTCGGCATATTTAAAAATATTTTAATTACACACCGAACCGTGTGTCAAAATCAATACAGTATAATTGATTGGCTTATACAACTTTACCTAATTATATTAAGGATATGTACGCTATACTAAAACATTCTTCAAATATTACTTAACAAGTAATAATTAAAAAATATTAATATAAACCTTTAATTTAGATATTGTTTGAAAAGTAAAAACAGCAAATTACTTATTAATATTATTAATTATATAAAATATTTATAAACATTTAAATGTATACATGAAAAGCTATACATTTTTATATTTTAAATTGTTTTTTATAAATTCCTCTAAGCGTTTAAAATAGGGTATGGTTTTTGTATTACAAAATAAACTTTGTTAATAAAAACGTTTTATTTCTTAAACCATTTGCATAAAATTTTAAAATAATGAAAAAACCAATATATATATATATGTTTGCAACTTTTGAATGCTTTACGTAAAACATCTTTCAGCAGTGGACATTTTAATAAAGCCGAACGTGGTCCCGCATTTTAATACCGGTGGCGGGATTCGAACTCATACCCACTGAGGTCCAAATCGAGCGCTGTATCGCTAGATCACCCCGGTAAATGCAAGGGAGTACTGTGAGGTCTCCTCACTGACAAGCGAGCCCGATTAGGGATCGTCGCGAGCTTTAACCCGCCGAAGTGCAATGGTGAGCCTCCACCCGGAGTCGGAGCATTTGTAATCATCCTGAACTCGGCCCCAGATAAGTTTAAATTATCTGGAGGCAATTGAACAAGTTTTACCTTTTCACTAGTTACAATTTTTATTCTTTATTTGTACCAACATTATTTTTAGAGTATGCTATCTTTTTAAACATATAAACCATGGCATTGTTACATTCTTTAAAGTATCACGTTATAATTTGCGATTAAATAAGATATTAAACATTTAAACTATTTACAATATATTTTTATAAATTTTCTTTTATAACATTCTTTAAAAAGTACAAAAAAAATTTTAAACATATTTGCATTAGAAATAATCATACACATTTCAGGAGTCATGCCTCACTTGTTATACTTTTGAACATGAACCTTATCTTTTATAATATGACAAACATTGTATACATTGTTATTTTATTTTACAATGTTAGTAGAACCATCATTATAAATGCTATTACCAACTTAAAATTTACTGATTTTTTTCTTTTTCTAATTGTTCAAATTAAATAACTACATTTAACAATTATTAAAAATTAATTTTTATAATAATAAAACTATTATTTTGTTTACTAATTGATAAACTACATAAAGCCCCAACTGTTATAAACTTACTTTATTTACTCTTAAAAATACGTACACTTATTTTAAGTGTTTAATTAAAAAACATGCATGTATGCATTTAAAAATAATTTAATTAGATTTATTATATTTTTTTAATTTGCTTTGATATTTTTAGTAATTAAAATTGCAGTAATGAGGTTGTACAATTTAACTCAGTAACTGTAATACATTAATTAAAACATACTCTATGTTTTTTATTTACAAACTGTTTATGCCTAATATTTTACAAAATAAATTATTTAAAATTTTATTTGTTTATGGGATGCTAATTATCCTGAGTATTCGAGTAATGCTTATAAAAAGCCTTGCCATTTCCAATAATGGTGATATTCCTTACTGTTCATCCTCCACGTGGTGCATTCTGGACTAGGTGCCAACAGGCATTGACTAATAACAGTCGGGATCGAGTGCACAGCGGTACAACTGGGCTATCGCTTCGGTGGATGGGTACGAGTATACATCTAGGGTACTTAATAGGTAAGAGAGAAAACCATGACAAAAATTAGGCGGCTGTGTCAACCTTTGCAAATAGTGGCACTGTCACAAGGATGCTGTCTACCAGCCAAGAAACTTTGTTATTCTTTTACGTTTGTTACCCTTATTAAGCCACGGAAGTCGATTGTTTAATATGCCGTATAAATATAGAAAATGATGAAGAGGTGACCACATCACCAACCAAAATAAATGAAAAGATGAATTCAATTGTAAATGCTAAAAGAAAGGTTGGGGGTAGACCACAGAAAAGTTGGCTAAAAACTATTCGGGAAGATCTAATTAAAATGAATCTTTCTTGGGATCAAGCAAAAAGTTTGGCAGAATATTCAAATGCATGGAAACATTTTGTAGTTTTATGTTCTCTTTGAATTACGAGACTTTGTTGTTGTTGTTTTGCTGTTATTGTTGTCTCATTTTTAAAACAAAAGAGTTTTGTAAGAATTAAAAAATTAAAAAAGTGCAAGCTATTGCAAAAAACAACTTTATTGTGTTCAATTAAAACAAAAATAGAGCGTTTGAAACAAAATAAATGACAGCGTGTCTAGATACATCAGATTTCATTGTATGTTTTGGCTCATAGTTGAATACCTTAATTTTATTGTCATATGTATGAATGTTAATCGTATTGTTTTTCATGTTCTAGTCTAAAATCAGTGTTGCGCAGTAAGACTATATTTACTTCTCGTGGTAGCGTGAAATTTATGGCTATGAGTTAAACACCTTCATGGATTCAGTGTTGGACACATTACTATTTTATTAATTAAAAGCATTGCAACAATTCTATTGTCAATCATTTTAGGTTAGTTAATAAATAAACCAACTGACACCATTCAACAAACATTGTTTTGTGTTGATAGCAAACCATTTTTGAAAACATTTTAAACAAGTATTACATTGTACAATTCAATATTTATCTTGTCATTAATACAGTGTGTCAATTTAGTGCATGTATGCAAAACCAATTGTCTGCATTTCGATCGATATGTTTTTTAGTGTGCACAACCAATGACTATGACACAATGGAGTATGTGACTTTGATCGTTCGGGAACTATCAAGTATTAACAACATTATCCTGTGTCCTTTATCGTTCCAAACAAAGCAATGACTTTAAATTGCAGTCACAACAGCTTATTGGTAGTACAAAATTAGCCGACTCAAAGTTATGTTGAAACGTTTAAATAGTTCCTCAATAAAATGTCACCAATTGCAATACAATAATTTACGTGTTTTCTACAGTATAATTTATAGGTTATAGCTCTGATAGAATAACCACGATAGTAGATAGTTATTATAATTGAAAAAAGAACTATATAAACGTTTTTTAATTAAAATAATCATTCTATCGTACGATTTAAAGTTTGCTTAATAACTGAAATATTACGTCATATTTAGTACAAATTTAGCACGTTTATTCATTCTTTACGTTAATTTATATAAATACATTTCTAGATTATATATATATATATATATATATATATATATATATATATATATATATATATATATAAAGAAAACACATTAATTGGTCCTAAAGCTTTCTAGAAAAAGATAGATTAAACTGCATAACAGAATAGTTTATAAATACCTCGTTTAAACCGCAAATGTTCACTTAGAGACTTATGTTTTACTGAAAATAAAAAAAATGTAACTAAGCCGTTCTTAACAGAGTTTTGGAAAACATGCCTCTATAAGTCATTGCAATTTGTTTAAAATTTTTTAAATTATTTCAACAAAATGTTAACTAACATGTCTTTTGCCTACTCCAACAAATCTTTAAAAATTTTATACCAAGTGTTTAATTTTTATTAATTAGCATTGATCTGGTGTTACTGCCAACACCAAATGCAGACTGTTGTTTAAATATCCACTTTTCAGAATATGTTTCTAGTAAATTATTCAAAAAAGATTAATAATTTTTGGAATTGTGACAATAGCTGAACTTCTAGACACGTATCAAGGTTGGATTATAACTGGAGACTTGCTTTTAATTATGCCTAAATATCCACATACTATATAAATATAATTCTATTTTTACTACTTTAAGTGTTTTACAGGAAACATCTTTCACTAGTAGACATTTTATTGAGGCCAAATGTAGGCCCGCATTTAATCGAACCTATAACCACTCAGGTTCGAATCGAGCGCTGTACTTTTTGACCATATATTTTTTATTTTATTTTATTTTAACTTATGTTTTCTACTTTGAATGTTTTGACCGGGAAATGCATCTTTTAGCAGTAGATACTTTAGCAATGCCAAACGTAGACCCGCATTTTAGTGTTGGTGCTGGGGTTCGAACCCATGCACATCCATATATATAAATATATATATAATTTAAAAACTCACGACTAATATTAATCCAATTGCTTTGATATAATATAATGACAAATGTTTTCAGCGATTTCAATTCGTACTTGTTATTTAAAGTCGACTGGTCAATTGCATAATCGTTTTTGCTATTCATATGCGTATTGATCGATTGAATAGTGCCATAGTCGGTTAATTCAATTGTAAAGTCTTGGCGATGGTCTGTTGAAGTAAGTTGTTTGAATTCTTGAACAAGCAATTTGTTCAAGTTGATAGTCGTAATCTGCAGCCGAGATTGTATTGGGCTGGCAAATGAATTCGATTGGACGTTTGAAAAGCCTGGTTGCCATGTAATGCAAGCGTATGTCGAGTCGACGGATAGTGTTTTGACATGTTTTACACGATCGGGTTTGTCTAATTTGAAAGTTGAAAACATAGAAATGCATTCCCTATTGTCGAATCGGTGGACAACATGACGAAAAAAGTGTAAATTAATCAATGTGAATTATCAGCAGCGCATACCTTTCAAGTTTTACACAATATTGTTTTATTTATCAATGCGGTTATAAGGGATTATATGTTTTTAGAAATGTTATATTAGTATTGTCAGATTCACTTGAATAATAAATTTACTAGGTTTTCCAGTCAACCAGGAGCACTGTACAGCTGTTTTATGTCCTTATTTGGAATCATCAGCAGCGCATACCTTTCAAGTTTTACACACACACACACACATGAACCTAGTATTGGGCACTTAAGGCATCTCTGCCATATTTGTAGTTAATGAACAAGAGTTCAAATCTACAATTGGCATTTAATGCTGTTGGTTTTTAAATAGTTGCCCATTGAGATTTGGGTGCGTTTACTTGTTAACAAGACGCTTTACGTCGAACAACGAATAAGCATTCATTTTATACAATTCACAATAATTTATTAATTAAACAATAATTGTTGAAATAAAATAAAAATATTAACAGTGTTGTTTAGTAAACAATTGCATAACACGATCAACATAGCTGCATCATAAGGTCGTGACAACACTATTACATAAAACAATATTACATTGTCTACGTGTTACATTAAATGTCATAATTATGTTGTAATATTGTCAAAACAATATGTTGCGTTGTACGGAATGCGCAACGTTGACTGTAATATAGATAATAATTTAAATATAGAACTGAACTACTTTGAATGAATTACGAAAAACAACTTCCAACAATGGATGTTTTAGTAAAGCTAAACGTGCGCCCGCGTTTGGTACCGATGGTTGGAATTAGACACATGTCCACCCAAATCCAAGTCGAGCGCTGTACCGCTGGATCACCCCGGCAGTTATATCTATCTTGATATAATATTGGCATTTTATAAAAAATGAAAAAACAAGCAAATTAGTTGCTTAAAATAATTTATATTACAAAATACGTACACTTATCTAAAAATAGATAATTAAAGCTATATATTTTCAACATTTAAGGTAATATTGATTGATTTCTAGAATTTTATCAAAGCGTTTGATTTAGGCGTTCCCACGTTTTTTTAACCCAATGTTGTGGAATTCGTTTTTGCATTACATAATTAATTTTCCTAATTGAACATTTAGATTATATTTTCAAGTTATTTAAAAAACTTGCCACTATATTAAGGTTTGTGTTGCATGGAGGCAAGTGCATAAATGAACGTTTATTTTAGTTTATTTTTATGGCTAAAGATATATTAGTTTCAAAAGTACAATAAAATTTATGTTGTCTTTTTTTAATTTAGACTAGAACACTAGAAACACTAGAACACAATTGGATATAGAAAGACTCGTGAATACCAGAACTGGACTGAATATTAACGTGAGTAACGCACGCGTATGGCTAAAGTTGATACATTTAGTTATGTAAGAAAATAAGTAGTCCTAATGGCCGATGCAAGGAACAGAACATACGGAAAACTTGACCACTCTATATGGGATATTATTACAATGGGGGCCCTCAAATGGATGTGCTACTCTAATTTACCATGACTACATATATAATTTATTTTTATTTGATAATATATATTCAAAAATTATACAAACAATTTTATTTATATATTTATATATTTATTTTCCTTTTTGTGCGATAAATAATGACAGTTCGTTTTGACAAATTTAAATTACTATCAATAAAATTTAATAAGAGAATTGTTTTTCCTTTTGTACCTAATACTTTTTTGAAAATGTATCTAAAAAACAACATTTTAAACGTAAAAGAATGTATCATCCTACGGTAGATAAACAAGCTGCTGTCAAAATTAATACAATATAATTCACGCGCTTTTGTGAAACCATTTAATTATATGAAGCACATCTAAATTGTACTAAAAAAAATTCGTTAAACATTATATTTATATATTTATATTATAAAATAAGCACACACAAAAATAGATAATAAAAGCTATGCACTTTTAATATTTTAAGTAATATTCATTATTATCTAGAATCTTCTAATAGCTTTTGACGTAGGGGTTTCTACGTATTTTAACCCAATGTTGTAAAATTTGATTTTGCACTATGTTATTAATTTTCTTAATTGTACATTTTTATTATTCAAACCATTTACATTGTATTTCAAAATTATTTTACTAACGTTCAATTATATTAAGGTTTGTGTGGCATGGAGGCAGTTGCATAAATCCAAAGTTTATTTTAGTCAAATATTTTGCAATTTATATTCCTAAAAATATATTGAACTCCGTCTAGTTTGAATTAGAAATGATTCAATCTAGCCAGTCCCAAGCCTGGATAAAGGAGGAAGGTATGAGCGCACAAGGTTAGCAACCTGGCCTCTGTAAAAAAATATACTGCTACCAAAACAATTAAGAAAATGCCATTCTGGCAAATAACGGCAAGGAAGTGTATCTGAATGATAGACGTACATAGATGACATGATTGAGTGAAAGTCAAAAGTAGACTTTTTTATTGTTGTTGTTTTGCTGTAATTGTTGCCTTATTGCCCCATGCTTGTTTTTAAAGCAAAAGGGTTTTGTGTAATATATATAATAATAATAATATAAATATATTATTTTTATTTTATGTTTATTATTTTGAATGTTTTACAAGAAACATCTTTCAAAAGTACAATAAAATTTATGTGGTCTTTTTTGAAATTTAGACTAAAACCCTGTTTTTATTAATTGTTCAATGTTCTAGATTATCACATTCAAGTCTAGAATTAAATATAAAGTGTAGATTGAGTCAAAGTTGACTTGAGAAACGACTGTCATAATTATAACGATATTCCGTAAAAACGAATGGTTTAAAAAGTTATTTAAAAGCACAATAATATTTCTACACTTAATACATTTGTAACCATATAATGATCACGACCTCACTGTGATTAAAATCAAAACATTATTTAAACATGAAATTGATCACATAGTTTAATAATAAGTTAATTATGAAAATTACGTAATATTAATATCACACAACTTATAAGCTTTAACAGAAGTACAACATTTTTTTACAACTATATAAATTTATTACAAAAGCAAGTTAATTAATAAATTTGTAACAATTATTATAAAATATTGAATTTGACTTGTTCAATACTCATTGGTATATTGTGAACACTACTAGTATACAGAGCATATTAACATGGGGTAATCAATTTCTTGCCATGTTTACTGTGGCATAACCTCATCAAACGTAGTAATAAAATTAGCAATCTTTTGATTCAGGTTGCTCATGCCCCGTATCTGTGTTCAACACACAATATCTTTGACATAACCTCCAATAAGTTGGTGAATTATTTTTTTGGAAAATGATGGTCGAGTTAAAGCTCTTCATTTGTGGATACACATATTCAGTCAAAACATTAAGATAAGCAAATTTGTAATACGTTTATTAAATTATAAACAAACTTCATGGATATATATATATATATATATGCACCAGCATCTTCTTAGTGAGTAAAGTAATTCTTTTGTTTCCAATTAATTATTTTAGCATTATTCCAATTACGAATATATTATTATTTTTATTCTCTTCATTCCAACTATATCAAGTGTTTTTTTATTGTACATATTTTGACATTGTGCGGGTATTTAATGAGTCTTTTAATTTATTATTAATTTTCTTGTATATTTATTACACTTTTCACAATAATAATACTGTTAATTGTAAGTTTACCGCCCGAAAGATCAACAAGAACGGTTTTGGAATAGACAATCGAAAATGGTAAAAGAAAGGTTGGGGTAGATCACAGGAAATTTGGCTAAGAACTATTTGGGAAGATCTCATTGAAATGAATATTTTATGGGAGATCAAGCAAAACGTTTGGCAAAATGTTCAAATACGTGGAAACATTTTGTTGTCTTATGTTTTTTTTATTTATGGGATTTTTTTGTTTGTTGTTTTGTGCTGTAATTGTTATCTTATTGCCCCATGCTTATTTTTAAAGTAAAAGGGTTTTGTAATAAAAATAATAGTAGTAATACTGTTTAATACTTACCCTAAATTAACTTTGGTTCAATGTTCCCGATGTAGGTCAAAAATATGGGATCCTGGTTTATAGATGCATTAAACCAGTTGTTAATAAAAATGTTTAGTGTATACCAGAGTAGTCTGCGCTACAGCACTCGATTCGGACTTCGGTGGAAATAGGTTCGAATCCCACTACCGGCTCACTAAATGCGGGCCCACATTCCGCATCGCTCAAATGTCTACTGCTAAAAAATAATATGATAAAAAACCAATAGAAAAAGTTGAATAGTGTTAGTATCAAATTACGTAAATCTGTAAACGTTCTTGAATTTGCAACAAGTTTGAAGTTTGTTTATGACAAGGTGGCAAATGTGATTACACAACACTAGGCTTGAAAATGTGTTAATTCTCACTACCAACAAGAAATCCAAATTCTTGTTGTCAGGGTGATCTACCACTGTAGCGCTCAAATTGGATCTGTTTGGTCATGGGTTTAAATCCCATAACTTTGCTAAAATGTCTCCACTGCTGTGAGATGGCTTTGACGTAAAACATTGAAAGTAGACAACATAAATAAATAAGTGTCTACTTGTTAAAAATGTTTCCAATTTGAGTTGTAAAAATTGAATAAATAATAAATAATTAATGACTGTATTTTACATTTTTAAAATATGTTGCCAAAGTGTAATGATTTACAATCTGATTAATATTTGTCTTAATTACTCATTTCAATTACAATTATTATTATTATTTTTATTATTGCATTAAATTTTATTAGATTAGTAAACGTGTATGTAGTACCCAACTATATTTGTTAACAAATGAGAAACGAAAATCAGACAAACGACAGAAATGAAGAACATGTAAATTCACGTGACTGTTGCATGCACAAACGTGATTAACTTTTGGTTTAATAATAGTGATGGTGGCGATGATACTACTAACAATAATTATTATTATTAATATTACTTTATAATTTTTTAAAGAATTAATACATTTTTAAACATCATTTATGAATTTATTTATCAATCCAATACAATTACCCGGTTTTTTTAACTTTCTCAAATCACCAATTGAACCCAATTCACTTGATGCTTCACAACGATACGATCCGTAGTCGGAATCTTCGATATGTTTAAACCACAGCAATGTATAAAATGTATATTTGGACGAATTGTTGTAATTGTTGTTCAAACCAAAATTAATTTGAACTGGCAAAAACGAAATTGGACTTCCGGAAACGATTAAGTAATTTGATGATTCCTAAGTAACAAATTTATTAATTTTAAATTAAATATACTAAATATTATTACAGTAAATTTCATTATTATTATTATCATCATTGTTGTTTATAATATTTATACACATACAATGCATAACTTAATAGATTTATTTATTAAATAATATATTAGATACTCCACCGGGGCCCATCCAACGTCCAGTTGGAAAAGGAAGATAATTTAAGGTCAAGATTAGAAACCTGGCTTTTGTAAAAAAAAATTTAATATTACCAAAGAAACACGAACTTCGGTGACAAGAGTTTGTTAAAATCCGAATAAAATTTCAATTCCTGATATGCACGATTTTTAAAGCCAATAATTAAATGCAACAATGTTATTATTTCGTGCTTTTCAAAACGGAAGAATTTTTAAACAAAATAAATAACAATTACACTCAAACCTGTATTCAGTTTGTGCATGTTGTGAGTAGCTTTAGATAAAAATTATACTTATATTGTAGTGCTGGCGTCATTCAAAAGACTCCTTCTAATTGAATTTATCAACCAATCTATAATTTTTAGGTTTGTGTCAAGATCAATATTAATGCTGGGGTGGTCTAGCAGTACAGTGCTCGAATTCGGACCTTAGTGGACATGGGTTCAAATCCTATCGCCGGCACTAAAATGCGGGCCCACGTTTGGCTTCCATAATTGTCCACTGCTGAAAAATGTTTCTCGTGCAAACATTCAAAGTAGCAAACATAAAAAATAAAAATAAATTAAAACAAAATATTTATTAATGTTTTTTTCTATTTATAAAATGTGAGATTGCATTTAGATTTAAAATTCGACACACTATTATTAATTTGATTATTTATTGGTCTCGATATTTTAATAAAAGAATATTAAATGTGTTTTTGATTTGTGTTTTAGTAGATGACGGTAATATTATGGTTTAATGCAAGAAGACATGTTGTATATTGTAATTAGTAATTATTTTTGTGAATAATATTTTTAATGTCTATGTAATGGTAAGATTTAATAGTTTTGTTCTGTTGATTTTCTATAAATAAAACTAATATAATATTATATATATAACTAATTAATCTACGGTTAGGTTATAAACTTATTAATTAAAGATTTCATTCTGTAGAATAACAATTTTTAATCAGAGTCTTCCTGCAATTAACTTGTTTTAAAATTAATGCATGTCATAAGTCCAAAATTACAGGTTACATATATTAATTATTTAGTTTTTACAATAAATAACAAGCAATATTAATTACGCAGTATCATTTTAAGTATCATTTCCGGTACAATCCAAATTTATCTTCAGAACCTTGTTTTCAATTTTGTCATAAAAGCATTAATTAGCTCGTGTCGTTTTTCAATACATGCTGTAGTAGCATCTATCTATCTATTATTATTATTATTGACAAATAATATTAATAATAATAATAATAATAATAATAATAATTAATATTATTATTATTACTATTCTTAATACTATTATTATTATTATTATTATTATTATTATTATTATTATTATTATTATTATTATTATTATTATTATTATTATTATAATTATTATTATTATTATTAATATTATTATTATTATTATTATTATTATTATTATTATTATTATTATTATTATTATTATTATTATAATAATAATAATAATAATAATAATTATTATTATTATTATTATTATTAATTATTATTATTATTAATATTATTATTATTATTATCATTATTATTATTATTATTAATATTAATATTATTAATAATATTCTTATTATTATTGTTATTATTATTATTATCATTGTTATTGTTATTATTATTATTATTATTATTATTATTATTATTATTATTATTATTATTATTATTATTATTATTATTATTATTATTATTATTAATATTATTTGTCAAACCTATTTACATTAATATACATTGGACCGTTGATATTTGCAATGCGATATATACATTTCCACTCCGTTTGATTGAGTATGTTCAAATTTGGTTTAGCTGCCAATTTCCACCAACTGATTGTTTTGATTTTGGGTTTTGCCAAAAACTGACAAATGAGCGGTCCATATAAATTGCTTGTCAACGTTTTTGTCGATTTTTCAATAACAACGGTGTGAAAATTACTGTACAAAACCACCGGGGGCTCTTGTGTAATCAAAAAAAAAAAAATAATTATTTAATGATAAATTGACAAATAATTTATTTGTCATTTAATTATGGACAAAATATAAAAATTATTCAGTTATTATTCAGTTTAAATAAATCAAAAGTACAGAATTGCTGTTTTATCCTTGTTATATTATATATATATATATATATATATATATATATATATATAATACAAAACCCTTTTGCTTTAAGAATAAACATGGGGCAATAAGACAACAATTACAGCAAAACAACAACAACAACAACAATAACAAAGCCTTGTTGGCATTAAATATTCTGCAAATCAAAGATTGCGCTTTTTTTCGGCTTTTACTAAACCTTGTCATCTGGTAACTTTGCCATCTAAAAACGTTGTTGTTTGCCGGAATGGCGTCATCTTTCATTGTTTTCGCAGCAGTATAAATTTTTACAGAGGCCAGATTGCCAACCTTGCGCTCAAACCGTCTTTCTTTATCCAGGCTTGCGACTGGCTAGATTGAATCATTTCTAATCCAAACTAGGTGGAGTTAGGAATGATTTAATGTACATGACCTTTAAACCCAATAGGTACTTTAACCTAAGATTTTTCTAATTTTTAAAAATTAAACTCTTTGTCACTGAGTAAGTGGAACAAATAATAATGTTCCAGTAACCTCAAACTCTGAATATTACATAAATAATCCATTTCCACTAGAGCTTTAACAAGAGACGTCCTGCTACACTGCACAGATTTAATAGCCTATATGGCGTAGGTAAATTTCTATTTGGCTATAATAAGTACATTCGATTAGTGACGTTTTATAATTAAAATTAACAGAATTTCTCAATGTTATTATTAATTCAATATTTATTTGGTTTAGTTTGACGTTTCCTATTTTAATCTTATATTAAGCCATTTTTTTAATAATTTGGTGATTTTATTATGTTTCTTTAGGCAATAGATATTAATAAAATATTTTAACGTTTTGTAATTCTTTATAAAAAGAAGGAAAGGTTATTAATAAAACGGTTTACAGGAAAACGTTTTAGCTTAGTTGTAGTGTTAGTAATATTTAAACTCAGTTTATAAATATTATGATTATTCTCTTTTCTATATATATATATATATATATACACCGAGAACAAAATAAAACAAATTGATGAGTTTATACTACTTATAAATAGCTTAACTTTAAACATAAAAACATTATCTTACGTTTAAAAATCAGTTGAGTTGATGAGTCAATGTGATTGATATTGTTGGAAAGCTTGCAAGAATATATTCCTTGTAAGTTAGAAAAATAAAAAAAATACATAAATTGTTTGAACAATAAATTGTCAAAATGCCACATTTTGTTTGTAAACATTTTCCAATTTGAAATACTGTAAATCCAATTGACCAAACATTGATTAATGTCATTTTCCAAAATGGCGCCCAAGTCAAGGTCAAATGACAAGCTTGAAAATGACTTCCACAAACCAAACTCTTTTGATTGGTTGTTGAAAATTCGCGGTATAAATAGGGATTTTATGTGAATACATTGTGGATCTGAGTTTATCCAATGAAATAAGGAGAGTTTTTGGTTTGACATGACGGGTAAAAATAGTGTTGACACATTGATCATGTTCTTGTTGTAATACCACTTAATTTGACTTGGAGGATTTGACAATAGCAAGCAATTTAATGATATGTTTTGTGTTGAATAATTGGCAGTTAATAAAGAAATTTTACTTGTAACTATGGTTTTTGTTGGCAAGGCTTTGGATAGGATAGGATTATCTAAAATCAAATGTAATATTAGTATTGTTATTAAATTTTTTCAAATAAATGTTGTTTTGTAGCAAGGATATAAATAGTACAGCCTATATTTTATATCATTGGAAACATTCAAACTTTTTCTTACACAGTATGATAATCTTTCAACTTAAATCATCCACTAGATGTCAAAAGTATAGATATCCTTCACAATGCATCATTTCTGTGTGTATATAATGAAGAAATCCAAACTATTGTACTGCACAAAAAATATATATAACACTATGTCGGGTTGGTCAGGATAATGAACAAGAAATACTACTTGCTTTGATTTTAGGAATTCACGTTAGTTATACAAATTCCTCGGTTACTTTTGAATTGGTTGAAGTTCTACACTATTGCTTTACCAATTGTTGTACTTTGTAGTAGTTACTTTAATTCCATAGTTCTTGTTCTACCGTTTCTTTAACGCATATATGTGTGCTTTTTTATTGCTTGTATATTTTTAAAAAAATCAAACATTTAGCGTGTAGTGACAATTAAATCTATATCGACTTAAATTTAAATTAACTGCAAAGTATGTTGTATAGGCAAAAACAGGCACCTTCATTTTACAACACAACCCGGGGTGGTCTAGCGGTACAGTACTCGATTTAGACATGGGTTCGAATCCCACTACCGGCCTACTAAAATACTGGTCCACGTTCGGCTTCGCTAAAATATCAACTGCTGAAAGATATTTTGCGTAAAACATTCAAACTAATAAACATAAAATAAAATAAAAATTATATCTGTCATTATATTCACCATCTTTGCACTTGTACCATATTACTAATTTTTAATAAAAAAATACTTACTTGAAATTTAATTAAAATAAACAACTTGTAAAAATATCAATATATTTTTGACTTTTTTAAAAGTTTATTAATTGAATGAATAAATTGTAACATAACTTTTGAAAACAAAATTATTGTTAAATAGAAGTCCATAATAATAATAATAATAATAAATGCAACTCCAATAAATCAATGTTTAAATTTCTTACAAAGAACAAAAATTAATTAAAATTTTATTTTATTAATATTTATTTCTTGTCCAATAAATATTGACAAAATATTTGAATCAATAAAGAACTAGGCATTATTGATAATGGAAATAGTTACAATTTTATTAAATTTTTTTATAAAGTTAATTCAAAACAAGTTACTTTTAATAATGAAGAGGCAAAAAAACATATTTAAAGCTTGCGTTATAAGAATGTAGCTTTTCCGCTACAGTTGTAACTTAGTGGATAACAATTCAAACTATAAACGTATTCCTATATGACATTACTCTACGGTCACTTGCTAAAGCATATAATAATAATAATAATAATAATAATAATAATAATAATAATAATAATAATAATAATAATAATAATAATAATGATGACAATGATAATAATAATAATAGTAGTAATAATAATAATAAAATACTAATAATACTACTACTATTAATAATAATAGTAATAATAATAATAGTAATAATAATAACAATAATAATAATCATGATGACAATGATAATAATAATAATAGTAGTAATAATAATAATAAAATACTAATAATACTACTACTATTAATAATAATAATAATAATAATAATAATAATAATAATAGTAATAATAATAATAATAATAATAATAATAAAGCATATCTGCCTAGGCTAAATAAAAAAATTGTGGTTATTGCTTTTTATATCCACAGTTAACAATTTTTTTTTACAAAATAATTTGTCAATATCTTTTCAACTCAGCAGGGTTGTTTTTACATTCCAAAAGCATCATATTTTGCATGTATTGGCCAAACTTACATCCATATCAATGTCAATGTATTCTAACTTAAAATGCATATTTTATAAAAAGCATTTTTATCAAGTACGATAAAATATGTATTAGTTTGATTTAGCTTTTAGATCTAGATATTAATATGATATATATATATATATATATATATATATATATATATCATATTAATATATATATACAAATAAATTATAGAATATATTCTGAAACAATTAATTATTACCGTAATTGTCTAATATTAATAGGAAAAACAAGTAAGCATCTGTGTTGTAGAAATAAATAATGTGTTATATCGGACTTCTGCTTAAATATATTGTATAAAAATTGTTTTATATAGTGGACATAATAAATGAATTCATTTGATAAACAACACCGAATTTTTTAAATTGTAATAATATGAAAATTGTCGGTTTTACCAATCAATAATTATACATACTTGGTTTATAACATTCAGAAGTAAAGTGGATTTGTTTTATCCTACTTACGAGTCATTATATAACCTAAAACCCGTGCTGGATTTAGATTATCCAGTAAGTTATGACTAGTTAATACAGTCCTTGTAAATTTATTATTTATACAAAATCTGATTATAACGAGTGCGCGGACGCTGTATAATAATCGGATCTAATAATCGTTAATTGAAAATTATTGGTTATTCGTTGTTTGCCCACAGAGATTGTAATAACAGAAAGCAGTCAAAGCGAGACTAGCTTCGTTTATTCAGTCGCATTAAAACATTATCAGTTCAAGTAAACCAGTGAAAACAACTCACAAATTGTTAAAATGTTGTTTATTTAAAAGAAAAATTAATAATTATAATAATTAATAATGTTTTATTAAATGTTCATAACTGGAAAATATTAAAAGTTGGATGTATCCTGAACTAGGTGCCAATAGGCATGTAGACTAATAACAGCAGGAACCGAATGCACAGCGGTATAACTGGGCTTCCGCTACGGTAGGTGGGTTCAAGCATACACTCAGGATACTTGAAAGGTATCTTAGGTTATACATATACCATATGTAACCGTTAGGCTACTCATTGATTAGTGGATAAAACTGGTTTAAAACCTCGATAGATGCAGGTTCCCGTCCGTTTGTGCCTAAGAGAAGTTGACGATTTACAACACTGATGAGACAGTTGTACACTGTTTCTCATTAATTCTAACCAAGTGAATTTTTTTATTTAGTAATTCTGACACTACTCATTTTAAGGATATGAGTAATTGCTGTCAAATGGCCTTCCTGACTGTTACATCAACATGGTACATCTTAGACTAAGTGTCCATGAGCACTTTGATAAACACAGGAGGGATCGAGTACGCAGCTTTATATCTGGACTTCCACCTTTGGCTGATGGGTACAAGCACCTAAGCAAAGTACGACCAACTGTTCTTTATCGATTTATTGACACTTGTGCCCGCATTGGATCGACCCATCTCTTCTGTCAATTTGCCCGATTGCCTCTATCTGCTAGAAACCGACACATAATTTTTTTAAGTGACTGACACTAAGTATATGTGTTAATTATTTGATAATTTTAAGCATTTTAAAATTAGACAAATAATAGAAAACAGACAACCTTAAAACCTTTATTATAAAATTCTAATTGGAACACTTACCTTCAATTGATAAAGTGGTAGAAACAAGTGAACTTGACTTTATAAAATTTTGAGACGAACAACTGTACAATCCCGAGTCGACCAGTGTAAGATTAGTTAAATTCAAAATACTGACACTTGTATTGCTCAAAAGTGCAGTTTTTATAAGACGTTGAATTGATTCTCCATTGGGGTTGAAATAGGTGTGACGATACCACAATAAATGACCTCTTGGAAATCCTGGAGCTGTACGAAAAAGTTTGGGGATAAGATATTGAATAATGCAAAATAAAATATAGTCACAATGGTCGATAATTTAAATATTTTAAAGCACTGGGATTCCTTTATAATTCTATATGAAACTGGTCACAAACTTATACAATTTTAGTACAAAAAGGGGCTACAAATGACAATTGAGTTAATCCAACTCACGCAAACACAAACATTGCGACCAAGCTAAGTTCAATGTAGTGATAATCTGTTTTTGTGCACAAAAAGCAGGTTTCAATGTGTAAATACTAGCAGATTCGAGAATTTTCAACATATTCGAAGCTTGGCAAACAATTATTGAAATCGATTTGATGTTCGGTTTGTAGTAGATGACGTAATATGGAAGAAGTGCATGAGTGTTCACTTCCGTTTGACCTATTATTGATGCTTGTGAGTTGTACTAACTTAAATATCATATGTACCCGCCTTTATATATATATATATATATATATATATATATATTTGTTTATTTAGGGCATTTAAAAGGTATTTTAAGATATATCTCTACTGGACGCAGCCATCAGACTAAGGGAGGTAGTTCTGACAAAAAAATCAGGAAATCTTGTCAATTTTTACGAACAGTCGCAATGATGTCGTCAATCAACCAAGAAACTTTGTTATTCTTTTACGTTTGTTATACTTATTATGCCATATAAATTAGTCATTTATTCTTTTTCTTTAACAGCCTTTTTTTCTTTTTGCTGCCTTTAATCAGTGTTTTCTATATGGTTCTGTAATGAATCATTTTAAAGCGTTTTGGTGTTGTTCGTTTAAGACGTTGTACAAATGTAAAAGTAATCATGTTATTGTATTTTTATTGTCTGTGATTTATCAATATGCAAGTAAATATTTTTATTTTGAATATAAGGTTTATTCATCTTTACAAATAAATTTATTACAATAAATCACAAATCATCATTTACTTACAAGTCACAGTAGAAATTTTATTTAAATGATGGATAAATATTGATGCAATAATGTTTTGTATATGTATAAAAATGTATTTGTTAACAGAAAATATAATAAAAACGAATACGTTACTATTGGATATGTCTGGTTCGTAATCAAATTCTCTTTAAGCGTTTTAATTACTCAGCTTTTTTGCTTACACATATTTAGAACACTACTTGGCTAAATTCTACATTTACCGCAATAAAAACCAGCAAGAAAGGTTTGGCAATCAACGGTTGAAGATGGCAAAAGATAGGTTGGCGATAAATCATAGAAAACGTGGCTAAGACACATTCGGGAAGTTCTAACTGAAATGAATATTTCATGGGGCATTAAAGAAAATATTGGTAAAAAAGTAAAACACAGAATAATTTTTATGCCCTATGGAACTTTTGTATTATAAGACTATGTTGTTGTTCTTTTCATATTATAATTAATTTCCTTAGTTTTTCTGTAATAATAATAGTAAAAATAATAATTGTAATAACAATAGTAATAATAATAAAAATAAAAATAAAAATAATATATTACAATAACATAGTAATAAAATATTAATAATATAATAACAACATAATAGTATATTCATAACAATAGTAATAGTAATAATAATAATGATAATAATAATTTATATATATATATATATATATATATATATATATATAACACAATAATAGTAAAATATTAATAATCTAACAACAACATAATAATAAGTTAATAACAATAGTAATAATAACAAAAGTAATAACAATGATAATCGTAATAATAATAATAATAATAATAATATAATAACAAAATAATAATAAAATAATTCCAACATAATAACAACATAATAATAATAAAAGTAATAACAATGATAATAATAATAATAATAATAATAATAATAATAATAATAATATCACATAATAACACAATAATAATAAAATATTAATAATCTAGTAACAACATAATAATATATTACTAGGACTACTACTACTACTACTAATAATAATAATAATAATAATAATAATAATAATAATAATAATAAAATATTAATAATCTAATAATAATAATAATAATAATTAATAATACTAATAATAATAATAATAATAATAATAATAAAAATAGTAATAATAATAATAATAATAATAACAATAATAATAATATAATATAATAACAAAATAATAATAAAATATTAATAATATAATAACAACATAATAATATAATAGCAACAATATTAATAATAATAATAATAATAATAATAATAATAATAATAATAATAATAATAATAATAATAATAATAATAATAATAATAATAATAATAATAATAATAATAATAATAATAATAATAATAATAATCATCATTATCATCATCATTATTATCATCATCATCATAATGTAATGTAATAACATAAAAATAATAAAATATTAGTAATATAATAACAAAATAATAATACAACAATAACAATAATAATAATAATAGTAATAATAATAATAGTCGTAATAATAATAGTAATAATAGTAATAATATAATATAATAACATAATAATAATAAAATACTAATAATATAATAACAACATAATATATTAGTAACAATAGCAATAATAATAAAACTAATACTAGTAGTAGTAATAATAATAATAATAATAATGTAAATGCGAATTGTCATTTGAATGTATATGTTTTAAGCGACACTATTCAAGTAACGCTAAACATTGTATTTGAATTTAACTAAATGAATAAACTATTTAAAATTATTATTTTATCATGTGTATGTTTTCCATAATTATTGTATCATCAAAGTTGATCAATTAATACATTATCTAGGCATCTTGACAGTATTGGCAATGGCTATGTATTGAATGAAAACATTTTTTGCATTAATTGTTTTCTACATTCATTGTTCCATTGACAATAAAAAATAATGAATTTGAAACAAAACACTCATAATTGATTGTCCTAAAGCTTTTGATTAACTTATTTCAGAGTCTTAATGCAAACTAATTGGTGATAGATGTCGACTATTAATATTATTTGTACAAAAAATGTTTTCTATTTTTTTCAAACTCTCCAATTGCACATCTATGTTTGGGTGATTTGGGATCGTTAAGTAGTTACAATTTATGCTAATTGTTTATTGCTAATTGTATTTGATGCAAAATCAATCTGCTTAATTGAACTTTGTTTTACAAACTAATGTGTGTACAATTTTTAGTGGATTTGTCAAACTGATGTGCATTTTTTGTTAATTGATTTTATTGCCGTTTATAGTAATTATTTTGTCTAATTGTACGTCAATAGGCTCCCTTTCCTCTTCATCTTCTCAACATGGGTTTAGTGTTTTTTACATTTGAGCACTGTTAAGTAGCACTCGAAGCTGTTTTAGTGGTACAATACTCAACTCAAATTTAAGTTCGATTCCTATCACCGGTATTTAATGCGGGCTAATATTTGTCTTTGCTCAAATGTCTGTTGTTTTCCGCAAAACGCTTAAAAACAATTTTTTTTAAATATTTTTTTAATTGTAAATATTAAAACCAATTACATATTTATTTGTATTTAAAAAAATGTTAATCGTATAACTACAACATCAATTATTGTTAACGTTTTATTATTTTTAGAATAAAAGGTTTGCGGTTCTAGTTTGATTTAAACTAGCTGAAATTGTGCAGATAATAAATGTCACAAATTTGAACAATTTGTGGTTTTCTTTTTTAACTCAAAATTATTTTTTTGTACATTGTACTTTTCTGGCAATTTTTAGCAATAACATACTGATTTACATAGTAAACACTTCTAATTTTTTCCCCAACGCTGTTTCCTTTCTCTTTATACCAACAAGACAAATTTCACGTTGAAGTAAGGCAAATATAATTTTGTAAATGTCATTTTTTAATTTGTAAACACAATTTCGTGTTAGTTTAGGAATTGTTATAGTTGACAGCAAAAAACGCTTAATTACAAATAAATCAAATGACCCCTTACGTCATTGATAAAAAAGACACAATCAATCACTTACCTGTTTTATTTTCTCTACAAACCAGTTGCATATTTTGTCCTTTTTTTGCAATTATTGACTTTGGGGATACGAGATTGGGACGACCTGGCGAATCTGGAAAACAGCAAAACATCACTAAATAGAACGTTTTAAAAAATTAATATTATTAGTAGGAGTAGTAGGAGTAGGAGTATTACAAAACCCTTTTGTTTTAAAAAAGCATGTGGGAACAAAATAAGCGCAACCAAAATCCCATAATTTAAACAGAACATGGAGTAACACACTGATTCCATATGTTCAAACATTTAGCCATAATTGTTGTTTTATGCCATGATGCATTTATTTTAACTACATGTTTTCAAGTGGTTCTTAGCCAACGTTTCGGTGGTCTACCCAAACCTTTTTTTGCCATTATCAATTGTCCATTATAAAACCGTTCTTGCTAGTCTCTCGGTTAGTGATTGAAGAGTCTGATAAAGCAATTATTTTATTTATTTTATTTTTATATTTACTACTTTGAATGTTTTACTAGAAACATTTTTCAGCAGTGGACATTTGGGCGAAGCCGAACGCATTTTAGCGCCCACCAAGGTCCAAATTCGAGCTCTGTACCGCTAGACCAATATTGAGCTTTCTTTTAGTATTTACTCAACACTGTAGGGCTATCACTTACTTGACGTTTTTTGCCGGAATTGCGTCCTCTTATTGTTCTTATAGCAATGCAAGTGTTTTACAAAAATCGGTTTGCAAACTTTCCTCCCTTATCTAAACTTGTAACTAGATAGATTAGTTCATTTTTAATATTCTTTAGATGGGGTTTAAATTAATAACTATTTTCTTACTACTTTGAATATTTTACTATAAACATCTTTCATTAGTAGACATTTTAGCAAAGCCGAAAACAATATTGTAACATTGTTTATTATTATACAAGGAATGCTCTACATAATTTTAGAATTTCATAAATGCTACCAATTTTCTATATTTTTAAAAATGGTTATAATCCTGAAATTGTCTGCGTCAATGTACTGTATTCCGCATTCAAGCAAGCATTAAAAATACTCAAAAAGTATCTTAATTTATACAAATACCATTTGTAGTCAATTAATATTGTTAAAAAAGATTAGCCAGTTTTATTAATGTTTGTATACGGTAACGTGGTCAAAATATGTCACAATTTTTCGACGTTGACCAGACATTAAAGGTTTTATTTGCAAGTAAAACAATAAGGCAAAACTGTACAAAATATGCCTTAAATATGGAAAGAATAAACATATAATTGTGTTTAAAGTATTGACGGTTCCCTTTCTAATTCTAAATAAAAATAATAAAAGTTGTAAACTGTGAAATGAATCTATTTCGTACATTCTCGTCAGTCACATCTACCTATATCACTGACAAATAAACAAAGTACTTTTGTAAATTAATATATAGTTGCAGTAACAAAAATAACTAAAAAAATATTCACTAGTTTGAAATTGTTTTAAAAATGCAATAAATATGAAACAAAATTATTAAAATTGTTAAAATACTTTTTTACTGTACATATATTTACTGCTAATTGTATCGTATTTTATAATTGTACCCATTTTTGTGTACTGAAAGCTACTTCTACTGAAGTACGTAGGTCAATAAAAATGATAATAAAAATAATAATCGTAATAATAATAATAATAATAATAATAGTAATAGTAATAGTAATAATAATAATAGTAATAATAATAGTAATAATAATAATAATAGTAATAATAATAATAATAGTAATAATAATAATAATAATAATAATTATAATAATAGTAATAATAATAATAATAATAGTAATAGTAATAATAATAATAATAATAATAATAGTAATAATAATAATAATAGTAATAGTAATAGTAATAATAATAATAGTAATAATAATAATAATAATAATAATAATAATAATAATAATAATAATAATAGTAATAGTAATAATAATAATAATAATAATAATAATAATAATAATAATAATAATAATAATAATAATAATAGTAATAATAATAATAATAATAATAATAATAATAATAATAATAATAATAATAATAGTAATAATAATAATAATAATAATAATAATAATAATAATAATAATAATAATAATAGTAATTAAAAAATTGTTGCAAACGTTTAGTGTTGTTTACATTTTTGAACACAAATTGAAGAGTACGTTATGATTGACGTCAATTTTATCGCTGTTGTTTAAGCGTTAATATTTTTTCGACACACTTCAGTGTTTGTTGATTAACGCATCGATAACATTTTCTCCTAAACACGTACTTAAAACTGGTTTGTAAAATTTCTAAACTATACAAATAGGCTAAATAAAACTTTTAGCTAATTTAATCTTTTATTAAAAATACAGCGCTCGAATTTGGACCTTAGTGGGCATGGGTTCGAATCCCACCACCGGCCTACTAAAATGCCGACCCACGTTCAACTACGTTAAAATGTCCACTGCTGAAAGATGTTTCTTTTAAAACATTTAAAATAATAAACATAAAATAAAAAATAAATAGATTTATTATTGTTGTTATTTTATATTATTATTATTATTATTATTATTATTATTATTATTATTATTATTATTATTATTATTGTTGGTTCATTTATAACCGATAAGCTACTCTGGCGATTGTTACTTACATAATTTATAACATAGCCTTTTAAAAATACGTAAATTACATCCATCTACTTTTATCACAGTCAACGTACAATGTACAGTTAGAATTACTTTAGAATACGTTTTTGCATTCCGTTTCCACATAGACCATATGTGTTCTTGGTCTAAAGAATGTATCAAATGCACATTGAGATTGTCAAAATGTTCGATTTGCATTTCGGCATAACAATAATACACTCCAGCATGGCTTCGTGTAACGCGTTCAATAGTCAACGTTGGATCCATCAATTGTTTGTTGGGATTTGTACTATTTTCGAACATCCAGTAGACTAGGGTGACAGGGGGATTAGATTCAGCACGGCATGTAATCGACAAAGCTTCGCCTTCTCGAACTTGGATTGTCGACTGGACACGTATGATGGGAGGATCTGATATGCAATTTGGAAAAAAGAAAACATTGAGTATTTTATAGAACAAAAAATTGCACTAATTTGGATTAAAATTGTACTAAAAGGGGAACAAAATGGAAGCATTGGAGTGTTTGAAAATAGTCATATGGTCATATTGAATTAGAGATAAAAGGATTTAAACTAATTAAATTTTTTTGATAACAGTAATAATATCCTTACAATAATGAATAAACATAATTATTGTAATATTATTATTATTATTATTATTATTATTATTATTATTATTATTATTATTATTATTAGTAGTAGTAGTAGTAGTAGTAGTAGTAGTAGTAGTAGTAGTAGTAGTAGTAGTAGTAGTAGTAGTAGTAGTAGTAGTAGTAGTAGTAGTAGTAGTAGTAGTAGTAGTATTAGTTGTTGTTATTGTTATTGTAATATAAATATTCACCTTATGCCAGTCAAAACATTTAGCGAATTTTAATATTACCAATGTAAACAAACTGCCTTAATTGCATCAATCAGGCAATTCAATCTGCAAAATGGTATTAACAATAAAAAAATTAATTAATTGACCACAACATAACTAATATTTTTTATTAAATAATAAAGGGATTATAAAAGAATTGATTTGATTTTGTCTACAACTTTCTTAAATTTTTTTAAAATGTGACAAACAGTAGATGTAATCTTTTATTTTCTTGTTTCATAATTGTTTTCTACAAAAACGGCATTACAAGAAATCAAACAATTAAATTTACAATAATTTTAAAACTATATATTAATCGTACATTAAATAATAGTAATAATAATTATTATAAATATATGTTTTGGTTTTCTAAAACAAGGTATTATTAAATGAGTATTGAAAACAAATAGTATAGACTTACATAATACATTTATTGAAAGAAGTTGTTTCGTTTGACCAACAGCATTAACAGCTACACATGTTAACTGTTTTGGCGAATTTTTATTGATGTGAGCCAAATTCAAAGTAGACGAATCTAGTATTGAATAATTATAACATTATTGTTGTTATATAACAAATGATGATAACAATTTATCAAACTGCTATCAATTCAATATTTTTTAATTGTTCAAATTGTAAAATTTATAAGTCTAAATAAACTGATTAATTTTAAAACAATAAAAAAACATTATCTTTGAAACCTTGGATGATTTGGGGGATACGCATCTTTGAGCAGTGAACATTTTAGCGGAACCGAACGTGGGCCCGCATTTGGTGGACCGGTGGTTGGATTTAAACCCATTCTCACCCAAGTCGAGCGTTGTACCGCTAGACTACCCCGGTACCCGGTACCGGTACCCCGGTACCCCGGTAAATAATAAGTAATAAAGCTGAAGTTGTCGAATTATGACAGTTGTTGGCATAACTTATTAAAATTGTTTATTTTCTAAACAGCAAAAGGTCGTAAATAAGTTTTATTTATGTATTTAGTCCAGTTGTGACTGGTTGAAGTTTGAACGGAAATTGATTTTAGCAAGTGGACATTTGGCAACGCTAAAATGGACTCCGCCCTTAGTGCTGGTGGTGGCCCACAAACTTATCTTATCCAAATTTAACTTTAGTGCCTTATCTCTAGATTATTCCCAAACAACTAGTAGAATGTGCTAAAGGAACATATTTATTTTAAGAGGCACTTCAAGGTAAAATGTAATCCATACTTTACTAAATGTAGTGTTAAAATTTATAATCAACCAAGTGCGTTTTTAACTGTATTACAGTTATTTAAGCTTTTAAATTTTGTTTAACAACTGCTCTAATTGTTTTATTTTTATCATAATTAAGTCATTTTTAAGGATGCAGTAAAAGACACACATTTGTGCTTATATTAATCATAGTAATGTTTTTTTTAAATAAAAAAATATTTTTCTATTTATTTTTCCTTAATTAAAATATTTTATATATTATTATGTTGTACATGAAAAACTAATTATTATTGAAACGTAATTATTTAAAAACTTTTATTTGGATTATTTATAAAACATGCAATGATAAAAGGGGCAATTGATTAGTCTGTCCTTAATAAAAATAAAATAAATAATGATGGAACGAAACAGGACAAACAAACAAGAAAAATTACTTGAAATCACATAACTGGACTCGTCAATCCAATAGACATTTGCCGAAGGATTTGCTCTAACGATGCACTTTTGAAACACGTCCATGTTTTTAATTATTCTAAGAGGATTGTGTTTGAATGGTTCAATTATTGGACTGACTATAACAGGATTGACATGAATTTATTATTATTACTATTATTTCCATTATTATTATTATTATTGTTACTGTTATCATAATATTATGATTACCATTATTGTTATTGTTTTTATTATTATTATTATTGTTACTATTATTATAATTATTACAATTATTAATATTGTTACTATTATTATATTGTTATGATTACTACTATGATTACAATTATTATTATTATTATTATTATTATTATTATTATTATTATTATTATTATTATTATTATTATTATTATTATTATTATTATTATTATTATTATTATTATTAATATTATTATTATTATTATTATTATTATTATTATTATTATTACTATTATTATTATTATTATTATTATTATCATTATTATTATTATTATATTATTATTATTATTATTATTATTATTATTATTATTATTATTATTATTATTATTATTATTATTATTATTATTATTATTATTATTATTATTATTATTATTATTATTATTATCATTATTATTACTATTATTATTATTATTATTATTATTATTATTATTATTATTATTATTATTATTATTATTATTATTATTATTATTATTATTATTATTATTATTATTATTTATTATTATTGTAATAATAATAATAATAATAATAATAATAATAGTTATTACTATTAATAATATGTTCAATCCTATTGTATTGTACTAGTTTATCTGAAAGATCAGTAAGTTAAATGTACTATTTTGGTAATAGTAGGATACAAAGCTGTTTTTGCTCTGAATTGCAATGGAACAACGAGATTGTACATTCAGTGTTGGGCTTTGGAGATTAAGACTATCGAATAGTGAAATTTCATTCGGATTTTTTCCGAACCCTTTTATTAGTTGGTATTATTCTTTTTCTTATTCCATTAATATTACTAAAAATTAATTTAAAAGAGACCAATTTATCAAACTACGGCAATGAAATGTTTATAAATTTCCAAATTGAGTTTTAATCTATGACATGCATAGTGTTTAAAGCCGAAAATCTAATGTACAATTATATAGACACAAGCTTGTTGCTCCATGCGTCTTAAAAACAAGCATAGTGCAGCAATATTATTATATTAATAAAACTCTACCTAGGAATGATAAAAAACAAACCAATGTAGCCAGTTTTAAAACTGGATAAAAGAGTACGGTTTTTGATGCCAATTTAATGCAAAAACAAATGAAAAAATGCAACTAAAAGTGGGGAAAAAAACTAAACAACAACAAGAAAAACTATTTTATTATACCAAACAGATTAAATTATGGCTTTGTTCAATAAAGTATATATTTTAAACAAAAAAGAAATATATTGAACATTTGTCATGTTCGGGTTAAAATTAGCGTAATAACATTTTAAACGTGCAGGTTTTAAAAATATGTCGTTATAAATAAACAACTATTTTTTAAGAATAAAACAATTCTATTTAACGAAACATGTATGAAAGTTGACTTGTTTTAAGAGGTGCGGTCAACTGTAATAATAAAGTTTTTATTATTGTAAATAAATATAGAAGAGTAAGAATAATACAGATTTTTCAAATGTCTACAGCAAATGAAAATCGAACACTGGCAACATGTTTTTTAGAAGACAGTAGATAATAATTATGTACATTTTGTCTAGAAAAAATGTTAGTTAGAACAAAAAGTTGGAAAACTACAATTTACTTTTTCTTTTTGTACAAAATCGTAATAAAACGTTAAATTTTTTGTAATTGTCGGTTTTTCAACACCAGAGTAAACATTAATTTTTTTTTTATAGTTAGCAACGTTTATAATACTTACAAAATAGAATTGTTAACGATTTACTATTTAATCTGTGTTACTTTAAGAAAAATTGTAAAATTAAAATAACATGCATTATATGTAGAAAAACGTTAATATAGATTAAACTTTAAATTCCAGTTATACAAATACATAGTTATTCTAACAATTTTGGATATAAAACACGGAAGCGCATAAGGATAAAAAATGTGTCAGAATGGTTTGGCAGTTCAAACCTGGGTAAAGATAGGTTTAATTTTTACTAGTGAATACTGTGATAAGTACATTGGTCGAACAATGCGTCGCTTATCTAATCGGGCTAAAGAACACATTCCAAACTGGATCAATAATAGGTAAACGGAAGTGAACACTTATCCACATCCTCCATATTATGTCATTTACCACAAACCAAACATCAAATCAAATTTAAAAATTCTTTGAAAGTGCTAATTACTTCTCCAGCTTCGAATATGTTAAAAATTCTCGAATCTGTTTATATTCACACATTGAAACCTGCTTTGTGTGCACAAAATCAGTTCATCACTACATTGAACTTAGCCTTGTCGTAATGATCGTGTGTAAATGTTTGAGTTGTACTAATTTAAATGTTATCTGTACCCCCCTTTTTGTATATATATACTAAGATGTTGTATGTTTGTGACTGACAAGAATATACAAAATGAATTCATCTCACAGTTTACGTCTTCTTATATTTTTATATGGAATTATAAGGGGAACCCAATGCTTTAAGTTTCTATATCGCGGTCTAGCTGTACAGCGTTCGACTCAAACCTGAGTAAGTATGGGCTTAATTTCTACCACTGGCACCAAATGCCGGTTCACGTTCAGCTTCACCAAAATGTCTACTGCTGAACAATATTTCCCATAAAACATTTAAATTAGTCAAAAAATATGACCAAAATATTTTTTTTTAATTATTATGACCTTCAATGTTTTACTGGAAACACCTTTTTCAGCATTTAGTAAACCGGCGGTGGGATTCGAACTTAGGCCCAAGTCGAGCCCCGGTTCCCTAGATCACGCCGGCATTAGAAAAAAAAAGTCGAAGCAATTCTATGCGAAATAAAAAACTGTTAACTTACACTGGACGTTTAATTGAATACTTGCCGAAGTTGCATTTCCCAATTTGTTGACAGCAACGCACTGAATCCACAGTTGGTCGTGTAAACAATTAATGGTGTCAAATTTTTGTTGATCTATAAATGCTCCAAATGGCTTCCACGTATATTTACCTTCCAATTGACTGCTAACTTGATCCATTTTTAATTCAACGTAGTGATGTTTGGACAAATTGTGAATAAACCATTTTATTCTGGGTCGGGGATTGGCACCAGTTGTTAGACAACTAAAGTAATACATTTTATTTGCAGTTAATGTTAGGACGTGTTTGTCTTTATTCTGTTTGCCATGGAGGTAATCGACTAGCGGATCTTCAGCGATAGAAAATATTTGTGTTGGGTTTGTCGGAGGGGCTTTCAAAGCAATGTACCATGTTTTACAATTAAAAATAAATAAATATAAGTAGTTTTTTAAAAATATTAACGCTAAATGGTTGTAAAATTGTTATAATTTTGTTGACCACAATTTGATGCTTTAAGGTACTTGACACTATAAATTTAATGCAATTTTAACATTAACGTATATTTTAGTTATGTAAAATACAAAATGATTCATTAGGATAAACCTAACGACACTCAATTACCTTGTAATTAAAAAAATGTTTCAAAATATAATGTAAAGAACTTATAAAGCGCTCGACTTGAACCTTGGTAGGTATGAGTTCAAATAGCACCACTGGCACCAAACGTACGCCTGCGTTCGACTTTACTACTGCTATTATGTGATTCAAAATTAGAGACTTATAACTTTAACGTTTGAAAAAGAAATGAACAAACTTTGGATAACTATTATTATCCATTTTTTTATATCTATACATATTTTTTAAGCTAATTAATTAAAAAAATAATTTGTTTTTCTAATTTAAAGTATGAGTAAATTATTATATTTTTGTTTAAATTAAAATTCCATTATAAAATTGTCATTATTTTATTTTTTAAATGTATGCTGTTAGAGTCATAGTCCAAGGATGTTTCAATAAAACTTAAATGTATATATATATATATATATATATATATATATATATTGCCGGGGTGGTCTAGTGGTATAGCGCTCGAATTTGGACCTCGGTGGGCATGGGTTCGAATCCCACCACCGGCACTCAAATGCGGGCCCACGTTCGGCTTCGCTAAAATGTCCACTGTTAAAAGATGTTTCTAGTAAAACATTCAAAGTAGCAAACATAATAATAATAATAATAATAATAATAATAATAATAATAATAATAATAATATATTATAAAATAAATAAAATTATATATTTATGTGCCGCGGTGATCTAGCTGTACAGCACTCAAATTCGGACCTCGGTGGGCATGGGTTCGAATCCCACCACCAACCCACTAAAATGCGGGCCTACGTTCGGCTTCGTTAGAATGTCCAATGTTCAAAAATGCGTTTCCCGTCAAAACATTCGAAGTAATAAACATAAAACAAAATAAAATATACCGATTTTTTACATGTTTGTAATTAAAAAGAATATACAAAATGAATTTATCTTACAGTTTACATCTTCTATTATTTCTAATTGAGTAATATTAGAAAAAAACACATTCAATTACCTATTGTATAATAATAAAGTTGTGTTTGTTTCAACTTAACCAAACAATATCCCACTTACTCCAAACTTCAATTTTGCCGCGCATATCATAAACGTCCAAATTGAGCAAAATGTAACACTGGAATATGCCATTCAAATTGCTTTGAACATTTTCCAAATCGAGCACAAACAATTGGCGTTCCTTTATTCTCATTTGGTCGTAGATTGTAAATTGTGCATTTGATTGGGCTTTTTTAAGTCCTATCCACGATTGGTATTTGTTCACAAATTCGCACGGTTCGGGCGGCTTGGAACATCGAGCCAAATCGTCCTGTTTATGAATAAACGTCCACTGAACAGGCACAAGTTTGTCGGACGAATGCCGAAAGCGCCAAATGACGTATACACTATCCATAGGATTGGGAGCATGTTCCAGTTTGCATTTGAGACGGATTGATGAATTTTGGGGACAGTTTAAGGTTGATGTTTGTCGGGACAGAACCAACTCTAGAGCCGAATATCGATTGAAATCTGTAATAAAATATTACAATTTAATTAAAGTACGACTGTTTATGCATATAATGTAATAATTTATTGTGATCATGTCTGAGTAAACATTGGAACAGTTGAATGAGAAATGAGTAATTGGGGGCTTCTAGGTACGTGTTTATTATTGTAAAAATGTGAAAATTTAATTACATTTAAAAATATTTTATTAGAACAATAAAAAATAAATCAAAACAAGTAAAAACGCTCTGTTTTAAATTTTATTAGCATTTTAAAAGAAATTTGAAAATAATGCCAGTCAAATTTTGAGCAATCAATAAAAAATTCCATTGTCTATATATTTTTAAAATGTATGTTACTTCTACTTGTTGTCTATCCTATTTTATTTTCACAGAAACTTAAAACCGGTTCGACCAAAGATACAGTAAATTATTTAATTAAAACACTGGACTTAAAACAAGGCAGGGACAGTTTAAACGTTGTTGCTAGAACAAAATGTGGCTCTCCATTTGGTTTTGCTAAAACATGTCTTCAGTAAAACATTTAAGCGGTAAAAAAAACTAAATTTTTAGTTTTTATACTTAGTACTTTGAATGCTTTAACGAGAAATGCATATTTATATAGTGGAAATTTTAGCGAAGCCGAACGTGGGCCTGCATTTTAGTGCCAGAGGTGGGATTTGAATCCCGATGCCAACTGAAGTCCAAATCAAGCGTTGTACCGCTAGACCACCCTGGCAGAAATTGAACTGATTTTATAAAATACAAAAATTAATTTTATCTAAATCTTTCATTATACATATATGTAAACGTAAAATTTATTTTTACATTATTTATTGTTTCAATAGTGAACATTAAAATGCTCTAAAATAATGCAATTTATTATTACGGCACGTTTCAACTAATACACGATTATGTATTATTAATTATTTTATTTTTTAGATTTTACTTTTTTATTTCTATGTTCTATCTTTATCGGTGTTATTAAAATTTAAAAAAATGGTTTTTAGCCAGTTTTTATTTAGTTAAAGTGCTTTTTTAATCACCTTTAATTGTTTACACCAAAACTGTTTTTACTGGTTGTTCGGACAGTAAACGTACAATTTGTAAAAGTTTCATACAGTGGATAAAAGTCAGTTTTTGTATAATCTCATTGTTCAGCATGTAATTGCAATCAGTAATATTTACAATAGTTGCAAGCCACCTGCAATAAAATTAACCATTATTAAAAAAAACTATTTGTTTACTTCCATTTATTGCTGTAGGAATAATAATTAATGTTTATAAACAAAATTTTGTTAAATGGGAAGACATTATTATTATTTTTAAATTTATAAAAACTGACATTGCCTATTTATGTCTGGTTTAACATTAATTTGGGTATTTCCGTACTTTTCAAATATGTCCAAAAATGTTGACGTAGATATCTTTCTATTTTCTGTAGCTCAAAATAAGTTTTAAGTATTACTTAATGTAATCATATTGAAAATGATAAAATTATAAGTAAAACTAATAAAAATTACTTGGTCAATCTGTACATTATCAGGACAAATAGTTTTTTTTAAATGGTGGAGGAGAGGTCGGCAGAGTACGAAAAATTAACTTACGTTGAATTACATGGACACATTAACAAAACGTGCAGTTATATAGATTGACTCTCTTGCCTTGTAGATTCAAGTATAAAAGCATTTTGTAATAAAGTGAAAACCAAGGCGTTTTTATTTGTGTTTCTAATAATAAGTGTAAAAATGTTTTTGTCTATACATTTAATTGTTTATTATTATATTATATATTATACAAAACCCTTTTGCTTTAAGAATAAGCATGGGGCAATAAGACAACAATTACAGCAAAACAACAACAACAATAACAAAGTCTTGTTGGCATTAAATATTCTGCAAATCGAAGATTGCGCTTTTTTTCGGCTTTCACTTAACCTTGTCATCTAGTAACTTTGCCATCCAGAAACGTTGTTGTTTGCCGGAATGGCTCATCTTTCATTGTTTCCGCAGCAGTATAAATTTTTACAAAAGCCAGGTTGCCAATTTTGCGCGCTCAAACCCTCCTCCTTTATCCAGGCTTGGGACTGGCTAGATTGAATCATTTCTAATCCAAACTAGTTGTACTCGAACTTGAGTTCAAATCGTACCATTGGCACTTAATGCCAGCCTACATTCGGCTTTGCTAAAATTTCTACTGCTGAAAACTATTTCCCGTAAAACATTTAGAGCAGTAAATACAATCAATACATTCCACTAATTTAAACTATTCGCTTGTATAATGAAAACACACATTTTTATAAATAAGTCTGCATTCAATTCTGTTGGCAGCATACATTTCGTGTTATTGTAAAACAAATAATTTTAAATTTTTGCAATTATACTACTTTATTTAATTTAGTTTTCTACTAAATTTTGTCAGATACACATTTGTTTGTCAGTGTCACGTATTGTTAAAGAGGTTTAAAGCTTTTTGTAATAATAATAATCAACAAACTGCTCAATATTTAACAAAAACATTGTTTCATTATTGCATAAAGTTGAAAACGTATTAACAATATTTATGACAATTACAAGTGCATCTGCATTATTATTATTATCATTATCATTATTATTATTATTATTATTATTATTATTATTATTATTATTATTATTACTTGTATTGATTAAACAATTATTTTTTATAAATAAAATAATTATACTATCTTAATGCATCAGTGATATAAAACAAATGGAAAAACTTTGTATAGACAATAATAATAATATGATTTAATTACATATTTTTGTAAATAATAATAACAATAATTACTCTTTAGTTATAAAGAGAATGATGTGTACAATAGATAACAGCATTGAACAGATTAATTCGTGATTGTAATACATTGGAAAAATTGTATTTTAATTATATTTAAGTATACAAAAAATGATAAAGAAAAGGTTTGTTTTAACTGGTGTATTTAAATAAAAAAAGAAAATTAGTATAATGATTAATGTGAAAAATAAAAAAAAACCACTCTTCAAGCCAATAAAAACACTTAATTAGTTAAAAAGTTAATAATTAAAATTGACTTTTTATTAGCTTTTGTACTGTGCAAAGTATCTTTTTAAATATTTTCTATTGTTCTATGAGTAAAAAATAATTTATAAAAAAAATTTTTGGACACAAAAAATAACGAGTTTGGTTAACATTATGTTAGGGACGTTTTATCAGTCTGTAAATAATATGTATGTATAAATTATTTATTTTATTTATTTCAAATTTTTTTTATTACATTTTTGGTTTTTAATTACATTTTAAACAAAATGTGTCTTTATCTTTAGTCTTTCTCTATTTTTTCATAATTTTCTAAAATAGTGTTATCGTGTTAAACAATAGCTTTTTAAAGGAATCAGGTTTTAACCCAACGCTACATGATTCCCTTTTTCTTCAACAAACTTGGTACGTGCTTGGGCACTTTAAAAAATTTTTTTATAAACGTTTATTAGTAGCGAATGTATACAAAGTTTTGTAATTAGTGTCTAACGTTTTACTCATCCCTTTGTTGCATAAATTTGTTTAAAATAAATCATTTTTTTGTTAGATACGTGGTAATTTCTTTATTATTTTCCATATTTATACATCATAGCAACCAGTCGATTTTAATGGCTTGATAATAAAGTTTCTTGGCTGGTAGACAGCATCCATGTAACGGCGCCGCTGTTTGCAACAATTAGTAAAACGGCGGTTCAACAGCTACACATGGTAGTACCTTTAAAATATCCTAGGTGTGAGCTTGCATTTATCTACCAAAACGTAAGTCTAATTATACCGCTGTGCATTTGGTATCTGCTGTGTTTCTCTGGGTGCTTGGAAGTATCTATTCTAGAATGCACCGCATAGAAGGAGCATTAAAAATAATTGCCATTATTTAAAATTGAAACTCAAATCTTTAAAATTGTCAACATCCCGGATGCCTTTTTAGTGTTCTCGGATGCATATTTGTATAACTGGAAAATAAACTTTATTTACTTACCATAATTGAAAACAGAAACTTTTTAAGGTATCAACCAAATCTTTATTATTATACTACGCTAAAATGTAATTTATATTGCTTTTATTTGTAACAGTTAATTGTTGTACATTACCCAAGAAAATAGTAAACAATTGCAACATATTAAATATTCGTTTTTTACATAAACGTACACTACTAAAAATTAAATTGTACGTTGTCTAAACCAGCAAAAAAACACTTATTTTGTGTAATTTATGTTGGACAAGGTTTTCGATACAATTTTATATGTAATTAAAACGATTTATTTTTTATTTTCTTCCACTTCCAATCTAATCTATTGAAATTAGCTTATTCCGAAATTGTAAATGTTATAACGTTGCATTTCTGAAATGCTCAAAATAGCTTGTATTGAAATATTAAAAAAATGTTTTCAATTGATTCTTTTAATGTAATTTTTATTATCGTTATTATATCTTGACATGTTGTGGGAAACATTTTGTATGCATTGTTTAATTTGAATACTAGTGTCAATGTTTCTTTCAAATTAGTTAAATTTTGCGCCAGCTTCAATTAGTAGACTACACTTCCTTCTTTAAAGCAACACAAGGACATAATCTTTATCCAATAGTGACAATTATTTTTATTTTTATTTTTTATTTTTTTAATGTTTATAATTTTGAATGTTTTACGACAAATCCATCTTTCAGCAGTAGATATTTTAGCAAAGCAGAACGTGGGCCCGCATTTTAGTGGACTGGAGGTGGAATTCACACCCCGATTCCAACCGAGGTCCAAATCGAGAGAGGTACCGCTGGACTCATTCATTTATTCATTTTGGTTGGTGACGTGGTCATCTCTTCATTATTTCCCATATTTATACGACATAACAAACGATCGATTTCGATGGCTTGACAAGCGTAGACAAACGTGGAAAAATAACAAAGTTTCTTGGCTGGTAGACGGCATCCTTGTGACGTCGCCACTGTTCGCAAAGATTGACGAGACCGCCTGATTTTTTGTCAGGGTTATCTCCCTTAGACCAAGGGCTACATATGGTATACGTATACCTTTAGATACCTTTTAAGTATCCTGGGTGTATGTTCGCACCCATCCGCCGTAGCGGAAGCCCAGTTATACCGCTGTGCACTCGGACCCTGCTGTTATTAGTCTAGATGCCTGTTGGCACCTAGTCCAGGATGCACCACGTGAAGGACTAACAGTCAGGAATATCACCATCATTGAAAATTGAAACTTTATAAGCATTACTCAAATCCTCAGGATCATTAGCATCCCACCGCTTGACTATTTTATGATAATCACAAAAGAGTAGCTTTTTTATTATATATATTTGTAATTATGTCTTAGTAGAGCACATTTAATATTAAACATATAAACTTTGTCTTGTTAAGATCTACTTGATAAATAAGCAATATATATATTAGGCATACTATAAATTGTTCTTTTTGAATTATGGGACTTTGTTGTTGTTGTTTTTTGCTATAACTGTTATCTTGTTGCCTCATGCTTACTTTTTTAGGCAAAAGAGTTTTGTAATAGAATGGTTAAATAAAATAAGCAAACACTAACGATAATTGATATGACAAAAATGTTGTTTATTAATGCAAACCTAATTTCATTTTGTCGAGAAAATAGAGTTTGCTAAAACAATAAACTTAATAATGGAAGGAAATAGGTTTCAGTTTTATTTATGACACCAAATAGGAACCCCGTTTAGTTTTGATAAATGTCTATGTGCTAAATAACGTTTTTAGTAAAACATTGAAGCACTAAAGACTAAATAAAAACAAAAAACATATAATAGTATCTATTTAAATCTTATTTTTAAAAGTTTATTTAAAAAGCCTTTTGTTCTGAAAAGCGTGGGGCAACACAAGATTAAATAGATTAAATTTTTAACTTGAAAAATTGAAATTATATTTGAATTTTGTCAATACAGATTTCAATGTTTTGTCATAGTTCCTTCAAACATTTCCCCCTTTTTAACCAGTTTTGGAGTCGACTACGGTAGAGATTTGCTTAAAATGCAACGTTCAGTAATTTTTACCCAAATTTATTTTTTTATTTGTATATTGTACATAAAAAATTCAATTATTAATTAATTTGTTACAATTGTATGAATTAAAATTAATGGTTTAGTAAACCAAAATATAAATTTGTTTAGCAATGTAAGTAATAGTGATATATTTAAAAGTTGGCACGATAGCTTTACTCTAATCATAAATTTTTGGTAAAGTAATCAACAAATGAACAGAAAATAAAATGGTAAAAAAACGATTAATTACAGTTTGAGAACATTTATCTGTTGCCGTGTGTGTTTTACTATAAATGAACAGACTTAAATTAAACAAGGTGTCGGGTTTATTGTTTAAACATTTTATAAAAAAATATCATTTCACAAGTTAATATTTAATTACGTTTGGACCAGAAATGATTCAATCTAGCCAGTTCCAAGCCTTGATAAAGGATGAGGGTTTGAGCGCACAAGGTTAGCAACCTGGTATCTGTAAAAACTTTATAGTGCTACGAAAAACAATGCAAGAGGACGCAATTCCGGCAAACAACTGCAAAGAAGTAATTGCACGTATCTGGATGATAGAGTTACACAGATGACAGGGTTGAGTGAAAGCGGAAAAGAAAGTCAATCTTCGATTTGCAGAATCTTTAATGTCAACAAGACTTTGATGCTGTTGTTTTGCTGTAATTGTTGTCTTATTGCCCCATGCTTATTTCTAAGGCAAAACGGTTTTGTATAATAATATAATAATTATTATAATATACAGGAGTAGAACTAGAATTTAATGCCACTATTAAAACTGTAACTTGTTACCAGCCAACTACAGTTACTCTTGTTATGGCATTATAATTACGGTATAATTGTACTAAAATAAATAAACTAATTTGGGTTTTGTATACAATATAAATTTACCTAGAAATAGTGCAATATATAACAATGCAATTCTATAACGTACGCTTTCGATCTAAATTATATATTATTTTTCAGAAAACAAAAGTGTTGTAACTGTAAGCACATCAAAGTTGACAAGCCACTATATTAATCTAATTAATTCCTTTAAAATTTTGTGAATAACATTTATAAAATCGGCATAGATGTTTAATTTTGAAAAGAAATAACAGTCTAAAATGTAGTAAAAATAATACAGTCGTGTTTTTTGTATTTGCAAAACGATAAAAATTTGTTTGCATGCATTTTTATAGCCCAAAGACAAGAACAGGATATTCTTAAAATGATATGAGTTTTCTATTCCTTGTGTCTTAATGTCATTTTTACAAATTACTTGACGCAATCACATTTTAAATAATGACAATGTAAGTAAAACTGACTATTCTCTACCATATAACTTGATTACAATTAAACAAAGCACATGATTTACTCAAATAAAATAAACAAGAACTGATTTAAAATAAGAAAATTAAAGTACTAACAGAAATATTGCTAGATTAAAAAAATGCAGCTGAAACATAATTGAGAAACAAACGGACTAGCGTTAATGTCACTTAAATTGAAACAAGTACTTGTTAAAATTTGCGATTGCATTTAAAGTCCTTTGGGTTTTTATTTATCATTGGTAAAGACGGAAAAAAACTCGAATTGATGTTAACGCCAGAATTGGAAAGATAATGTCAGTCTTTCATAAACTCAAATCAATATGATCATGTTCTTCTGTTTGTCTAAGGATAAATTTTGTTTGTATACATTAATAATCATTTCTACGACAATATATGAGAGTGAAACGTGGAAGCAAACAGACAACATTAATAAAATGGTGGATGTTTTACATCGCCCTTGTCTTACAAGTATTTTAAAGATTACTTGGCGCGATCACATTTTAAATAATAAGATTATGAAAAAAACTGATTCTTGTTTACGATATAATATTATTGCAATTAAAAGAAAAAAAATTGCTTGGCCACATTCTACGTTTACCGCCCGAAAAATTAGCAAAACCGTTTTGGTTTTGGAATAAACGATAAAAATTGGTAATATAAAGGTTGGCAAACCACAAAAAATCTGGCTAAAATTATTCGGAAAGATCTAATTGAAAGGAATATTTTTAATGGGATCAAGCAAATCTTTTGGCAAAATGTTTAATCACATCGAAAAATTTTGTTGTTTCATGTTCTTTTTGAATTATGGAACTGCGTTTTTGTTTGTTCCTGTAATTGTGATCCCCATGCCCCATGCTTATTTGTAATACAAAAACGTTTTGTAATAATGAATAATAAATAAATGCATTTGCATCCAAATATACATACCTGTTCGCCCATATTTACACAATTTATAAACATTGACTTACTAACAACTATCCATAACACTTGTAAAAATCCACATGCTACTTTGACAAGCATTTGTATAATTGTACTTCGTCAAAAAAATCCCTGTTGCCGTTAATCAGTTAATTTGTAAAAAAAGCAAATTACATTAATTACTGGCAAGCATATTGGTAAAAACTATTTTATTTACACGGATACATTGAATTGAAAAAATTAATTTATTTTCTTTATATACTTACATGTAAAAATATGATGTGTGTTGCCACTTATTCAATTATTATTTTTATTATTATTATTACAAGCAAACCCTAATTAATAGGTAAGCAGACATGTATGTTATTAGTTAAAAAGAAACAATATACATTTCTGGTTCATCTTTATAATAGCCTTATTCGTTTAAAAACAATTATTTTTCAATTCTATTTGCAGTCGTCACAAAATACACAATACGGAATGAAAGATAAAAAAGATAATTACAAAAAAAAAGAAATTGTATAACTAGTAGAAAGATTAGCACAAGTAAAAACTTTAAAACACATTAATTAATAGTTGAACAGTTCATTCTTTATGAGTTCAGGGTTGGTTCAATATCTTGCCAAATAGGGAATGCACGAATTATGGTAGATATTTGTCTTTGGTTTAATATAAATAAATTTTACCATTATTTTGCTGGTTGAAATTGATTTAATGATGTCGACGTGCAGGGTGTGATTTATGTCCTCTATTATTCGTTTGATCAGTAGACGACAATTTTTAAGGTGTCCCTCAATTATTTTGTTGGAAATGTCTGCATGTGTGATGCCTACGAACGTAGTTATCACAAAACAGTAAAAATGTTCTATCGTAACGAATTTTGGTTAATAATTGACATAATATAATAATTTTGATTATAAAAAAAGTAATGATTGATTGCAAAATAAGTGAGAAAGAGAGTTAATGGTGTGAAAAATATCAATAAATGTATTATTTCTAATGTCGAGGGAAATAGTAACGCAACCGATCGAGGACCCCGCCAGGTTTTATTTCTATTTTAATAAGCAACAGTCAATAAATAGCTGATTAATAATTGTTTTTCTTTTTTGAACATTTAGAACACTTTATTTTTGTAGCACGTATGTAAAATATTGGAAAGAAAAGAGTGTAAGCGCATTGTTAGCAACTTAAAATAAACAGTTATTGGAAAAATATACAATTTGTTACAAATATGTATAATCAGCTGTTTAATACCACAAATAAGTGTTGTTTGTTATACAATTTAATTTATGGATTATAAAATTAAATTATTGTTGATTTTTGAATTAATAAGTACATTTTAGTGTTGCTGAAAATAACTGGAGCTTACTCGTTTGGTAAACTCATTCCCATTGATGTTGCTAAATTAGATATTTAAATTATATTTTTTTTGTAAAACTGTATTAATAAAAACAAAATCAAAAATAATGTAAATTAATAACAAATTTTCCTTAAATATTACAGTATTCATCTAACGATTAAAGTTTGTTTGTACACATGTAAACAGACTAAAAATTGTTTACAATTGTTATATTCAATTTTATTTTAATAGTACAGTGGAAAGTTGGTAAACCACAAAATACTTGGCTAATAACTATTCAGGCACATCTAATCGAAATAAATGTCTCATGGGATCAAACAAAACGTAGGGCATAATGCATGGAATCAAAAGTTGTTGATTTGTGTTTGTTTAGAATTTTGTGACTTTGTTGTTAATTTGTGGTGTTATTGCTGTGTTCTTGTCCCGTGCTCTTTTAAAGCAAAAGGGTTTTGTAATAATGGTAATAATAATACTAATAATATATTTATGTATCTATTGCTTAAAGACTTAATATTTCAATAAACATAAATTTTGTGTAAAAAGTATATTTAAACCATCAGAATAAATAAATAAATTAATTAATAGTAATAATGATAAAAACAATAATAATAATAACAAAAGAAATACTAATAAACAATAAAAATTTTTAAAAAAAAATTATTATTATTATAAAAAAAGAAGACGAAGAAAAATACTAAGTAAATAATAATAACGATAATAATAATAGTAATAATAATAATAATTGAAATAATAATAATAATAATAATAATAATTTAAATTTATATGATACATTAACCCATAATTGCTTACTAGAGATATATTTAGTAAAAAATACATTTCCAGCATTTCTAAAAATAAATAAATATATGAATAGTAACTATAACAAGTATAATAAAAAAAATAGAAGGAAAAAGAAGGATAAAAAAAGTAACAATAACCAAATTAATAATAATAACAATAATAACAATAACAATAACAATAATAACAATAACAATAATATTAATAATAATAATATTAATAATAATAATAATAATAATAATTTTAATAATAGTAATAATAATAATAACAATAATAATAATAGTAATAATAGTAATAATAGTAATAATAAAAATTTAAAAAATAACATTAATAATAATAATAATAATAATAACAATAATAATGGTAATAATAGTAATAATAATAATAATAATACTAATAATATTAGTAATAATAGGAGTAATAATAATAATAATAGTAATAATAGTAATAATATTAATAATAATTATTATAATATAATTATAATAATAACAATAAGATAAATAGTAATAATCGTAATAATAATATTAATAAGAATATTAATACTAATAATAATAGTAATAATAGTAATAATAATAATAATAACACTAATAATAATAATAATAATAACAGTAATAAATGTAATACTATTAATAATAATAATAATAATAATAGTAATAATATTAGTAATAATAGTAATAATAATAGTAATAATAACAGTAATAATTGTAATAACAATAATATTATTATTATTAATAATTATAATAGTAATAATAGTAATAATACTTATAATAATAGTAATAACAGTAGTAATAATCATAATAATAGTAATAATAGTAGTGGTAATAATAATAATAATAATAATAATAATAATAATATTAGTAACCAGATTAATAATTAAAATATTGATGATGGCAATAATTTTAACAATATTAAGAATAATTCGTGTTATTGTTATAGTATTACATATAATTTATTATTATTAAATTTTATTCGTTGAAATTAGGGAATGCAAATGTTAACATTAACATTTTGATACTATATTGAAAATTGACCTTATTTTTTTCTTTTTTAATCCTTTCTGCATAGAAATGTACTTCTAGAATTTAAACAATAATTTGTTCCATTTTTCAACAAAATAAACGATCAATTGTTAGTTAATGTTTACAAAAGATGAGGCATAATTTTCATTTCTTATTAAACGAATTCTTTTAACATATCATAATATAACGTAAGTTGTTGGCAGTGCCCCTCTTCTTCATTAATTCCAAATATGAATTGCTATACGAAGACGTTGTCAAATATAAACTAAACTTAGAGAAATAAACAAAATTCTTGGCTAGAAAACGATTTTCAGTATTCACAAGTACTGACAAGACGATTTTCTTCAAGGTTGACACCGATTGACAGATCTATAAGCCTAGCCGTTTATATGTAGCAAATAGATACCTTAAAATACCTTTTAAGCATCTTGGGTGTATGCTAGCATTTATTTACTAATTGGGAATCCAGTGTAAGCCCGATATACCGTTGTACACTCGGTCACTGCTATTATTAGTATAGATACCCATAGGCACCAAATCCAGGATGCAGCACGTGGAGGATGAACAGTCTGGATTATTAACATTATTTAAAATTGAGAGTTTATAAGCATTACTCAAATCCTTAAGATCATAAGCATTCTTATTCTTTTGGATTACTATAAAATAAAAATATATTGAAAAGCACATATATATATATATATTATTTAGTAATACTACCATTTCAAAAATTTTTACAAAAATTTATGAGAGCATCAAAACTAAATTAATTTGTTATGTCCAATAGTTTTTTTGTAAAAATAAATATTGGGAATTAAAAATAATATAAAGTACTAAATAGTTCCTTTATACATAGAAATATTTATTTATAAAGGCTGAGTTGGCGAAAATAGCATATTTTAAAAGCTACTTTCATATATAAACATGGATAGTAACTTGAAGTTATATAACTTTTATAAAGATTAATTATTAAAGCATTGTGTTCCCTTTACAATTCCAAATAAAAATATACAAAGTCTTGTATTTTTATTTGGAATAATTAGTCTATTATTATTTTATGTGCTTAATTTTATTAAAATGAACAATGACTAATTGTTAAAATTAATGTTAAGCGTACATTCAACTTTGACCCAATTGTAATGTAATTAACTTTTTATCAAAATAAACGTAATTATTCTAATCAATTTAAAAATAAAAATAATAAAAATATTTAAAAACAAATCAAATTATTTGTTATTTACGTTTAATCTTGATATCCTGCTTATCTGCTCACTTTGCTTTCTGTTTGCGTTGTTTGTGAAATGGACAATAGTAATAAAAAATGTGTTCATTTTACTGACGATAAATATCGTGTAATCAAGGAATTAAAAAATAAACGATTTTTACCCAAAAATTGGCGAAATTATACTGAGTTAATCTTTCAATAATTTATTAAATTATTAAAAGACAAAAACCTTGCAATTACGATAATGTTAGTAGAAAACGTGTTACAACTTCCATGAATAATAAAAAAATAGTCATAAAATTAAAAAATTGTAATAAGTCTGTTACAGAAACTAAAATAAGTAATTCAAACGATTTTACTTATTGAACAATTAGAAACAAAGCAACAAAATTTGGTTTAGCATTTCAATCACCGAAATTTAAGCCATTTATTGCTAAAAAATAAAAGGATGATAGATCAGTTGTTTGTAAACTGTAGAGTAAACCACACCTTTGTTATTGGCGTTTATATACTTTGCTGATGAAACAGTGATTCGGGACAAAACTTTTGGCTTTAAAAACAAAGTGTTATGTGGGTTAAGTTTTTAAAAATATTTACTTTCGGTTGTTAAAAAAAAGCCTACCTTTGATAAGTAATGTGGTAGTTTGGTATTAAATATAATCTACCTATCAAATAGAAAATTATATCTGCTGCTTTAAATAGTAAAAAATTTGTTTCAGTTATAAAGGATAATTTGATTATGAAATGCAGCACACTTACACGGGGGTTACTACTGTTTTTTCAGGACAATGTTCCATGTCATACGTCCAAAAAGATAACGTCATATTTATCTAAGTTCACTTTATTTGCTTTCTGTTTACATTTAGACACTAAAGGGGCTAAAATCGAAAAAGCTATCCTTTACTCAATTACCACCTAACAGCCCGGATATCAATGTTATTAAAACTTTTTTCAGTATGCTTAAACGCAACATCAATAAGCATACTGACATTGAGGATTTATGTGAACGTATTCGGTTTGTTGTTTAATATGAGATTAAACAAGAATATATCAACACTTTTATTGATAGCATTCCAAAACGCCTGAATCAGGTTGTTCAAAAGAAAGGCGACTACATAGATTATTAAATTTTTTAAATTTTGTAATGCTCTTAGTCACTTGGTGACTGAAAAAATTGTACGCAATCCGTTTTTTATTATTATTTGACGTTATAAATAATGTTAATTATTATTATATTATTTTCGATTTTGCACCAGTTAATATTTTATATAATTTCTTATTACTATATATACATATATATACACCCCTTAAATAAATTGGTGTTAAAAATTAAAAAAAATGATCTAAATTGATTTGTTATCTATAATGCTTTTCTATAAAAATAATTATTAAGAATTTAAAATAATGTTAAGTATTTAATAGTTAATTAATATTTACTTAGAAATATTTATTTTAAAATGCCGAGTTGGCCAAAAAAAAACATATTTTTAAAACAACGCTTGTATAAATAGAATAACTAAACGCAATTTACACTTTTTTAATAATAATTAATAAATTTTTAATTATTGTACTTAAAATAATTATTCAAAAATGCATTTTAATACCTTAAGTTTACGTTTCTACAACACAAAATTTTTGTCGTTATTACCTCATAAGAAAAATTAAAATTAAGATTATAAAACATTAATTTATATTAAAAAATAATTAATAAATTATTTTCTTAATAATTTAATATTAAATAAGTAATTTTTAAAGTGTATTTATACTCAAAAGTTACCATAGTAACTAAAAATTTGAAATAATTTGAAAACCAATTTTTTGTATAATGTTACTTTGAAAACGTTACTTCGGTTTTTACTTTAAAATATTCATTTATTGTAAAATTTAAGTTAAAAATTAATATTTGCACACAAATTAAAATTAGGAATACATTATATCTTGTTAAAACGATTTAAAAATTATTATAATGTTTTTAATAATATTTTGAGTATTTTCTTAAAGATATTAAAAATTCATTTTTTGTTTGTTAAAAAAATATTATTTAACTTAAAAACAATAAAATACACTAATTTGTTGAATTATAAAATATAATTAATACAAATTTAGTTATTTACTACTTTGGAGCAGAAAATATAATGTGTTAAATCTTCTTTATCACAGGAAAATTAGTTAATTTTTTATTATAAAATAAAAACATAAAAATTATGTTTTGTAATAGTAAAATAAAATTGTTTTAATAGTAATTACTTTTAATTGTAGCTAATAAGACACTGACTTAAAAGAATTAATATGTTGGATAATAAAATAAGTTGCTGTGTATACACATTTTTGTACAAACTTAAAATTTTACAGTTGGAACAATGTATATAAGCAACAAATATTAAATTGGTTTTAGAAAAAGTATTAAATAACCCTTATGTAAAAAACATATTAACCAATTTAATCAGTGGTCTTTTTCTAGTAAAATATATTAATATTTTTTAAGCTAAAATGTATTTTATTTATGCCAGGGTTACAATTGTTTATGAAAATAATAGTTTGTATTGTAACTTTACAAAATTAATTGCAATTGTATTTAAATTTATTTTGTTTAGATAAAAAACTTGATTTAACCATAACACGGGCTAAAATAAAAATAAATATATTTTGGAAAATCGCAAATTAATAGTTCTAACATTAATGTTATTTATTTTATTTTTTGTATAATAAAACTTAACTTGTATAAACACATTTAAATTAAAAAAGCATTTGTTTAAATCAATGTTTTTGTTAAAATTTAGATTACATAAAACTATATCAGCATTTTAACCAAAATTATATCAAAACACCTAAGCCAAGTGGTTACAAACACGAGCCATCTCATGTATTATTTAATATTTTGTAGTAAATTATACATAAAACAATTTATTAACCCAAAAAATTAGATATGTTTTGCATTTAAAAAAAATTAAACGTTATATTTTATGTTGGTAATTTTACTCAATCTTGGATTATGAATCAGTCAATGTTTTAATTAATTTTTTTATTAGTTAGAATATATATCTAAAAAATTATGCTTGTATTTTAATTATTACATAATATTGTACGTTTTATAACTAAAGTGACGTCTTTATTGTGTTATGTAATTGCTACAAACGTTTTAGTTTAAAAACTACGTTTTTAACACTAATTAGTTTAGGAGTTGTATATAATTATTATACAGCATTGCACATTTTATAATTGAAGTAACGTTTCTCTTGTACGTTATGTAGTTACTGGAAATGTTCTAATTAAATAATTACTTTTTCTGGTAATTATTGTGACGGTTGTAATTATATAAAAAACAAATTTTTAGTATATATTAATTTGTACATTTTATAATACACAATCTTTATAAGCACATACAACATTGAACACTGAAAGTTAATAAAAAATAACAAAAACAGTACTAATTATTGCTAAAATTATTAGTCTTATTATAATAATACTACTACTACTAATAATTATTATTAATATTAAGATTAATATTGTTATTATTATTATTACTAATAATAATAATAATATTATTATTTATTATATAATCATTATTATTATAATTAATATTATTATTATTATTATTATTATTATTATTATTATTATTATTATTATTATTATTATTAATTATTAATTATAATTATTATTATTATGATTATTATTATTATTATTATTATTATTATTATTATTATTCCTTTCAGGTTTTCAGAAAGGAAGAAGCTGTATTGAACAAATACTCACCCTTTGTAACATTATTCACCAAAGTCAAGAATTTTAGCAATCACCAATAATCAATTTTATTGATTTTATGAAAAGTTTTGACAGTGTTTATCAAGAATCTTTGTAGAAAATCCTTAAGTTTTACGGAATACCGTTAAAATATGTAAATATTATGCGTTTGTTATACCAAAATTCAAGTTGCTGTGTTCGAACAAAAGTGGTCATACTGCTATGTTCGAAATTGTCACGGGAGTACGTCAAAAATGTATTTTGTCACCGTTTTTTTTTTGACTCAATCCATGAATAATCTGTCTTATGGTATCAAATGGAACCAAGGCAGATTAACAGATTTGGATTTTACAGATGATATTGGTCTACTCAGTAAAACCCCAGAAATGATGCAAAATATGACAACACGACTCAGTGATATCAGTTCTCGTATTGGCTTATGGATTAATTGTTCAAAAACAAAAGTGTTGTGCACCAAGTTAAACAATGATTTACCCATCAAAATTAGTAGACAAAATATTGATACTGTTGATTCCTTTACATATCTGGGAAGTATCATTGGTAAAGACGGACAAACCAAAATTGATGTTAAAGCCAGACTTGGTAAGGCAATGTCAGTCTTCAATAGACTCAAATTAATATGGTCATGTTTTTCCATTCGCCTAAAGACAAAACTTTGTTTGTACGCATTAATAATTATTTCTACGGCAATATATGGGAGTGAAACGTGGAAACGTATGGACAAGATTGATAAGATAGCGGATGTTTTTCATCGCTGGTGTCTTAGAAGTATTTTAAAGATTACCTGGCGCGATCACATTTCAAATGATGAAATCATAAAAAGAACTGACTCTCGTTTACTCTATGACATCATTACAATTAGACGAAAGAAATTACTTGGTCAAGTTGTACGTTTACCGCACCCGAAAGACCAGCAAGAACGGTTTTGGAATGGACAGTTGTAAATGGTAAAAGAAAGGTTGGCAGACCAAAGAAAACTTGGCTAAGAACTATCCGGGAAAATCTAATTGAAATGAATGTTTTATGGACACAAGCAAAACGTTTGGCAGAATGTTCAAATAAATGGAAACATTTTGTTGTCTCATGTTCTCTTTGAATTACGAGACTTTAATGTTAATTTTTGCTGTAATTGTTATCTTATTCTCCATGCTTATTTTTTAAAGCAAAAGGGTTTTGTAATAATAATAATAATAATAATAATAATTATTATTATTATTATAATAATTATTATTATTATTATAATTTTATAATCATTATTATTAATGTTAATAATATTATTATTGTTATTATTTATATTACTATTATTGTTACTTTTATTATTATTGTTGTTATTATTACTGTTATTATTACTATAATAATAATAATAATTATTATTATTAATAATGTTATTATTAATATTTTTATTGTTATTATTATTATTAATTATTATTATTATGACTTTAATTATTATTATCACTATTATTATTATTATTACTATTGTTGTAATCATTATTATTATTATTATTATTAATATTATTATTAAATTATTATTATTATGATTATTACAATTGTAATTATGAAATATCAGTTCAATGTAATTAAAATTTAAGCTATTTTATGTGTATACATAAAGGTTACAATTGAAAAAAAACGCATAATTATTTCGTATTTTAGAATACGTAGGATTGTTCATTGTGTAAAAATATTTCCATTATTTAAAATGGTACATTAAATTTTGATAATTAATGTAAAACGAAATTTGTATAAATTTTAATTATGAACTTGTATTATTGTTTTGTTATAAGCTTTGTGCGTTTTTAATAAAATATAAACTGGATAGAAAACAAACTATTATCTAGAATGTTTTTTGTAAATACAAACTTACATAACTTATTTTACAAATGGGTTTATTGTATTTTTGTATTAATAAACCACAAAAATAACAATATTATTAATGAATAATAACTACATATTAACAATAATTAAAAGCAATGTGTATATTTTTTAAAATACACATGCAATTATTTATTGTAACATTATTGAAAACAAGTAAAAACATTTTGATATAATAGTTTAACACATAATAGATTAATGTATATTTTAAATTGTCCTTACAAATAATATAAAACCTAATTAAAACTGATGTAATTGGTTTCAATACGAATGTTTGCAAATAGTACAATATATTTTTGAACAAGCACAATATGGTTTTTATTACTGTAATGGTTACTAACCAAAGTTAAATACAGGTCTTTATCCAATTTCATGTATGCAATAGAACTGAAATCTATAAACACCCAGTTTAATATTTACCGCTTGATCCATTTCTTGCAAAACCAAACAGGTTTGGTGCAATTGGGATAAAAAGTAGAAAGGACGCTAATTAGAAGAAAATATTTTAGAGAAATTTAAAAAAACAATCTATTTCAACTTATTGGGATTTATATCAGTTTACCAACAGGTTCATTGTAGCATTTCTCATAGTTTCTGTGTTTTTTTCATAATTTATATAATCAAACAGTTCAACATTAAGCTATGTGTTCTTCTGTGATTAAAAGACCTAACAATATATATGTAACTTGTTTTTACACATTTTACTGATATCACTTATATATATATATCATGTTATAATATAAGAATTATTCTATATATTATTATAATATAATATATCAGAGTTACAAAATATTTTAATTTTAATTATGAAATGCGATTGTTAATTACTACCAAATATCAAAGTTTAACTTTTTTTGAACTGAATTATTAAACTTTATCCTTGTGTAAATAAGAATATATATATTAAACTTTATCCTTGTGTAAATATTAAAACATAACTAGTTGCAAGAATATATATATATATATATAATTGAAATTTTAGTTTTATTCGTTAATTTTTTTGGAGTAATGATTTATCAAAATTGTATATTTGTAGTAGCGCACATTCTATTTACTTATTCAATTTTATGCACCGAACACAATCATCAAATTCAGTCCAAAGAGGTCAAACAACCATGGGTTGTTCTTGTGTCTACGTCGTACACGTGGAGCTTTTACAGAAATCAGGTAAATTAGGTATTAATTTTATTTATTAGTATTTTAAAATATAAAGTAAACGTTTATATGAATAAAAATATATTATTATTATTATTGTTTCTATTATTTCTGTTTTTATTATCATTTCTATTATTATTATTTCTATTATTATTAGTAATATTATTATTCCTAATCCTATTATTATTATTACTATTATTATTATTATTGTTACTACTATTGTTATTCCTATTATTAGAATTATAATAATTGTTATTATTTTTATTATCATTATTATTATTCCTACTTTTATTAATAATAATGATTATTATTATTATTATTATTATTATTATTATTAATGCTATGTACTTCTATATCTAATTTATATTTCTTCACTCCAAATATAAACATGCTAAATGTATATCTGGTTTGTTTAAACGTTTAGAAAAAGCAGTAATTATGTGTTTAAAAACGATTTTAAATTATCAGTAAAAAATACGTGCTTATTAAAAAAAAAAAATTTTACACAAGTAATGTTTTTAGTGTACATTTTAAAATAATATTACCAGTATTTAATTATAATCAACTTAAAGTTTTAATAAAAATACACTCAGCAATATAAAATAATTACATAATATCATTGACATTAAGAAAGTATTCACGGACCAAAATATTTACCGTATAAAACCATTAAAAAAGTTAATTTAAATAATAAACTCAAATTTCCTTTGTATATATACATATATGATTAGTTTGTGCGTTTAAAAAATGCGTATTATTTTCTTAAATTAGGTTAAATTATTAGCAAATAATACGTATTTATTTCAAAAAACAATTTTTTATGCAACTAATTTCCTAAAATGTTTACTCTATCAATACTCAATGTACATAGGCAAATACTAGAGTTAATAACGGATACATTAATTGAGCGTCTGTTTGCTTACCGTTTGCAACTAATAGAGATCACTGGAGGGGCTTAATTTGGAATATAATAAACATTTAAAATCAGCATGCCCCGCAAATGTCGTTCATTAAGTGCACATTGTAAAAATTAGTGTTTTTGGTAATTTGGACTATTCTGGACAGTACTAACCTGTGGGGATGTTTATTTCCAATGATGATGATAATAATAATAATAATAATTAATGCCCCGGTGTTTTATTTTGCAAATTTAAACAATAGGCTAATGTAGCCCATGCTTACAATGTTCTTATCAAAAACGGCATTAGTCCCGAACGTATTATCACTTTTGTCTACGATGATTTGGTACATTCCAAGCAGTAAGTTTAATATTTAAATAAAATATTTTCAAAAATTATTAATGCTTAGTAAAAATAAAACATTTTTTAAAACAATTTTTTCGTCGTTTGAATATTTTACTGAAAACCTTTCCTTAGCAAAGTCCAATCAATGTCCGCATTTAATACTGACTGTAGGAATCAAATGGATACTACTAGCTTTGTCATTTCAGTAGTATATTATTATACTACTGTTTTTAAGTGTGTTAAAATAATCGTTAATTGTTTAACATATTTGACAACGATTGGCTCAAACCTGGGTAGACATAGGGTCGATTCCCACTACCAAATGCGGACTTACGTTTGGCAATGCCTAAAATGTCCACTGCTGAAAAAATTTTAAATTTAAAAATATCCAAACAAGGGTTTACAATTACTGTTGATATTTTTTGTTATTTTTTTTGAGTCCCCGAATACAAACCTAAAAACTTGATTATTTAAAAATCTAACAATAATCTTTTAAAGTAGCAAATATAAAATAAATAAATTTTTTAATGTTTTACGGGAAACATCTTTCAACAGAGGAAATTTGATCGAATCCTTTTATTGGGACGCTATTTGGTACCGCATTAGGAATTGAATCTATCTAAGTTTAAATCGAGCAATATACTGTCAGACCATTTCGGAACAATTGAAATAATAATTGAAATTAAAGTAAAATATTGAAAGTTTGGTTTAAATAAGGTTATGTAATACACCTGTATCTTTAAATAGAAATAGCTACAAATGTAATTAATTTTAATTCTATAATAATAATAATAATAATAATAGTAATAATAATAATAATAATAATAATAATAGTAATAAAAATAATAATATTATTATATTATATTATACAAAACCCTTTTGCTTTAAGAATAAGACAACAATTACGGCAAAACAACAACAACAATAACAAGTCTCGTCGGCATTAAATATTCTGCAAATCGAAGATTGCGCTTTCTTTCGGCTTTCACTCAACCTTGTCATCTGGTAACTTTGCCATCCAGAAACGTTGTTGTTTGCCGGAATGGCGTCATCTTTCATTGTTTCCGCAGCAGTATAAATTTTACAAAGGCCAGGTTGCCAACCTTGCGCGCTCAAACTCTCCTCCTTTATCCAGGCTTGGGACTGGCTAGATTAAATCATTTCTAATCCAAACTAAGCGGAGTTATGATGATAATAGTAATAATAATTTATTCAACAATATTTTTATTGTTTATTTCAAAAGCCTTTTATCCTATAAATTATAAAACAACAAAATTGTTTTTTGTGTCGACTTGGACCTGGGGTTCCAATGCCACCACCGGCCCACTAAATGCAGACCCACATTCATGTTTGCTAAATGTTCTTTCCCGTATCATGTAGTAAAAATAAATAAATAAATAATAATAATCATTATTATTTGGCATTGATAGTTGTATATATTAGAAATGGAGTTTTTGTCAGCTTTGATTCAATCTACTTATCAGAATTAATTTTTAATCTTTTTACTGCAGTTTGTTACTTTCTAAGAAATAATTGAGTTAGTTCAGTAATACTATTTTTTTTAAATAACATTTTAGTGCAACTGTAAAGCTGTGAGTAAATTGCTAAATGCAGTTAAGATAGAATTAGTTTTCTTATTTTAAACCAGAGTGCTAATTGTATTATTATGCCAATGTTAATAATATTTTTACATATATATTTCTACAAACTATTATTATAAATTTAAATTTTAGATTAAATATTTTGTTCAATATTTTATATAAAAGTTTGCCATTATACACACTATTTTTTAAATATTTTTTATTTATTCTATAGAAATCCGTTTCCTGGAGAAATATTTAATGACTATACACTCAAAGACTACTATCAAGGATTAGTTATTGACTACAAACAAAATGTAAAAACATTATTTAATATGTTTTTATAAATAATTTATAAATAACTTTTCTGGTACCGAGTTTAGAGTAATCACAAATGCCTTGACCCCGGGTGGAGGTTCGCCATTGCACCTGGGCGGGTTGAAGCTAGCAACAATTTCTAATCGAGATTCCTCGGGTGTACAGATTTTTTGTCAGTGGGGAGACCTTACGGTAATCCCTTGTATTTTGTGCTGCGGTGGTCTAGCGGTACAGCGCTTGATTTAGACCTCGGTGGGAATGGATTCGAATCCCACTACCGGTATTAACCTTCTTCTACCTAAAACCTCTCATAATATACGGAGTACTAAAATGGGGTTATTTTTGACCCCAATCATTTTTTGTTTAAAACACATTATCAAGGTTTATAAATCAAAGAAAATTGATAAAAGTTATGCTCAGAGACTTTAAAGATTTATTTTCAAATAAAAATTTGGTAAAAATATATATATTCAAGGAATAACGAACTTAAATGGAAAATAAAATATTGGCTGCAAATAATCAACCATTACAGTTCATACAAGTTGTTACATTGGGTTCTGTGTGTTCAGGGCAAATACATGCAGAGCATAATGAACATTTTGCACTATATTTGGTGTCTTTCGATCTTGGGCAGAATGCACACAGATTTCTCTTTCCTCTTCTTAAATTAGCTATTATTGGTAGTTGAGTCTCTGTGGTAGAGGCCCTATTAAAAACGTCATAAGTAGCAAAATAAAACACGTGTAGCATTGAAACCTCTTGTCAGTGTTTTGCACATAATTTCAGAAAAAAAATGATAATTTTACATAAATTTAACCTGTAGTATATGGTTATTGCAAAATTTCATACTCTGGGGGTCATTTCTGACCCCATTTCAGGTCCAGAAAGGTTAAAATGCGGGCTCACGTTCGGCTTCACTAAAAAGTCCACTGCTGAAAGATGTTTCTTGTAAAACATTTAGAGTAATAAAGATTTTAAAAAATAGTATAAAATTATTTAATTATTTTAATTTAGCAATTAATTTAAAAATGTGTACATTTAAATTTAAACAACTTTATACAAATATGTGTATTATCTGTTGTAAAATAAAAAAGCATTTTTGTATTTGTAATATATTTAACTCCATTTTTATTGTTTGAAAGGTTTAGTAAATATCTGCATATGAAATATACATAAACGTAGGCAATTAACATTAATTTTTTAGTAGCTACGTACAATTTAACCCCCACCTTGAGAAAACTAAAAATAAACGAATCTAGCTATTTCCAAACATGGATAAAGCAGGAGGATCTCCCATTTCTAGCAATAAAAAAAACCAGCACCAAAACTATTTAATGGCCGTAATGCTTTAAATTGGTTCAGTATAAACCCAAATGATAAAAACTGACTAATAATAGCGACTGTTGATAATAGAAGGAAAATCTGAAGTAGAAACAGGAAAAGAAGTAAATACGTATAATTTGGTATTTCAAATATTTACCCAGTAGTTTTACACAAACAATACTTGATTGCAAAAAATATTGTTATAAATTGTGAATGTACAACATTATATTATATTATATTATATTATATTGTATTATATTATAAAAAACCCTTTTGCCTTCAAAATAAACATAGGACAATAAGACAACAATTACAGCATAACAAAAACAACAACAAAGTCTCGTTGACATTGAAGATTCTGCAAATCGAAGATTGATCTTTCTATTGGCTTTTACTCAACCCTGTCATCTGTGTAACCCTGTTATCCAGATACATGCGATTACTTCTTTGCCGGAATGGCGTCCTCTTGTATTGTTTCCGTAGCAGTATAAAGTTTTTACAAATGCCAAGTTGTTAACCTTGCACGCTCAAACCCTCATTCTTTATCCAGGCTTGAGACTGGCTAGATTGAATTATTTCTGATTCAAGCTAGGCGCGGTTTGTACAACATTAGTTTTTAAAAATTATACATTAAATGTTTATTTTAAAAAAAGGTTTTATTAGGCATACAATTTATAACAAAACGAAGGCCCTTATAAATATAAATTCAAAAATTCGGTTTGATGTTAACTTAAAAAAATCTGACCAGCAAGTAATTAAATTTAACGTTTTTTTGTCCCAAAAATTAAATAGATTAAATTAGATTAAAAATTAATTGTTATTAATTATTATTTTTTTATATTTCAGAAAGTTAATGGAACAATGTTTTGTAAAGTAATGTTGAATGACCAAACATTAAGAAATGCTGGTTACAAAGTTTTACAAAGGTAAATTACATTAATTACATTTTGCTTCAAGTTAGGTAAGTGTGCCGTGATTAGCAAACGTGGTTAAAACTCTAGATTTAAAAAAGTAGCTACAAGTTTTACCAATAGTACTAATTGTGGCTTGTCGTTTAAATGTAATAAAGTTTAAATGTCTTAAAAAGGGTACACGTCAAACCAAAAAAATGTTAAATCTTTAAATCAGTGTTTTATTCAACATAAAACAAAGTGTTTATTTTTACGAAAAAAATTGCCGTTTTTCTGTTTTACAATATAGAAAGAACATAATTATTAGTAATTGACAAAGATAGAACATATATAACCTTATTTTGCTCCTAACCAACAAACCATTACATGTTTATGAATTATAAATTATAAATTTTAAAGCATTGGGTTCCCTTTATAATACCAAACAAAAATAATAGAAAATGTAAACTGTGAAATAAATTCATTTCTTATATTTTCTTCAGTCACAAACATATGAAGAATCAGTATATATATATATATATATATATATACATAAAATTATATGATGTAATTAACTTAACATCTATAACTATACATACATATCCATATGCAACATGCCCATGTTAAGTCCAAACTAAATTTAATGAAGTTACAAATTGTTTTTGTGCACACGAAATGGATTTTAATGTGTGAATGTAAGCAGATTCAAGTGTTTTTAACACATTAACAGCTTGAGCAGTTATCAACACTTTAAAACAATTATTAAAGTTAACTCGGTGTTTTGTTTAAATCAAGTGACGTAATATTAACGATGTGCACAAACGTCCATTTGAGTTGGACTCTTTATCGATCTAATTAGGAACGTGTTCTATGGGCCGTTCAGCTCAAGGACAAGCTGTCCGACCAATATATTTGTCATCACAACTGCAAAGTGCACATAGAATTTTTTTCATAAATAAAAATCCTGTTTTATATATAATTAAAATATTTTTCCTTTTCCTTTTTCTTACACCTCAAAAACGAAATTGTGTAGCAATGTGTTGAATTCTGTATTATTAAGTTTTATTCTATTTGCACAAAATATTAACTTTTAACTTAGTTTACAAAAATAAAATTTATTTTTATTAAAGATACATAAGTTTATGGTTGCATTATCTTATGAAAAATTTACGAAACATTATCGTTGTTACAATAAAGTTAAATTAAAATAGTATATATATATATATATATATATATATATATATATATATATATATATATATATATATATATATATAATTTAAATGTTGGTTTTGATTAATTACAAACTTAGTATTGTGTCAAACAATTATAAAATTTCGGATTTTATATGAAATAAATATAGAAACACAAATTAATAATAAAATCTAAAAAATAAATGTATTCCATTCAATATACATACGTCTTGTCTTTAAATTACGAAGTTTGAATATTTTAAAATAAACAATTCAAAATAAATATAGTTTTATATAGTTTATGTAGTTATTATTATTATTATTATTATTATGAGTAAAGTCAAATGACTTTAAAAATTATTCATAGGTTATCCGGAGATTACTAAATTTTGTTATTAGATTCATGTTGCTTTTATTTATTTACCGTAGTTTCTTGGACTTATATTAAAAAAAAATTACTTTAAATGTTTCATGGGAACCCCAGCAGTAGACATTTTAAGAAACACAAACGTGGGTCATCATTAAGTAGCGTTAGTGGAATTCGAACCCATACCCACCCAAGTCCAAATTGAGCGCTGTACCGCTAGACCACTCCGGCATGTATGATGCAGGTAGCAACAGTATAAATGTTGTATTAGACAAATATGCACATTCATAGCTATTAATAAAAATTATTTATAAAATAACTTTTTTTTTACTGTTTCTTCTTCAATTTATAGCGGACCCGATGATAATATATTTCTTTACATAACTGGTAATGGATCAATGAACAGAATTAGATTTCCAACACAAACAGTACGTTTTTAAACATTGTAAATATTTAATGTCATTTATTGATAGCAATCATTTACAAACTTTTCTGTAACTGGTCATGCAACCATTTTGAACAAGGACATTTCGAATTAAAATTCTGGTTTTCTTCAAAACAAATAATGCTAAAGAATAACAGAAAATGCTACTTGATTGACTTATGACAAAGATGTAAATGCAGAGGCATTTTGACAACAGAATTGTAGTTGATAAACATAACACTGATAAATTTGTTTTATAATATTATTTAATACCATAAACTAAAAAAATACTACTTTATTATATATATTATACAAAACCCTTTTGCTTTAAAAATCAGCAACTATTACAGCAAAACAACAACAACAACAAAGTCTTGTTGGTATTGAAGATTCTGCACAATCGAAGATTGAGCTTTCTTTCGGTTTTTACTCAACCCTGTCATCTGTGTAACTGTTCTCCAGATACGTGCGATTACTTCTTTGCCGAAATGGCGTCCTCTTGTATTGTTTCTGTAGCAGTATAAATGTTTTACAGAGACCAGGTTGTTAACTATGCGCGCTCAAACCCTCCTCCTTTATCCAGACTTGAAACTGGCTGGATTGAATCATTTTTGATCCAAACTAGGTAGAGTTAAAGTAATACTACTAATAATAATTATTATTACAAAACCTTTTTGCTTTAAAAATAAGCATAGGGCAATAAAGTAAAAATTACAGAAAAAACTGAACGAAGTCCCATATTTCAAAAAAAACATGAGACAACAAAATGTTTCCATGTATTCAAAGTTTCTTCTAAACGTTACATTTGATCCGATAAAATATTCATTTCAATCAATTCTTTCCAGATAGTTCCTAGCCAAGTTTTCTGTAGTCTACCAACCTTTCTTTTACCATTTACAGTTGTCTATTCTAAAATTGTTCTTCCTGATTTTTTGGGTGGTAAAAGTAGAATTTGTCCAAATAATTTTCTTTGTCTAATTGTAATGATGTCATGTAATAAACGAGTGTCGGTTGTTCCCGTAATTTCATTATTTGAAAAGTGATCGCACCAGGTAATCTTTAAAATATTTCTAAGACACCGACAATGAAAAACATCAACCATCTTATCAATTTTATCTGTTTGCTTCCACGTTTCACTCCCATCTATTGCCGTAGGAACTATCAATGATACGTATAAACAAAGTTTTGTTTTTAGGAGAATGAAAGAACACGACCATATTGATTTGGGTCTATTAAACTATGCCAGTGCCTTTCTAAGTCTGGCTTTATCATCAATTTCGGTTTTTTCATTTTTATCAATTAAATATATGTATAAAATATGTAATAATATATAATAATAATAATAATAATATATAATTGTAGGCCCTTTTTATTTTTATTTTACGACATAGCTAAATGCTACCTTCTTCAATAGAGTACTTTCATTTATGCATCATCAAAAATTGTACAAAAATATGTTATTGTACTTAGACACTCCCTTTTCCGCATCAATGTTTAACCATATTTTAATTAAAGACATCAACGGTAAGTCCTATAATTAATATAAAGTAATTATGGTTTATTGTTTCAATGCTTTACAGAAGAAAACCAATTTTTAGTTAAAACCTAAAATAAATATTAATAAACTTGTTACCTTATTCACTATTTTTTTTATTCAATTTACAATTGCTTTTATCTACCTAGATTTGTTTGCCTTTTATTGAGCCCCTCAACTTTGGAATTGAGTAGCTTTTGATACAGATATTGTCAACGCAATTGTAGGTCACTTGCGTTAATAAATTTTTAATTATGTAGTGTAGACATATTTTTAATTTCTGAAAATACAAGAATGTAATTTGACTAAATAAAACTAACCCCTTTATCGCTGACTAGATTTTATTTGTTAATTTACATCTGCATTTGATCACTTTTCTCCATTTCGTTTAGTTAAAGGCGTCATTTTTGTTAACCTTCTTTTTTATATTCGTGTTTGCACAATTTATTATTATTTTTTCCCTATTTTTATTGTCTTTTTATTCTTTTTTCCTAGTGTGCCTGTAGCACTTCGACTATTTTTGGACAGGATTGCAAATGATCTATATATCAGAAATGATTCAGTCTTGCCAGTCCCAAGCCTGGATAAAGGAGGAGGGTTTAAACACAAGGTTAGCAACGTGGCCAAGTGTAAAAAATTTATAGTGCTATGGAAACAATACAAAAGGACGCCATTCCGGTAAACAACTGCAAAAAAATGATCTAATTTAACCAATTTTAAAACTTCAGCATAAAGATTTACCTCAAAACGTTTTCAATATTCAAAATCGGTTTATTGACGACAAAATATAACATAACAAGTTGGTAGCAAAGCCTAACCGGCTGCATGTGGTAAATAGTTAACTTGAGGTACCTTTTAAGCATTTTTGGTACAAGCTAGCACCCCTTGACTAAATGGGAATCAAGTAAAATTCTAGCTATACCGCTATACACTCGTTCTCTGCTGTTGATTTCTAGTCCATGATGCGATACATAGACGACAATTAGTCAGAAATACCACTATCATTGGAAATCGAGACTTTGTAAGCATTAATCAATTCCTCGTGGATTATTATCATTCCATTGTTACATATATCACATTGAGTAATAATCTTTAAAAGATGCAAAATGTTTTTGGTTTAGTGCTTGCCGTAGCTGCTACAAATTCTCTTGAAACCGGTGGCAAAATGTTTTGCAATATTCCATCAATGCATACATGTGCAGCAAGCGAATTTTCATATAATTGGATTTTAGATACTTCACAGGTATTTTTTTACTGTATATTATTAAACACACATAATATAAATTATAAAAAAGATAATAAATCCATTTATCTTTAAGTCAACGAGAAACACTGTTCAGCTGTTTCATCTTTGCCTGGAATCATCAGCAGTGCACATTTTTCCAGTTTTACACACACGCACATGAACTTGAGTTTATGTCCTAGCTAGTGTGAGGTCAGCGCTTTAACTACTGAGCAACGAGTGGCTGAACTTATACAAGAACCTATATGGTAAAGTCTTAGTAAAATGTTCTCTCATTTCCTAAATTAGTAGTAAACTTAACAGCATTTGAGAACATTGGAAAATTACAATCAAGTTCAACCATTCGTAGCCCAGTGCTTAAGGCACTGGTCAGATACCAGACAGGGCGTGGGTTCAAGTTTATATGTGTGTAATACTTCAAAGATATGCACTACTGATGATGATCTGAAATAAGCATAAAATCCATTAATAATATAACTCTGTTCCGCCTAGTTATCAATTTGTGTAAAAGTGTGGAATAAATAAAAGCGTAAGACTTACATCCTTATCTTTGTACAAAACAAAAATATACTGTTATCAAACAAACCACATATAATTGTGTAATTTCTTCATGTTATTGTAAAACTTAACAACGATCTAATAATTATCAGTAAGAACAGAAAAAACTATAATATCGGTAATTAAGTTTTTTAATTTTGTAAAACATAAATAACATTATTGACACTAAATTAATGTCTAATCAGTTATAAATAACATATAACTGCTACTCAAAGTAAAAATTTCTTATTGTTACTTTACATTTAGAGTTGGTGTTGTAATTCGAAAACAGAATTGGTTAGAAAATAAATGCAAAAAAAAATCTGGTAGAAGCAAAAAATAATTCCAAGACTATGTATACAATTGTCAAACAACTGTTAGAAGTTAGAAAAGACACCGATATTCTAATCAAAGGAAAAGGTGGTCGTTTACTTCTAGCAGATAATGAGCAATTATTTAGATGGGTACAGCATTTTTAGTATATAATTTAACACAATATCAATACTTAAACTACTCATATTTTTAAATACATATAACTAGAATTAATTATACTACCCTTTTTCACTAGTTTTAGCTTTAAATTAATTGAGTTAATTATAATATAGAATTCTAAAATTATGCTTCGGTAGACGTGGATACGTTTGTTTTTACAAGCGGACATATATCTAAATTTGTTTTATTTTGTTAAGCACCGAAGTTATTAAATCACAATAAAAATAGATTAGTAGTCTACTAGTGGTTCAGCGTTGGCCTAGCGGTACAACGCTCGAATTCGGACCTCAGTGGACATGAGTTCGAATCCCATTGCCGGCACTAAAATGCAGGCGCACGTTCGGCTTCGCTAAAATGTCCACTGCTGAAAGATGTTTCTCATAAAACATTGAAAGTAGTAAACATAAAATAAATAATTAAATAAGTTGGTAGACATATATAATGTAACTTATTTTATATTTTTGTAACTGTTTATTTGTACTTGTTTTTGAACAAAATTATATTTTTTATTAAAGTACACTTGTTTGTTTAATATATACATATTATTCGGTAAAACTAATTTCAAACTAAGTAAGTAGAAATCCAATTTTTAAACATTTTTTAATGACAATTTTGTGTCGACGTAATAAGTATCTTAAAAATATATTTATTTATCAATTTGTTTTATTTAGAAAAACACTGCATCTAATTTTTTAAACGTATGAAATATGTCATTTGTATGTCTATTTGTCTCTGCTGAAAATTCACTGACCGATAAATTTTTTCTGATAAAATATTCAATTACTGAATAATTGATAAGTAGTTTAAATTGTCAACTAATATTTTATGTACATTATTTTTTAATAATACAATGAAATAAATTTAATGTATTTTCTTGTTTACTTTGATTGATTTAGAATAATTTAACTTCACGAACGGTTTTGCAACAAATAGTAAATGTCATTGAAAATACCTATTTGAGTCATGTTTCGATATTTGGAAACAAAGTATGCCATGAAATATTAATTAAATTTTTATTAATAAAATATTTAATACATGAATATAGTATACGTAGCATATTATTTGTGTCATCAAACAATACGAAAGAATACAATAAAAAGTAAAATGTAAAAATTAGACAAATGAAGCAATTTATGCAATAATCAAGTGACATTAATTTATTTGTTTAGACAACATTCTTGAATAAAACAGCCGTTGATAACAGTGACAATATTTTACGTTTAAAATGTTTTCTAAATACATTATAAAAACAGGTATTGGATACACAAGGAAAATTAATTTTTGCAATTAGATTTTTATAATTATTATATGTTACGTAAAAAAAGGAAAATTAATATTTAAATTGAATTATATGTTTATATATTTTCCAAAAATATATGTTACTGAATTTTAAGATAATAGCTAAGAAAAATAAGTTATAAATGTAGTTATGGTAAATTACAGTAGCGCAGCTATTCCAGGGCTGGCATCAAATATATATAAATTACCGTAATGTATTTTTGTGAACAATTTATTATTAACTAACAATATCTATTTTACTATTCAATAGTTAAAAAGGACTCTATTTTATTTTTCTAATTCCTACATTATGTCAATTATATAATTGCATTTCTGAATTGATTGATTCATTTATTCATTTTGGTTAATGACGTGATCATCTCATCATTATTTCCCATATGTATACGACATGTAGAACGATCGATTTCGATGGCTTGACAAGCGTAAACAAACGCGGAAGAATAACAAAGTTTCTTGGCTGGTAGACGGCATCCTTGTGACGTCGCCACTGTTCGCAAAGATTGACGAGGCCGCCTGATATTTTGTCAGAATTATCTTCCTTAGCCCAAGGGCTACATATGGTATACGTATACCTCTAGATACCTCTTAAGTATCCTGGGTGTATGTTCGCACCCACCCGCGGTAGCGGAAGCCCAGTTATACCGCTGTGCACTCGGACCCTGCTGTTATTAGTCTAGATGCCTAGGGGCACCTAGTCCAAAATGCACCACATGGAGGACTAACAGTCAGGAATATCACCATTATTGGAAATTGAGACTTTATAAGCATTACTCAAATCCTCAGGATCATTAGCATATATGACAATATAACAATACAATTTCTACCATTTTAGTTATTGTAAGCCAATAATTAAAACTCACATGTTACTTAAAGCTTATTGCTTTTGGTTATATTTGCTAATATCGGTTTAACAGTTAACAATTGTAGAACAATTGTAGATTTGTTGGTTAGTAACAGAAATAGCAATTTTAACCTCAGTTTACAAAATATAAAAGTAGAAGTTTTGGTAAATGTTGTCAAGGTTAAAATGATTTATATTTTAATTATTTACTGCATATTACAATAAATTAATTAATTAATGTAAAAATATTAATTAAAAAAAAATTCAATCATTTAAAAAAACGTGGAGTATCAATATAGATTGGATTGCAAAAATATGTATATTATTATTTTTAAAAATTAAATTAATCAGATTTTTAAAAAAGTTAAATTGTACACCTTAATTTAAAAATAAGCTACATCCCATCCGGTCTCAAGTCTGTGTTGACATTTAGGAGCACTAAAGCTTACAGATTACAAGGCAGAAATTGAAAGAAAACATTAATACCACAAAACACACCATTTATTAAAAGTCAAAAATTACATTTTTTTTATGAATTCAAAAAATAAAATTATGAGTCAATTTATTAAATTAAATGTTTTAAAAAATTTTAATTTATGGTATTTTTCAAAAAAAACTTTTTGTCTTGATTTTAGAAAATGTTGTCATTGACGCTCAATAGATTTCAAGGAATTTGGAAAGAAGATTGAAATTTAACAATTTAAAAATAATTGGACTTTATTCTTTCTAATTGTTTAGTTGCCTTTCTAAACGCATAATAATTTAGTTTTGTAATTTGCACAATTAAAACAATATATACTATTATTATTATTTTATTTATATATTTTTCATATTTCTACAAAATTTGTTTGTTTACTTTGAGCACTAAGCTTGCGTCTGAGTAGATAGAGAATTATGTCGCACGTGCTTTTCCAAATCGCGTACAGCAATTACCACCTGCTTCCAGTTAACGTAACAACAGCGCGAAAAAATTTGCGTTGTAAACTGTAGTGCAATTTCCACTTTATATACATGCTGCAGGTCAAACAATTTCCTTTTTATAAACAAATGCATCAATGTGTCCCACACTTGCAATCATTGAGGATTAAAAAAAACGTTTGTTGTAAGATGTAGCATTAACTATGTGGAGTCAAACGCTAATATTTGTACTTTACAAAAACAAATACAATAAATAAATAACCGCTTATTGCTATAATTTATAAATGTTCAACTTTGACAATGTAAATAATCAATTATGTTTATTAATATACGTTATAATTAGTTTTTCTTTTAAAAATGATGTAATATTAATTAAAATAATAATTTATTTATTTTTAATTTATAATATAATGATTAAACTATATTATCTAGTTACATATATTTAAATTACAAATTTTGCATAAAACCCTTTACAAAAATTAATTATAAGATTAGTTAATTTGTTATTAAAATAAATTGTTCTTAAGATATTATCAAGTGTTTCAAATTGTTTTATTCCCATATATAGTCACAATAAATATACATAATTCATTGCATTAGACAACATTTTGATACAATCAATTATTTTCTACTGAGTTTTACTTTAATAAAAAAATAATAAACATTATATTAGTATATATATATATATATATATTAAAAAATGAATTTAGTTGGAAAATATGACATTTGTATTAACCACATAAAGCGGGATTAAATAATACGTAAAATTTATTTATCAAGAAACTGTTTTGTACTTAGCAAGAGTGTTTAAAATATGTTTACATACGTTTGCATAGTTACAATACCTTGTTTTGATTTGTTAAACAAAATAAGTTATTAATGCACTTAGCTAAATTTCAAAATAATACATTCGCATAATTGAGAAATACGAAAAGTTTAAAATTAAAACGTTAATGTATTTTTGTTTAGCCGGGATTCTTGATTTAATGTCAATCAACCGTTGACATGTATTTTTACATTAGCTAGAAAAGGCTAATTATCAATTTTATCAGCAATATAGGTTGCAATAAAAGATAGTATTAGTGGTAGTAATATGCTTTCTGGTAACGTTGAATTTAGATCACATGGAAATAAACAATAATAAATTTTTTTAGGTTTAGAATGTTGTATTTTAGATACATTTTAAACAAAGTTTTAGGTACATAGGAAAAATTAATTTCACTATTAGATTTTAATCATACTTCTACATTGCACAAAAAAGGAAAATTAATAAACAAATATAAATAGAATTATAAGTTTATATAGTTTATATATATATATATATATATATATATATATATATATATATATATATATATATATATATGTAGTCATGGTAAATGAGAATGGCGCACCTATATATGTACTGTAGTTATTTAAATTTCAAAAATATTACATTTGCATAATTGACGAGTTTAAAAATTAAAAAGTATAAAGTTCAATTTATTTATAAACATTTTTACTACATTATTCTACTATTTTATAAGCTTTTAGACTGGAATGTTCAATTTGGTACTGACAAAGTCAATTATAAAAAAGGGTGTTAAAAAAGGACGAACAAAAACAACCAGATTACGTAACCATTATTAACTAAAGGTCTGAAAAACTACTAGTAAAAAAATGAAAACAAAAATACTCAAAGATTGTGTGTGTGTGTGTGTGCGTGTGTGTGTGTGTGTATAACACAGACAATTTAGGGCAATTTATATATATATATATATATATATATATGTATGTTATTCCAATTAATTTTATTAAATATTTTTGTTTTAAAATAAATTATTATATATTTTTAAAATAACAATTTTTTACACATTATAAAAATCTAATTAATGCGCTACATTTATTTTTAAAAAATTATGACCTTGACATAAACGCTTGTATTACGATGCATAAACTTTAACTTTTTTTGGTTTAAATTCATTAACTTTTTACAAAAATTATTTTTAAAAAGATTTTTTATTTAATTTTTATTTTTAAAGTTAATAATTTTTAAAATAAAATAACTGCTCATACATGTACACACAAATGTAAAAACAATTTTTTTTCCTAAAAATAATAAAATTATTTTTAATAATTTGAGCACAAGGTCGACTTTTATTTTCCGTTTCAAAATTTATAATTTTGATTAAAAAGGGTTCTTATTTCCGTGCTCTTAATACTTATAGTTAAAGCAGCTCAGTGTCGTTATTCGTCTTTCGATAATTATAAATTAGTTCAAAGATTATATAAAAGGGGCACAAAGGTTAAAACAATTGCCGAATGCATGAAAATAGATGTTTTAACTGTATACAACAATTTGAACAATAGAACAAGTTCCAGATCACCCACAGTTGGAATAAAACGTTCAACAAGCAAAAAAGATAATGAGTATATAATTATGCAGCTTAAAAAACACCGAATAACAAATGTAAAATGAATAAAAAATCAATACTTAGAAGGTTTTTAATATTCAATTGTAAGAAGGAGGAAGAAATCTGAAGGTTTCAGTTTTAAAGCGGCTGTTAAGATACCTCTACTCAGTCGTACTCATACAGTCCAGACCTCAATGTAATTGAAAACGTTTTTAGTATTTTAAAACGTGAGGTAAACCGCATGGAAACTGATGTAGCATTGGAAGCATTTTGAAGTACTATATTGCTGCGTTAAGAGATTCCTACCCAAAGCGGATGGCAGAAGATGAACAAAAGCGTAGATATCAATTATATTACTGACACTATTAAGTTTGTTACCTTTATTTTGTATATTTGTGTATTAGTAAATAAAACTGTTTTTTAAACCAATTATCTGTGTTTGTTTTTAAGTATTTATAATGGTGGTATTGTGTATTATATTAAGAATTATTTGCGAATAATATTAAATGTATATATATTAGTAAAGTATTATCTAAGGTATTTATTAATACATTTTAGATATGTCTAAGATAAGTAACAAGTGCTACATAAGGTTCAATATCACAGTAGGTCAACATTGGATTTACTTATGTTACTATCTGTATATATATATATATATATATATATATATATATATATATATATATATATATATATATATATATATATATAATTCCTATACAATAAGAAAATTTAGATGTTTGTGAGCAATAGCATTATTATTGTTAAAACTATTCCCTTTATAAAATAAATTTGCTGTTTCTGATTCATTTTTTTCCATTGGCTTTATATGAAATTAAAATACTTATAATAAATAGAAACATTTTTAGAGACAACATTAAGTTTTAAGAAAAAAGTAAATAATTGAATACAAATTAATGGAGGTTATTATGTAGTAGCTGTGTTGGTAAAAGTCATACTATTTGTAATAAAAACACAATTGTATCCTATAAACCTGACAAATATATTTGTAATAATTAATATTAAACGTATTCACTAATTGCCTCCTAGCTGACAAATGTTTCCCTCGTCTAACACCAAAAGGGTAACAACTACGTTTGGCTTTGCCATAATGTACACTGTTGCCATATTATTATTATTATTATTATTATTATTATTATTATTATTATTATTATTATTATTATTATTATTATTATTATTATTATTACAAAACCCTTTCGCTTTAAAAAAAGCATGGGGCAATAAGATAACAATTACAGCAAAAATTAACATTAAAGTCTCGTAATTCAAAGAGAACATGAAACAACAAAATGTTTCCATCTATTTGAACATTCTGCCAAACGTTTTGCTTGTGCCCATAAAACATTCATTTCAATTAGATCTTCCCGAGTAGTTCTTAGCCAAGTTTTCTTTGGTCTGCCAACCTTTCTTTTACCATTTACAATTGTCTATTCCAAAACCGTTCTTGCTGGTCTTTTGGGTGCAGTAAACGTAGAATTTGACCAAGTAATTTTCTTTGTCTAATTGTAATGATGTCATCGAGTAAACGATGAACGATGACAGAGTTACACAAATGACAGGGTTGAGTGAAAGCCGAAAGGAAGCTCAATTTTCGATTTGCAGAATTTTCAATGCCAAAATGTACACTGTTACCATAAACCATTTACAATAGTAAACATTAACATGACATAACACAAGTTTAAATAGCTTTTCGAATTTCTGTACGAATATCAATACAAGAAATAAATAAAATTTCTTGGCTAAAAGACCGCTTCTTTGCGACAACGTCAGTGTTTACAGGAATTGACGAGGCGATCTTCTATAGGTTTGACGCCGGTTGACAGATTACAGGAAATTACCTTGAAATATCTTTTAACAACGTATTCATTAAACAAGAATCTAGTAAAAACCCATTTATATCGCTGTGCACTCGTTCTCTGCTGATATTAGTCTAGATGTCTGTTGTCACCAAGTCCAGAATGTACCACATAGAGGAGGAACAGTTAGGAAAATATTAAATAATAGTAATAATAATAATAATAATAATAATAATAATAATGATTATTTTGTATTAATAATAGCTATAAATTTCTGGTTTTTTTATGTCATATTTTAAACATTTGAACAAATCGATTGAATTAAAACATAAAATATACTATAGTCTAGAAACATGCAAAAATTACATATTAGAGCAAAGTTTTTCAAACAACAATTTAAAAAATCTTTCAAAAATATTACCAAATATACGTTTAACAAATAATTCAAAACAAAACAAACCTTAGCGTTTGTACTATAATGTACATTGAAAACTCACAATAAACATTGATCACTTTTCATTGTTAATAAATCACATACAATTTTTGCATAATGGTTGTCATTTTATACAAATGAATAAGTAGATGTGGTTGATACATTTCAACTGTCATTTAATGACTTGTAAAGTTACGGTGTTTTGCTAATTATGCATAATAATTTAAAACATAGTTACTTTGTTAAATCAATATTTTATTTCATAATTAGTGTGGTTTTTTACCGAAATAATTCAATCTAGCCAGTCCCAAGCCTGGATAAAGGAGGAGAATTTGAGCGTAAGGTTAACAATCTGGAATGTGTAAAAATTTGTACTGCTACGGAAACAGGACGCCATTACGGCAAACAACGGCAAAAAAGTGATTGCACGTATCTGGATGACAGAGTTACACAACTTATTTGTACCGGACAGTTAAAACAAGTTTTTCGAGAAATGAAATAGTTTAACTTAAATATTTTGAGTATTAGCAAAAGGCTGTGGAAAGGCCAAGGTCATTTCAAGAGTGGAGATACATCAATTTTATATTCTGGACATAGAGAATATCATATTTATGGAGTTGGTATTATGTTGAATAAAAATGTTGCTAAAGTTATGAATGGGTGGAAGCCCGTGAGCGACGGTATCATTTTAGCCAAATTCAACACCAGATTTGTAAAAGTAACAATTGTGCAAGTCTATGTCCCTACTGAGGCTACTGAGGAGAACCAAAAAAAATATCTTCTATAATCAATTACAAAGTTTGTTGAATGATGTGCCAAGAAGAGACAAAAATATTAATCGATGATTTTAATGCGAAATCGAACAAAGACAGATCTGGGTATTTCTCAAATGTTGAACCACATGGCTATGCTGATAGCATAAATGATAATGGTTATAGATTGCTGATGCTAAACAGTCATTGTGGAATAAGTGTTCGCAACACACTTTTCGCTCACAAAAATATACACAAGGCAACGTGGATTACTCTCAATGGAAAAACAGTAAACGAGATTGACTACATTTGTATTAGCATAAATTGACGATATTTTATGCAAGATGTACGTGCATATCGCAGTGCAGATGTTGGTTCTGATCACAATCTTGATGTTAAAAAATTTTATTTAAAATTAAAAACAATAGAAATCAGAGAAAATTACTTTCATTTACGTGTAAAAAACTTAAGCAACCAAATATCTCAAACCAATTTTACGATTTCTTAAAAAATACATTGTTTCATAAAACAATTACAGACTGTGTAGCAAATGTGCTGTGTAAAAATGTCCCTTTACAAGGAAACAATGGATTTCATTAGTTTTCTGAAATGTAATTGATTTAAAAAAAAATTTGACAGAGATCAATTTAACAATTCTGTTATCTAAAAATGCTTTGATAATAAGTATAGAACTTTAGATAAACACTCCAAGAAAGTTGTCTCAAAGATAAGAATAATTGGTTAGAAAGCAGATACAAAGAAGCAGATAAGGTAGCAGCAAAAAATAATTCCAAAACTCTGTATAAAATTGTGAAACAACTATCGGGAGTTAGAAAGAACACCGATATTTCAATCCAATAAAAGGATGGTCGTTTACATTTAACGGATTATGAACAATTATTTGGATGGGTAGAGCATTTTAAAGAAGTACTTAATCAGCCCATGCCAAATACCTTCATGGATTTTAATAATAATAATGATATGAATGTGCTCAAAATCCGGAAATATGTATTAATGAAATTTCTGCAACTGATGTGATTTATGTAATTTAAAGGTTGGAAAACGATAAAACAGAAAGACTTAAACGAGATAACTGCAGAAATGCTCAAACATAGAGGTGATGTTGTAGCAAGTGAGCTTACTCATTTATTTAAAGCTATATGGCATAATGAACAAGTTCCGAATGATTGGCGGTAAGGAGTAATTGTTAATCTTTCCAAAATTTTGAGACTTCGTTGTTGTTTTTTGTTTTAATTGTTGTCTTATTGCCCCAGGCTTATTTTTAAAGCAAAAGGGTTTTGTATAATAATAATAATATATTAATACATTTGTACATAATGGTCTACTGACGTTCTTTTCTTTAATTTTAAGTTTATTATTTTGAATGTTTTACGAAAAAGTAATTTTTCAGCAGTGGACATTTTAGCGAAACCGAACGCGGTCCCGCATTTTAATGGGCCGGTGATGGGATTCGAACCCATGGCCACCGAGGTTCAAACTGAACGCTGTATTGCTAAACCACTTCGGCATTTCTATTCTTGACAATAGTGCACTGTACTATTAAAGTTATGTTATATATTAACAGCTTTCCAATTGCAATTATTGTATTTTGCTATTTCGAATATATGGTTATTTAAACATTTTGGTAAATAATTTTGGAAAGTTTATTATTTATTGATATAGACGCTTATATGGTAACTGGGTACATTTTAATTATTATACTTGTACTCAACTGTATTTATCCGATTTTTTTCACACCCCTTTTCTGTATTAAAACAATTATGTCATGTAAATATTACTGATTTATTTATTGTTATTACTTTAAATGTTTTAGGAAAAATATGTTTTGCAAAGTGACTTTACTGTCAAACGAAGAACCGCATTTAATGCCGGTTGTAACAATTATAATTATATTTACTCAAGTTTGAATCAAGCGTTGTAACTCTGAGACTGCTCTCGTACAATTAAGTATTGTAACCAATTTATTGCTACTTTTGAATTTCAAAATTGTTTAAGTTGAGCTTTTTAGCAGTAAACGTCTAATAGTAGAAGAAAAAAATGTTTTACCTTTTTTTGACGTAATCTACAGGATGGCTTTTAGACATTAACAGAACAAATTAGTAAAGCGGAGTTTTCAGTTTTTACCCTTTACTTACATTTAAGAAAGTTTTGTTTTAGAATTGGCTTAATGGAATATTTAAAGTTCAAATATTTTGCAATTTGTATCGACAATAGAATTACAGGCTGCAATTAAAGATTACATAAGCCCAAGTGGTGCAATATTTTACTTAATTGAAAGTAATTAATTCATGTTTAACACTGTAATTATATTACAACAATCTATAAGTTTGTTAATTATAGTAAACAAATAAATAATTTTTTATACGTATTGAAATTAACAACAACTGTTATTATAAAAAAATTGATTGCGTTAGCACATATTAAAAAATAATTTATTGAATTTTGTATTATACAAAAATCTGTCCAAAATGCCTTTAGAAATAGTACATGTATGTTGCTTAAGATATGTACCTAAATTAATAAAGATTATGTGTAGTGTAACTTTAGTTGTAGTTTACATATTTAAATCCTAAACAATTTAAAAAAAATAGATTTTGTTTAATCACATTATAAAACTGAGTACAAAAATATATCAGCTGGCAATTTTTTAAGTAGCATTAATTTTATTATTTTGTTTTAATAATAAATAAATAAAGATTAAATGATAGCAATCAACTTTAGATCATTTGGCAGTTAATAAAAACAATTACTTACATTGCTTTTTTTTATCAAATTACATAATTTTAATTATAAGTTTAAAAATAAACCATTATTATAACACAATTGCAATCAGATAACACAAACTTTTATTTCATCGCATTTTTTAAAATTATTTTGAAACAATGCAAAATAATATAATTTGTCAAAATAAAATAGTCAGTACACAACATTGAATTCTTTAGCTTTGGGTTAATAAGCGGAATGACGCTTATAATAAATTGGAGAAAACCATAAACATAACCTAATATAATAAAAATAAATAATTATATATATATATATATATATATATATATATATATATATATTCTAATGTTTACGTTATGTTTCTTTGTCTAAGTTAAAACTTAATGCTGATTATACTAGAAAATCTATTTTTTCATCATTATCTTTTTAATATTATTATTGTCAGATTAAAATATTTTAGTAAAAGTACACTTTAAATTATTTAGCGGTGGTTTAACGGTACAGCGCTCAAATTCGGACCTCGGTAGGTGTGGGTTCGAATTCCATTACCGGCACTAAAATGAAAGCCCTGTGCTCGGCTTTGCTAAAATATCTACTGTTGAAAGATGTTTCTCGTAAAACATTCAAAGTAGCAAACATAAAATAATTTTAAAAAATTATATACTATAGGTGAGAGCAAACATCGAAATGTTACAAGTTTTATTCAAATAATTACAAAAACAAAATTAATTGGAATAGAAAAACAAACTGTAGTGCTTATACAATCTGATTATTCAAAAATAATGTAAAAAGACTAATTTAGTAAAAACAATTATAGAAAAAATGGTAAAGTATAATTAGTAATAATATAGATTGCTACCTAAGTTGAGAAAACCCATATGGAGAGCAAAATCTCACACAGTAACGTAATTTAAATATCTATGGTATTGGGTAAAACTAATTTAAAATTGAATGACATGAATTAAATTAGTAAATAATTTTAGTAAATATTGAACCCAATAGATAACTTTTGTATTGGATGTAAATATATATATATATATATATATATATATATATATATATATATATATATATATATATATATATAATTTATATTTTTTTATTGATGCTGATGAAGTTAGGATACAAAACAAATTTAGATGTGTTTTATGCAGTTAAGTAAGTAACGCTGTAATTGATAGTAAAATATTTACACTCAATTACATTTATTAACGCCTTGTGCATTTACGATACGCTGTTCAAACATATTTTTGTTTTTTTTAAATTTTTGAAAACGTTTCCCACACATTTGTTTTTTATTTAATTAAAGTTATTATTTTTGTTTTTATTTATACATTAAACTTTATTCAGTTTGTGCAGAACAAAGAATGACATTTATCATAGCTATATGCATATATATATATATATATATATATATATATATATATATATATAAGCATTTTTATATGTGTAAACTGAACGAAACATAAAGTATACAAACAAAATTAAAAAATTAAAAACTTGTTAAAATAATTAGCAACTTGATATTTGCATCTTTAAACTTCATATTGTAATCGATAGCATTAATAAATGTTATATTAAAAAATATGTTTTTCTAAGAAAATAGTTAACTGTAATGTTATACCTACAATAAAATAAGTAACATTTTTAAAATCAGCTTATTAAGCTTAAATGATGCTTAATGTTCATTAACATATGACATTCTATTTCATTTTGTTTCCATTATTTGTACTATTACCTTTTTAATTTTTGTTGTTTTTTTATATTGATGGTGAAAATGTATTTTACGCTAAATGTATCTCTAGTGAAATACTAAAGCTTAATAATAATAATAATAATAATAATAATAATAATAATAATAATAATAATAACGAAAGTCAATGGAAAAATATTACAAGAGTTTAAGCATAGGACAAGCGACTCAACTTTTACACAAAACAATGTACCTTGCTGTTATAGGAACCAAGTAATAGGAACAATGTTTAACCCGTGTTTTACAAATTTAAGCAGACGTTGTACAAATTAAAATTGTTAATTTTTTGTAGATAAAGTAACTAAAAGTTGTGTCAATTGGTTTCGCAGTTTTCATTACAGAATTCCAATTTCTTACAACCTATTGCCGGAGTGATTGGAAGGTACAGCAAGCGACTTAAACCTGGATGGATTCAATTCCTACCTCCGGCACTGAATAGAAGCTTTACTAAATTGTCTATTGCTAAAAATGTTTCTTGTATAACATTACAAGTAGTACAAATTAAAATTAAAAAAAAATGAGTTGCAATAATTTATCAGTCATTTCATATTAGTGTCATAATTTACAAAACAAAAAAACTGGATATAGTAAAAACGCTTTTAATAAAAACCAAACTTGGTGAAAATAAACGTGTTTCAATGTTTATGTGGAAATTGTTTAAACTGGATTAAATAAAAAAAGTATTAACAGGACAAATTATTAAAGTCCAATTTAACGAAGAAAAATGCTACATGGAAAGTAGAAGGTAAAAGAAACAGGCGTTGGTTGGACAAAATATGTTTAAAATGGGAATTGACAGAAAGTAAGGCTGCGACGGAACGAAATAAAGAAAAATATCAATTTTTTACAAAAGAGAAAAAAACTGTTGAAAATGAAAAAGTAAATGTAATACAAAATGAACACTTCTTCTTAAAAACAATTATCCAGTAACGTTTTAAAGCAAATATACCAATAGTAAACCAGTAACATATTTCAATAGTATATAATATATTATTTTGCCAGAAATATTAAGCAAATAAGATAACTTTGCAATTACAAAATTTTATAACAGAATATTAACATCATTATTATTAGATTATCATTATTATTATCATTATTATTATTATTATTATTATTATTATTATTATTATTATTACTATTATTATTATTATTATTACTATTATTATTATTATTATTATTATTATTATTACTATTATTATTATTATTATTATTATTATTATTATTATTATCATTATTATTATATTAATATTATTCTTATTATTACTATTATTATTACTATTATTATTACTATTATTATCATTATCATTATTATCATTATTATTATTATTAATATTAATATTAATATTATTATTATTATTATTATTATTAATATTAATATTAATATTATTATTATTATTATTACTATTATTATTACTATTATTATTATAATTATTATAATTATAATTATTATTATTATTATTGTTTTTATTATTATTATTATTATTATTATTATTAATAATAGTAATATTAGAAAACTACTTTAGAAAGTCATGGGGAAACAAGATAACAGTAGCAAAATATACGATAGCAACAAAATTCTATAATTTAAAAAGAACGTAGGACAACTTAGTGATTCCATGTGTCCGACTATGTCATTTTTGATTTTACGAGAAGTTTATTTTAATTAAATCTTGTCCACTAGTTTCTAGGCACGTGTTCTGTGGCCTCTATTTTGCTATCTTTCATTGTGTATTTTAAAACTGTTATTGCTAGTCTTTCGGACAATAAAGGTAAAATTTAATCAAGCAAGTATTTGTTTAATTGTCACTGCGTGATTTTTCTTTGCCGTAAGATAATAATAATTTTTTACATAAATTTACAAATTGTCAAATCTTGATCTCAAACCCATTTTCTACATCCAGGCTTAATAATAATATTTTTTTTTCTAACCAATAAAATGTCACTTAATTGTCAATATTTCAAAATTTGTAAATGTAACAAAAACTTGCAAGTTTATATCAAACAAAAAATAACAAACTTTTTAAAGCACAAAAATAAAATGGTTAAATTACAATTTCATCTTTTTTTGGAATAGTGTAAAATAAATATACATACGTGTTAATAAAATAAAATATAATAGAACATTTTGTTAAATATTTGCTTGTGTATTTATTCATTTATTAATATAAGGGATGTTAATGATCCCTGGGATTTGAGTAATAATTATAAAGTCTCAATTTTCAGTAATGGTAATTTTCCTGAATGTTCGTCCTCCGTGTAGTCCATCCTGGACTACAATCGGTAACAAAATTGAATCCTATATTGACCTGCTTATATATACTACTTACCAATAAATACCTTGGATAAAACCATTAAAGAAAATGTTTTGAAAAAGTTAGTCATTAAACTGAAACATTTTTAGAAAGTACAACGTAGAAAAAATGAGCAAAATGACGTATATTGTTAATTACAATTGATTCACAACTAAAGGTTGTCTAAAATAATGAAAATAACATCAAAAATTGTTTAAAAATAGAGAGCATAGTTAATTTTTTGGTTACTAAATAATTGATTGTATAATACGCTACAAAATATTAAATAATAAATGCAATTGTTTCTATCTTATCCTACGTTACGTTTAAATTGCGTTTTTTCTTGTCAATAAATGAAATTAAATTCAGTTCAAATTAAGTTTGCCGATAGATAACATGGAATATTACTTTTTTTAAATTATTGTAACTTTGGCATAAGGAAATTACAAATATTAGTCTTTTTTTAAATAAAAATACTGTAATTTGTTACATAATAATTATTTTATACTTTTTTTACACAACCAATACAATGGTTTACACATAAATATGTTTTTTTAACTTACACAAATTGTGACTATACAACTCCGCCTAATTTGGATCAGAAATGAATCAATTTAGCCAGTCCCAAGCCTAGATAAAGGAGGAGGGTTTAAACGCGCAAGGTTAGCAACCTGGTTTCTGTAAAAAAATTATGCTGCTACAGAAACAATACAAGAGGATGTCATTCTGGCAAACAACGGCAAAGAAGTGACCGCATGTATTTAAATATCAGAGTTACACAGATGCCAGGTTTGAGTGAAAGCCGAAAGGAAGCTCAATCTTCGATTTGCAGAATCTTTAATACCAACAAGATTTTATTGTTGTTTTTTTGCTGTAATTGTTGTCTTATTGCCTCCATACTTATTTTTAAAGCAAAAGGGTTTTGTATAATATAATATATAATAAATATAGCAGTGATTATACATTGTTGCCTATTTTGGCATGCAACAAATCAACCTTTTTAACATCAAACCTGGCAGTATGCAAGAACCTATATAGTAAAGTCCTAATGAAAGGGTTTCTTCACTTGCTAAACCGGTAGTAAAGTTGCATGCGCTGGCTTGACACCAGATAAGGCGTGGGTTCAAGTTCATCTGTGTGTGTGTGTGTGTGTAAAACTCGAAAGGTATGCGCTACTGATGATTCTAAATGCAAGGATGAAACAGCTGTACAGTGCTCCTGGTTGACTTATAGACCTAGTAAATTTATTATTCAAGTGAATCCGACAATACTAATATGACATTTCTAAAAACAAATAATTTCTTAAATCTCATTGGTAAAACCAAGTGCCTAACACCAAAAAAAAAATTATAAATTTGTTATTATAAAATATACCTCTATCATTTTTGTTTTGCAATAAAAAATTGACTAAACGTTTTATAATTAAACAGTTAAAACATGTTAATTTTTCTGTAGTTTATTGGCAATTTAAAAAAAATTATATTTTATAACTTAAAAAATCAATGTATTTTACTGCTTTTAAGTTACACAATACTTTTTTAACAAATAATTAACGCTTTTTTTACATGTAACTTACTTTGTTGAAAAAATGTGAGTTTTATATAAATTACTTTTTGGAAAATAGTCCTATATTGATTGTTGGCCATTCACATACAATGCTAAGTCTAGCGTCCAACCCCCATTTAAAAGTAACAAAATGGAAATACATTTATTTCTTGTTCAATGTTATTTAAAAATGAAAAACGTTAGATGAACTTGAAGCAAATAATAAACTTATTTTTATCAAAATAGAGGATTATTTATTAAAGTTACAAACAAACTCATTCCCATCATAATTATAAAATGAATCAAAATATAATTTTGAAATGTTTTTCGACCTATTCAAGAATAAACAGTGTTTTAATTGCAAGTTCTTCTCATTTACACAACATTTCGAAATAACGATTTATTTATTCACATTCTTTTTATTCTAATTGTTGTTTTTTAGATAATTAAAAATGATAATATATTTTAAACTTAAATTTAAATATATATATATTTTTTAAATTCTAAGTTGTTTTGTAAAATAAGTTGTTATTTCAAAAAAATTATCTAAAATAATAAAAAATGAATAATTTTGATAAACATGTAAACAACTTAATATATAAATATGTATCCCAAATAATAATAACAGAAGTTGCAGAACTAGAAATAAATACATTGGGTATATTCTTTACTGTCAACAACCAACAAGACATTAATCGTTTGCTGTAGATATTTAATCACATTCATTACACTATGAAAATTAAATAGGAACTTAAAGAAAACAGCACAATTAATGAAGAAAATATACCATATTAATTTACCTCCCAGCTTATGTTTTCTATTATTAATATTTAGAATTATAAAGGGAACTCAATAATATTATATATATATATATATATATATATATATATATATATATATATATGTATATATATGTATATATGTATATATGGTTCTGTTAAATAACAATATGCTAAAAATATTTTTTGTAAAAACATTTTTATAGTAAAAATTCTGCATAAACACTGAAAAACATTTAGAAAATGTTTTATTACTCAAGTTTAAATAAATATTTTTATAGCCGTTAATTTAATAAATTAATGTTTTGGGAAAAAGTTTAACAGTGGTTTTTGTACAAAAGATTATACTTTTATAGCATAAACAATAATAAGTTGCTATTAAAGAGTTTGCATTTTTGAATCACATAATCTTTTCATGGATCAAATGTTATTTTTGAATGTAAAAACAACAGTTGAGTACTTCCAATTGTGCACTATAAGTATATCTTGATATAGAATTATAAATATCTTTATCCGGAAATCGAAAGTTTAATCTCTCAGTTTTATCTTTATTTAGATATATTGTTTACAACAATTAATAATTTACCCAATTGATTAAATCTAATGAATTAAGAGTTATTATTAAAAAAATAGCGTTTTACTTACTGTATAATAATTTTTTGTCTAAATAAATTTATTTTTTTGCATTTTTTAAATGTACAAACAAAAACTTGTTAAATTTTATAATTAAAATATTATCTTGAATAAAAAAGGTTTAATTAATTTTTTTTGCATCTTGAAGTAGTGTTTCATAATGGTTATTGACATGTTTAACTTATTAAATTAATCTTCTACTTTTTCACTATTTTAATAATTACAAATTTTTAAAATTTTAAGTTATCAAAAATTAATACAAATTTATATTACTCATGCTTTATTTACTTATTTATTTTATGTTTATTACTTGGAAACATCTTTCAGCACTGGTGAGACTCGAACGCTTGCCCACCAAAATTCAAATTGAGCGCTGTATCACTAGACCACCCTGGTACATATAAAAAATATATTGTTGTGTATTTTTCAAATTGTTAGCTAACTTATTTCACCTATTGAAATAATAATTGATTGTATTATTCTATCATTTATGTTATTTTGAAAAATAATGTTGACATAATTAAATTAAAATAATTTTCTGTTTTTTTGCATCGTATTTCTGTTATCACGCTACGGGTGTCAAACAATTTCGTGTATATAATAGTGCTAAATGCAATTACTAAAACATAAATAATTTTATTAAAATAAAAATAAATAAATAAATAATTATTAATAATAATAATATTTTGGTCAATTGTATTTTGAAAATAGACGCAATTTATGTAAAAACAAAATGCTAAAATATACAAAGTAGAATCTAAATACTTGCCAATGTTTCCTTTAAAAACAGCGATTAAAAGTAGAGTAAGCTAAATTATTATTATTATTATTATTATTATTATTATTATTATTATTAATATTCTTCTTCTTATTATTATTGTTATTATTATTATGATTATTATTATTGTTATTATTGTTATTATTATTAATATTATCATCATTATCATTAATATTATTATTGTTATTATTATTATTATTATTATTATTATTATTATTATTAGTAGTAGTAGTAGTAGTAGTAGTAGTTAGTAGTAGTAGTAGTAGTAGTAGTAGTAGTAGTAGTAGTAGTAGTAGTAGTAGTAGTAGTAATAGTAATAGTAATGTGTTTTATTAGTTTAAATAGACCTATTAGTATTATAAAATTACTTTGTAGCTTTATTTCAAATAGTGTTTAACCGTGTTCAATAATTTTTTAATATAAGGAATTTTTTTAATGTGTGTGCGTGTTAAAAAAACAATAATAATAAAAAATTTAACTTTAAATTTTTTAAATTTTATGTTTATTACTTTGAATGTTTTCAGTTTTTCAGTAGTGGGCATTTTAGCAAAGTCGAACGTGGGCCCGCATAGCGAAACCGAACGTGAATGTTGTGTACAATTGATACTATAAACAAGAATATTTAAAGAAAACAGCATTCTATGTTTGTGTCTAGTAAAACTACTAATAATTAGTAACTTCACTCTGACGGGTTCATACATTACATACATTTCTTAACAAATCCAAATAATCTGCAATTCACAATTTTTAATTTCAAACATTTAATGTAAATTTATATAAAACAATTTTATTTCTCTTTACAGCAAAACGGTTATAAAAACGAAATAATAATAAAACAAATAGTAATAATAAATAAAATAATAATAATAATAATAACAATAGAAATAACAATAGTAATACTATTAATAAAATAAAAACAATAATAATAATAATAATAATAAAATTTAAAAAAATAAATAATGATAATAATAAGAAGAATAAGAATAAGAATAATGAAGATAAAACAATAATAATAATAATAATAACAATAATAATAACGGTACAATTTTTTTCCTAACCACATTTTCATTATTTTGATTGAATTTATTCAGATGAATATAATATTTTTTAAAACATTTGAATCTAAATCTATTTTTTATCTTCGATTGTTTTGGTAAAGAAAAATGCTAAGAATTAAAGTACTAAATTGTTGCTTCAAAAGTATTTATTAAAAAATGTAGAGTCAGCATAAAAGTGTAATTTTAAACAACACTTATATAAACGTGGATAGTGAACGGAAGTTACATAATTTTTCTTATAATGAATTTTTTACTGATTTGTGTGCTTAATTTTACACATTGTTTAATAAGTAAAATTTATACTTTATGTACATTTAACTTTGACATAATTGTGACGTCATAATAGTAATCAAAACTAAAAATTGACTTATTTATCGGTTTCCAAAAGTAAATTAACAAAATTGTCAGATTCGTTTGAATAATAAATCTGTTTGTTTTTAGTTAACCAGGATTGCTGTACAGCTGTTTTATTCTTGTTTGGGATCATCATCAGTGCATACCTCTCAAGTCTCTCTCACACACTTAAACTTAAACTCATATCCTATTTAGTGTCAGGCCAATGCCTTAATCGTTGATTTATAAGTAGTTAAAGCTGGGTGTATACTTTAACTTTTTATAGTAAATCTAATCAATGCTAATTGTTCAATGTTGTCAAATGCTGTACACGGCTTCTACTAACAAACAAGTAAAACATTCTCCTTCCACGAGGACTTTCACCGTCTAGGTCCCAAAAATAAAATTTGTTTTACTGCGATACATTTAAAAAAATCATTATTTTTTTACCTTGACCACTCGTTTATTTGTTTATCTGTTTTTGTTCTGTACAATGAATGCCAACGATAGCAAAGATTGCCATATCAATATTAACATGATGTTTATGTTATGAAAAAATTATGAATTTTTGTCTAAACAATTAGCGACATTATATAGGGAATGTCTTTCTACAAGTTATCGTGTTTTGAATAGAGAAAAATTACAAAACTGCAACAGCAAACCAATGATTGAAACATTGATATAAAATTGACAAAAGTTTGTAACCTATCAATTTCTGATATTGTAAAAGACAATGTACAAAAATGTTAGCAATTTGTTAATATAAATCTAAACAAAATTATTAAAACATTTACTTCCATTTATTAGAAAGAAAGCCTACTTTCGACAAGTAATGTATTTGATTTGGCATTAATCATAATCAACCTGTCAAATAGAGAATTATATCTGGTAACTTAAATAGTAAAACTTTACAGAATGTTTGTCATGATAAAATGCAACACACTTGCACGATGGTTACTACTGCTTTTCAGAACAATGATCCATATTATACATCCTAAAAGGTAACGTCATATTAATCTAGGTTCACTTTATTTCCTTTATACTTACATTTAGATATTGGAAGAACTGAAATAAACATTTTTTTTTAATTACCTCATCTACTCAACCAAATTGTTAAAAAAAGGCAATTACAAAGATTATTGAATATTTTTTATTTAACAACAACAAAAGTTAGTGAAAAAGTCATATTCCAAGTTTGTATTGCATCTTGAATAATACTTTTCTGTTGTTCACAGTTTTTGGAGGCGTGCAGCAATATGTCAGCCAATCGACTTAGCCATTGTTTCCAAAATAAAGTCCCGGCACGAAACAGCATCTGTCTAAGTACGTTTTTGACCAACTTTCATCTTCTTCCAATTTGCATTTGAACAAGTAGGATTACTTAACGATGCAAAAACAATTAATTGGTAACTAAAATATTCCTGTTTTCAGTATTTTTTTATGCTCGACGTTAAATTGAATATTAATGATTTTACTTATTTATTATGTAAAAAATTAAATATCAACAATACATATTAATACAATTAAAGTCCTATTTTAGTAAAAATTATGCAATTACTAAAAATGTTTCAGTTTAATAACTACATTTAGGGTTGTCGGTTGTTATATAATACAGTCCAGTTTATTTTATACTCAATATTTGTATTATATATTGTTGCATTTGTGGTTGTGTAATAAAAATATGTTTATTAAGGTTTTAAAGCTTAAAGCACCAATATATATATATATGTATATGTTTAATTCTGTTAGATTTTATTCCCTTCATTATACAAAATAGAAAAATCTAATTTTAAAAAGACATCAATTACAATCTTTGTTATTTTTTTGATTTATTTTTTTAAAAATGCAATACAATGTAATTATTTATTTATTCGAGTAAAAATTGGCTTTTTCCAAATAAATTTTATTAAATGATAACATAATAAAGCAATTATATATATATATATATATATATATATATATATATCTGTAAATGTTGCATGTACAAAAACCATTAATAAAATTATTTGCTTTTTAATTCATTTATGTTATTAATGACAATGCAATAACTTTTTAAATGCTTTTCTAAATTCCACATTGAATATTGTATAAATGATTGGATTGAGAAACGAATTAATATAGCCGAGCCACACGGAAATGCTTGTAACAATTTCGGGAATATTACATAATATGGAATTGTGCATAAAGTTGTATTTGAAACAAAATGCTTGCATGATATTGACGGTGAAAAATGGCATCCAACAAATGAGAAATACGCCTGAATTAGTAACAAATCAATTGATTAATTAATTTTTTTTATATAAATTAATTAATTTTTTTAAATTTAAATTAATTTTTTTATGAGGCAATAACACCGTAAATTTTGTGTTGTAGAAACATAAACTTAAGGTATTAAAATATATTTTTAAATAATAATTTTTTAGCACCTTAATTATTATTTTATTAATTATTATTAAAAAAGTGTATATAATGCATTTAGTTATTCCGTTCATGTGAGTGTTGTTTTTAAAATATGCTTTTTTTTATCTAACTCGGTATTTTTAAATAAATATTTCTAAGTAGATATAAAACAATTATTAAGTACTTGACATTATTTTAAATTCTTAATAATTGATTATACAGAAAACCATTAAGAGATTACAAATTAATTTGAATATATTCTTTTTTAAATTTTAAACACTAATTTTTTCAGGGGCTGTATATATATGTTTACAATCCCTAGAAATTCTTGTAGCACACATTATTATTAAATTGAAAACGTTTTTAGGAACCACATATTAAAAAACATACACTATAATATTATACCCAAAATACAATTATGATTTTATCATAATGTAACATTTATAGCAAAAAAAATACATTTAACGTCAACAAAATTATAATAAAAAGTTGAATAAAATTATTAATATATATAATATAACGTTACATTCATTGTACATTAGTTAGTTATTGAAATATTTTTCATTGTACACTGGAAGCCAGTTAATAATAAATAGAATTACTTATTTCTAACCACTTCGATAATGTGTTTTGGTATAATGCAATCTTATCTAATTATATTTAAACAAATAATTTTTCAATTTAGATCTGCTCATAATTTTTTGTTTACTTATATTATAAAAATAAATAACGATAACGTTAGTACAATTACCTAAATATCTACTAAAAATAACTTTTCATATATAATATAATGCTGAATTTAAAATTATTGTATTAACCTAGAACACATTAGTAAAAGTAAATGTGTAACACAAGATATTGTTTTTAATAAATAATACTAATTCTTTCATAAATTATTTTGCATTTTAGTTTTAATGGATATTGTCACACTTGACATACATAACTTTTATATTTCGCTGTATAATAACATTTTACACCTTATAAAAAGTGTGTTTTAAATTATTAAAAATGTTTTGGTAAATAAACGCTTTATAATATTAATTTAAAACATTAATATTTTACATTAATAATTTATCTCGTACAAAAAACGTCAAAACATTAATAAAAATTGTTTTTTATTTAATTTTTATAATACAAAATTGTAATTTTTTGCAGGTTACTACACTAAAATGTCAGCAATGAAAAAATGTTGAAAAATGTTTTGGTTTAATCTTATTCGAAATGTTGTAAACTATAATATATTTTGCAAATTGCAAAACAATTAGTTTATTATAATAAGTGTGTATTGAACATTAATTTTATAAAAAAAAAATTATTTGTGTATTTTTTATGTTATTTAACATAATATTGTCCACTTAAAGTGTTCAATTGCTACTACTAGCACCGCATATAGACCTATGTATGATGTTAATAACATATCCGCTGCTACAATATGTCCAGCGCTTGATTTGGACCTCGGTAAGCATAGATTTAAATTTTACCACAGGCACTAAATTGCAGGCTCACGTTCAGTTTCTCTAAAATGTCTACTGCTAAAAGATGTTTCTCGCAAAACATTTAAAGTAGCAAACATAATATATATATACATAATTTTTATATACTAATAATTTATTAGTCAATAATACTTATGACGTAACAAATGCAGTAAAAAAATTGGATATATCTTTAGATAAAAGTTGATTTGACGTTTACGAATAAAATATTTTAATCTAGAGATTTGTTAAAAATCTAATATTAAAAGTTATTTTTTTTAATAAAACATTTACGCAACTAATTTTCCAATAAATGCCATATAAAAATACGTCACTAATTTATTTCACTTTAGTTTATTCATGCCGGAGTGGTCTAGTGGCACAGCGCTCGAAATTGGACCTCGGTGGGCATCGGAGTTTGAATCCCACTACCGGCACTAAAATGAAGGCCCACATTTGGCTGCGCTAAAATGTCCACTACTGAAAAATATTTCTTGTAAAGCATTCAACGTAATAAACATGAAATAAATAAATAAATACTACAGTGTGTTTGCTTAAATGTTTTTTGCTTATTATTTTGTTGAAGATGCATGTATTTTTAAATGTACACATTGAACTTTTGGTAGATGATAAAACCAACCAAGGGAAAAAGTTGCTAAAAAAGGAGCCAATATGAGTCAGATAACCTTTTGTGTAAGTGTGTGATTACTCGTAAGTTGGGAATGGAAAAGTTTCAAAAAAGTGTGACCAAATTTGCACGATGACGCAATACAAATCGTATAGTGCTATGTAAATATTGATTTTTCCACCTTATATACATTTTTAAGGTCAAACAATATTCTTTTGATAGAAGAATGCACCAACATGACTCACACTCACTCACGGAGGTTGACCAATAGGATTTTTTTTAATTCTTTTTTTTCTTGGTTGATTTTATCATTTACCAATTTTTCCCTGTCCAATACCAATATGAGACGTGGGAAAGTAGCACAGTAGCATAGTAAAAGGATATATAACATACGTCAATTGTTTGAATAAAACAAAATTGTAATTTTTTTGCAATAGCATAATTAAAATGAATTAAACTAAAATTGAATGCTTTAAAGTCTACATTGAAATACAAATGCCGCCTAGATGATATATAGAAAATAATTTTTTAAATTTATGTGCATGTTTGTATATATGATTAACAAACCGCAACCAATTAATACAAGAAACAAGTGATAATGGGAAAAAAAAGGCTAACAAACTTGGTTTAAAACCATTTACAAATATATAATTAAAATGAAATCAAGGATACATGTTGGCTAAATATTCAAACACAAGGAATGATTTTATTATTCCGTGTTCTCTTTAAATTACGGTATTGTGTTTTTCCTTTATTCGTTATTTTGGCAGCCAATGTTTATTTTAAAGAAAGAGTTGTAAAAAATAGTTAACAATAACAATAATAATAATAATAATAATAATAATAATAATAATAATAATAATAATAATAATAATAATAACAACAACAACAATAATATTAATAATAACAATAATATTAATAATAATAATGATAATAATAATAATATTAATAAAAATAACTATACTAACAATAATAATAATAATATTAACAATAACAATAATAGTAATAATAACAATAACAATAATATTAATAATAATAATAATAATAACAATAATCCTACTACTAATAATAATAAGAATAATAAAAGCAATAAAAATAATTGTAATAATAATACTGATAATAATAATAATAATAATAATAATAATAATAATAATAATAATTGTAATAATAATAATAAAAATAAAAATAATATTAATAATAATAATAATACTAATACTACTAATAATATTATTAATACTAGTACTAATACTAATATTTATAATAATAATAATAATAATAATAATAATAATAATAATAATAATTAATAATAATAATAATAATAATAATAATAATAATAATAATAATAATAAGACTAATATTTATAATCCAATAATATTAATGCTAATAATATTATTATTAATATTATTATTATTATTATTATTATTATTATTATTATTATTATTGACTTAATGTTTAATGTATATCACTAGAAATACGTTTATTGTAAAAACTGTATTTTCGCCATTAATAGTAAATAAATATATTAAATAACAAATTTTTAAAAAAACGGTAGTATAAATAATGAGAACAAAATAATATATAAAATGTCATATGATAATAAATGTAGATATAGTCCGTATATTAAACATGTGGTCTAAAAAATGTAATTCAAAATTATTATACTTTGAGTGAGTCATCAAACTATGGGATGTCCAAATTAGTTGGACTAACTTTTTTAATTAAATTATAAAATATATTATAAATACAAATTACGTCTACATAGAAAGCAATTTTATAAATAAATCGTGAATATTCCTTTTTGTTGTATTTTACAAAATGCAGTTTTAACAATAATTTTTAATTCTGATTTGTATAATGTACCTACTCACGTTTGGTGTATATATATATATATTACTAAGAAAAGCAAAAATGAATATCTTTATATAGTTAATTCAACATTTTCAATTTAAAATACAAACAACTAAATGTGTATATTACTAACCTTAACACTACTTTAGTTTTTTACAAAAAACAATTTTGACCGAGTGAACATTTTATAACGAGTACGCGTATGTTGTACGATAATTGAATTCAATACCCGTTAATTAGAGTTCTTTTATTATTGTCTACATTGATTACAATAACAAAAAGCGAACAGTCTAAGATCAGCTTCGTTTATTCAATTGCGTTAAAACATCACTAATTCAAGTTAATTGTTTAAATTACCGTAATGAAATGAACAAGTAAAAACAACTCACGAATCGAAAAACGTTTTTTATATCAAGGGACAATCAATAATTATAATAATCAATCATGTTTCCTTAAATGGTTATAACTAAAAAACGTTAAAAATTGGATTTGTAAAATATTATTAATCCATTTTTATAAATCATGCTTGCTACAATTTAGTAGAATTAAATAAAGATCTGTATTTGGTGCCGGTAATAGTAATTGAACTCATGTGTCTACCCAACCTAGAATCGGCCCACCGAATTTTTTTTTCACATATTTATATTATCGACAAAAAAGTTATCTATTATAACAATTATTCTGCACAAGATCTTAATATGTAAGTCGTTTTTGTTTTTATTAATGTTTTTCCAGTGCATTCTACTTGAAGTCAATAATAATATAAGCAACATTAATAATGTAGTGTAATTTAAAAATATTCAATTGTATTGTAATTATTATTTTATTTTTGTTATTAATATTGGCATAGAATCTTCAGTAGAAGTAGCTTTTAGTACAGAAAAATAGATAAAATTATAAAATAAAATACAATTAGCAGTATGCAACATCAGTCAGAAAAGAGAATAAAATTAAATTGCATAATCTAATACATCCAAAAATTAACGGATTTTTAAAAGTTATATGCATCAAGGTATTAATATAATGTTTTAAGAAAAAGCGATAATATTTTAAGACGCGAACTAAATGGTAAAGCGCCAGCCTTAAGCGATTGTATTGATAACATGATTTGCATAATTACATTGTTGAAAAGTGCAGTTTATTGTACTCAATTTACATTTCAATTATTAATTGTAATTCTATAACAAAAATTATTCATTGCAAATAGTAAATCAAAATATCCCATATTTTTTTTGATTCTATTAAAACAAAATTAGGTTAACTGAAAGATGACTATTATTATGCATAATTTGTTTTAATACCGTTTCGTTTTTGAAAGCATGGGGCAACTCAAAATTGTTCGTACATAAAAACTATGTAATTTAATCTTGTCTTATTTTTTGACTGATGTTACATACTGCTAATTGCATCGTATTTTTATAATTGTACATAATCTTTGTGTGCTAGAAGCTACTTCTACTAAAGTATCTAGGCCAATAACCATAATAGTAATAATAATAATAATAGTAATAATAATAATAATAGTAATAATAATAATAATAATAATAATAATAATAATAATAATAATAATAATAATAATAATGATAATAATAGTAATAATAATAGTAATAATAATAATAATAAAGCTTTTTGTAAACATTTTAACCGGTAACAAAGGAATGAATTAATATAAAAACCAACATATATATAATCTGAGCTGTTTTTATACGTTTCAACAACAATATAGGTAAAATAAAATAATTAATAATTCTAAAATTTAGTGCACGTTTTTATAGTAAACTCATGCAAGCGTTACAACAAAAATATAATCTAATCAAATTACAGACTGACTAAAATTATATATTTTCCTTATACAAACATAACATATTTAGGTAATAAAATTAGTTGTCTTTTATTTATAATAATAATAATAATAATAATAATAATAATAATAATAATAATAACAGTAATAATCGATATACTGAAGCAATAATTGTTATTAGAATGTTTTTAATGAGCTATTATTTTTAAAGGAATTTATATGAACTATGTATGTTGTAATTTTATAACTGAAAACAATGTTACAATTTGTAATATATAATATATATATATATATATATATATATATATATATATATATATATATATATATATATATTAATGCTTCCTATATTGATAAGTGTACATTCAGGTAAAATTGCAATTAATGAAAGATTTACTGTTAGTAGAAGAATAACAATAAGTGTAAAGCAAAAGTAGATAAGCAATAAAAGCAATAAATGATTATAATTAATTTTAACATATATGTTTTAATAATAATAATAATAATAATAATAATAATAATAATAATAATAATAATAATAATAATAATAATATTGTTATTATTAATTTGAGTGCAAGATTTTCAATTGTAAAGTAATTTGCCAACGTTTTTCCATAAACCTGCACTTCTAACTAGATTGCTTGTTTTTTTAAACATCTCGAATTTGGTTTATGCCAGTTTTTGAGTTTTAAAATATATAATCATAACGCTATATATTTTAAAACAACGTGCATTAAACTATGTTTGATTTTGTCTTTAAATTGCTAAAATAAAAACTGGTTCTGTATATTAGAAAATAATATTGTATAAAATAAGCTGTTTTCCGTGTTTTTATAACAAAACGTATCTCCTTTGCTTATATTCAAGACAATTTTGATTTTTTTTAAATTAAAATAAATGTCCAAGTTTCTTGATAGTATGTTTTAAGCCCTGTTGTCTTTTATTAAAGAAATAGCAACCTTTATTAAAATGTGCACAAACAACAGAAAAATCAATACGTAGCGCACTTGAGCGTTCAAGTAAACAATTAGAAATATGCAAAATAAAGAAATGTATTGTTTATTTTTTATCTAAACTAATTGAACTTTTTTTTACACTGTTAAAACAATTTTGAGTATAAAAAAACGTTTTGAACGTTTAACTTGAACTTAGGCAAATATTAAGTTCAATCTCGACAATTGGACTCAAACGTACGATTCAATTGGTCTTACTAACAAATGTCTTTTCTGTCAAAACATTCAAAATAGTAACGGTAAAAAAATAAATAAAGTAAAATGTAAATACTTTTTAATAACAACGTTTGAACAGTTATATTGTAGTAAAATTTATAATTAAAAATTATTGAACAACACGTTTTTAATGTTTATGAGAAATTTATAGAAAATAATTTGGAAAGATATGTGCTTTCTATACGTCAATAGTTTAAATGTTTTTTGGAAAAAGTAGAAACTTATTTTAGTTATTAATAAACTTGAAATATGTTGACACACACATAGTTAGAGAATTAGAAAAACCATGTTTTATAATTTAAAATTTTCTCAAAATAAAAACTTTATAGAAAATATTTTTTATTGCAAGGTTGTTTTATTATTTTTAAATTATAAAATTTATTTGCCTGATTTAAAGACAAGAAATAGAATCAAGTGAAAATAATTTAACAAAAACTTACGCTTGGAAAAACATTTAAATTTTAATATTATTATTATTATTATTCTATTGTGTGCTTTATACATAGTAAACAAATTAAACAAAAGTTTTTGTTAGAAACATTGTTTACATGTTGTAGAGAAAAATAAACAAGGAAAGTTGAAAGTTATAAAAACAATGTTTTTTGAGATACACCACAGTTATACGGAATTTTAACAAAAAACACATTAATAATCAATAATAAAAACAACATGATATATTAAAGACTAAAATGTAAATATAAGTATTAGTTATTATTGATTCAGACAGTTGTATTAATGAAAACGAGTATGTACTTTTTGTCGCATTTTAAATTTGTTTTGAATTAAATTGTTTTAAACATTGATTTAAATAATCATAAGTATTAGTAATAACTTTGTTTACTAAGCCAGATTTGGAAAGGCAATGTCAGTCTTTTGTAGACTCAAATCAATATGATCATGCTCTTCTATTCGCCTGAAGACAAAATTTTGTTTGTACGCATCAATAATCATTCCTACGGCAATATATGGGAGTAAAATGTGGAAGCGCACGGACAAGATTGATAAGATGGTGAACGTTTTTCATTGCCGGTGTCCTAAAAGTATTTTAAAGATTGCCTGGCATAATCACATTTCAAATAATGAGATCATAAGAAGAACTGACTCTCGTTCACTTTATGACATCATTACAATTAGACAAAAAAAATTACTTCGTCAAATTCTACGTTTACTGCACCCAAAAGACCAGCTAGAACGGTTTTGGAGTAGACAATTGTAAATGGTAAAAAAAAGTTTGGCAAACTACTCAAAACTTGGCTAAGAACCATTGGGGAAGATCTAGCTAAAATGAATGTTTCATGGGAGAGGGATCAAGCAAAACGTTTGGCAGAATGTTTAAATACATAGAAACATTTTGTTGTCTCATGTTCCCTTTTGAATTACGAAACTTTGTTGTTGTTGTTATTATTATTATTATTTCTTGCTGTAATTGTTGTCATACTGCCCCATGCTCATTTTCTAAAGCAAAATGGTTTTGTACTAATAATAATTACTATTATTATATAGCTTTATAATTGTAAAAGTGATTTACTGATAATTTAATTAATTAGTAACATTTTTGTACCCTTTACATCCAACAATGATGGAAACATTTTAAAAATTACAAAATAATTGAAATAGTCGCTTGAAAATAAATTAAATTATAAACTATGTGTAGATATATAAAAATAGATAATAAATGTTATAGTATTCAATATTTTTGGTAATATTTATTGCTTCTTAAAATTTTTTTAAGACATTTTTTGATCTAAGGTTGTGAAATAAATATTTTATAAATATTAAAATTTTATAGCTTTTATTATTTATTTATTTATTTTTATAATATAAATTATTTGAAAAAAAACTATTTCAATTGTTTAAAAGTTTTGTTTTAATTTCTACATGTTTGATTTTAACGTAAATTAAAATTTTATAATAATATTTTGGTTACTATTTTAATACTACCTTCAAGTACGTGTTTAGAGAATGTTTTATTACAACTTCGATGTATATTATATAATTAAATAGCATTACAAAAGCGAATTAATTATACTGCACTATTTTTTACAATAGCTTGTTTATCAACTATATATATGCTTGCTATTTAATTTTTAATTTATTTTTATCACTTTAATTGTTTTACTGAAAACGCATTTTTCAACAGTGGGCATTTTAAGAAAGCCAAACATAGGCCCGCATTTGGTGCCGGTTAAGCGCTGTACCCCTAAACCATACGTACAATCAATAAAACGTGTCCATTGTACAACATTCTACTAAATGCAAATTTCTGTTTGTTTAATTGAAGTGTTAAAATGTTTTCAAATAATTATTGTGATTTGTCGCGTTGTTCAATAAAAAGAAATAATATATTTCAAAACGTAGCTAAAACTTTGTTAAAATAGATATACGTAACGAAAAACAAAAACAAATACAACGCACATTCAACAACAATTAATAAAAATTGTGCAATTAATTAAGGGATTGTTTTAAAACAAAATAATTTTAACAATAATGAACTAAATGTTAATTATATTTATATATTCTCTTTTTTCCCATTTCAGTTTTTCCCTTTTTAGTAGGGAATTTTTGTTTTTGAAAAGGTTTTTTAATTTGTTTTTGTGTCAAACCTAATTTCTTAAAAATCTTTTTTATGTATATATATAATTGCTGTAATGCTTATTATTTTTTGTAATAAATAATAAAAAGGTATACACAAAAAACAATAATGCCGGACCAATATAATACTAAAAACAATTATTATCTGCAAACTGTGTTTTTTTTGCAAAATTAATTAACAGTGACATTTTAACATAACTCGGTGCAGTTGGAATCTATTTATTTTAATTATGTTTGAAAGTAGATTTGCAAATAAAGGTAAAAATAACATCAAAAGACATTACAAATTAAATTTAAAAATTATTTTTGTTTTCTTCAGTCATGTATGACAAAAAAACAAGCGTACATGTAACTTTCTATTCCATTTTACAAAATTTTAATGTTTTCTTAGGAGGAAGCTATTTCTTGGCAAAGCTCAATCTCATTTGGTGGACCGGTGGTGAGAATCGAACACAGGTTTAAGTCGAGCGCCGTGCCTCTAGACTACTTCGGCACAAAAATAAATTTTTTTCAAAACCAGCTCTACACAATAATCTGCATTGCTAAAATTAATTAAAATTCAAGTTTTACAATTGCACTATGCAAATTATTATTATTGCTTGAATGCTTTATAAAGATTAATATTTTCAGCAAGTAGAAATTTGACCGGGGCGAAAGTGCGTTTACTATTTAGTGTTGATAAAGTCACTCAAACTCTTATCTATCCAAGTTCAGTTCTATACATGTTTTACTAGACCACACTGTATAAGGCATTATACATTGTGCCGGAATGGTCTAGCGGTACAGCGCTCGAATTTGGACCTTGGTGGACATGGGTTCAAATCCTACCAGCGGCACTAAAATGCGGGCCCACGTTCGGTTTCGCTAAAATGTCCACTGTTGAAAGATGTTTCTCGTAAAACATTCAAAGTAGCAGACATAAAATAAAAAAAATAAAAATAAAACACAGCATTATTAATGCACTTTGTATGAATACATGAATAAATTAAACATTTGTATTTCTTTATGCAAACATTTTAATACTCTATAATTATTTTAAAAAAATTAATGTTTAATTGCTACTACCATGTTATAAACCTTCTTATGAATTCTACCAAAATTGGCTATCCTACTAAACATTGAGAAATGTAGCAAATTTTATAATGAAAGATCTAACAGAAAATAACATTTAAAGGATTGTCAGTCATAGACATGTAAAGAATTTGAGGAATTACCATTCGTTAAAAGCACAAATTATAATACATTTACAGGATTTGTCAACCGCCAATATTTCACTCTGAAAGGCTTCAGTTCAAAATAAAAAACGCGGATTTGTGATGTTTTATAGGACGTGAAAAGGATACATCAATGAAACTAGTGTACCATTCATCTGATTGGCTTAGAGTCAAATAATTTTATTATAAATCATTAATCTACTTAAATTATGTTAATAAAATATTTATTACACAGAATTACAAACAAAAACAATTTATAAAAAACATCCTGCTTTCAAAGAACTACTTCATCTATAATAAAAACCATTTTTAGTGTTTCTCTTTAACACAACAATTGTACATTTAAAACCCGGTTTGAAAAACAGTATTTTGATAAATGATGTGTAAACACTCACATAAACATTAGTTAAAATGAATTTACAGTCAGTAACGAAATTGAAATTTTTATTAACCTACTTTGATATTTAATAATATATATTATTTTATACTTATCTAGGCATAAGTAACACTTATGAATAAATACCTTAGATAATACTTTACCTATATATATATATATATATATATATAATGGTAAAGTATTGTCTAAGGTACTTATTAACAAGTGTTACTTATGGTTAAGATAAGTAGAAGTGCTAAAGCAGGTCAATAAGGGATTCAATTTCGTTACCTATTTGAACATATAGCGCCGTTCTAAATATAGTGACATTAATGGCAAATATTATTAACATTAATAAATTACTTTATTATATTGCCTTGAAAACAGAAGATTATTAATTAAATTTTTATTACTTGGTGTAGAAATCACATATGTTATTACCTTTAAACATATTTACGTAATATATATATATATATATATATACATTAGGACAAATAAACACATTTTTTTGCCATTAATCATTAAAGGACAAAACGATTATTTACCTCCTAAAAGTTTAATGGGATAAATTATACTCTATAATTAGATTATTACAAATAGCATAATATTGAATTATTTTAAGTAAAAATATAAAAAATTTTAATGTTTGTTTACCTCGTTGATTGCAAATGTGTTAAACAATTTCAATATTTAAAATAAAATATTGCGAAAATTAATTTTGAAGCAATAAGATAATCTAGAATTGTTAGATCAAAATTGTCAGATTCACTTAAATAATAAATCTACTTGGTTTGCGCACTGTACAGCTGTTTCATCCTTATTTGGAATTATTAGCAGGGCAAACCTTTCAAGTTTTACACACACACACACACACCACTAAGATACTAGTGGTTAAACTTGACTTTGTAAGTTTATTATTTATGGTTCAACTGATCAATTCTAATTGCTTTGTGTCTTCAAATGTCGCATTTTAATACCGCTAAAAAGCAAGTATGTGATTCCTTTCACTATGACTATGTGCCGGGGTGGTCTAGCGGTACAGCGCTCAAATTCGGACCTCGGTGGACATGGGTTCGAATCCCACGGCACTAAATGCGGGCCCACGTTTGGCTTCGCTAATTGTCCACAGCTGAAAGATGTTTTTCGTAAAACATTCAAAGTAGTAAACATAAATAAATAAATAAATAAAATATAGGTCTTTGTATACTTCCAGGTTTAATAGCCTTATATGACACGGTTTAGTGCTCCTGATTGATTAAAACCAAGTAGATTTATCATTTATATGAATTTGACAATTTCAATTTAAAAATTTGAAATAAAAACTTTTAAAAAGCCATTAATAAATAAGGAAATTTTTACAATTGATTTGTTTTATTATACTACATGGGTTTGATCCCAATCCTTGGCACTAAATACTGGCCCACGTTCGGCTCCGCTAAAATGTTCACTGTTGACAGATGATTGCTGTACAACATTTAAAACAGCAAAAATAAAATTTAAAATAGATTGTTACAAATAAACAAACCAATATATTCAATTAACTGTTAAGCTTATTAAGTGAAATATGTTTAGTACCGCAGTATTCTCGTTATACAATGTTCGAGTTAGTCCTGGGTAGGCACTAAATGTAGGCATACGTTCAGTTTTGCTAAATGTCCACTGCTGGAAGATGCTTTCTGTAAAACACTCCAACCAGTATATATATATATATATATATATATATATATATATATATAATATGCAAGAACGGTTTCAATTTGAAAAAATATCTAGTAATTAAAAAGGGTGTGTCTAATTAGATACCAATTTATTTACGATCTGTTAAGGAAAACTAACAGAATGCATCAAGTAATTATGCAGGCAAAAACTCTCTATACAAAAATAATTTTTGTGCACTTAAGTGCAAAATAAACTATTTTTAAAACAATATAAAATAAGCTAAAAATTTGTATTGTGTATTTTTATTTTAACCTATAAGTAAAGTAATAGTTAAAATTAACAAGGTTTATTGTGTAAAATTAGAAAATAGCTAATATAACAATTTTGTTTTTAATTTCTTAATAATGACAATTATTTTTTTAAAATTAACGTTTAATTAAATAATTAATTGACATACATGTAAGAAATTGACAGAAGAAAATTATTAAGCTTAAAATTTAAATTTATTTCTTAAAAAATGTCATTTTAAACATTTATCATTATACTTCATTTAAATGTGAATATATATGTTTATAATTTTAGTAAGTTGGTTTTATTTCCACGTCTGTTTTGGAGATATGCATGTTCTTATCCGCGAAACTGTAAACTAAACACTACGGATTAATTGTTTAAAACGAAAGTGTTGAGGACAAAGTCAAACAATTATTTACCCAATAGAATTAGTACATAATACCGTTGATTCCTTTACCTCATTGGTAAAGACGGAAAAAGCAATAATGATGTTAAAGTCAGACTTGGAAAGGCAATGTCAGTCTTTCATAAACTCAAATCAATATGGTCATGTTATTCCACCCGCCTGATGGCAAAACTTTGTTTGTACCTATTAGTGATTGTTTCTACAATATAGGGCAGTGAAATGTGGAAGCAAACAGAAACATTTAATTAGATGGTGGATGTTTTTTATCGCTGGTATTTTGGAAGCATTTTAAAGATTACCTGGCGCAATTACACATTAAATAATGAGATCATGAAAAAAACTGATTCTTGTTTATTATTACAATTAGACGAAGAAAAAAAAGGTTGAGGTAGATTAGAAGAAACTTGGTCAAAAATAATTCGGGAAGATCGGATTGAAATGAATGTTTTATCGGATCAAACGAAACGTTTGGCAAAATGTTCACATGCATGGAACAATTTTGTTGTCTTATGTTATTTTTAAATTATGGGACTTTGTTTTTGTTTTTTGCTACAATTGTTATCTTTAAAAGAAAAAGGGTTTTGTAGTAACAATAATACCAATAATATTATCATCAATTTTACATATGTACACATAATTTATAAAATAATTAATTAGCTTGTTTTTTAATTTCTAAAAAGTTTGTAAATTCTTGTTTTTGATATAAAATAATATTTTGTAACAATATTTATTTATTATGTATATTAATACAAAGGTATTTTAGTGCAAACTTTTTGATAAAAATATTATTTCACTTGTTTTCTTATTTTTTTTCGTGTTTCATATTAATGATTAATAATGAAAATATGTTAATCTCCTGAATATGTATTTATTGGAGTATTAAAGTTCTCTATATTACTAACTACTACTACTACTACTACTACTACTACTATAACTACTACTAGAAACAATTTTAATAGCAAAAAGTTTGTTAAGATTTTTACAAACAATGTTTTAGCCTACATTGCAACAAAATAATTTAAGATAATGCTTTAATACATTTTTAAAGAAAAAGAGAATAACTTGTTAAGTTATCTAGATTACACAATATTAGTAAACAAAAAAGTGCGTTTTATCTATTTTTTATGAATTTAAATCTAAATTTTATTAAGATTTTAAAAACTCAAGCAACTGGTTGTTTGAAAATAAAATAATGTACTTTTGTAGAATAAATTAATGAGAAAATGGATAAGTAAAATTTAATTTCATAGTCGGAATTAAAGAAATAGTTTTAAATTTCTTGGTTATAGTTTATTGGCCTACATAAATTATTATGGAACAAATTATGAGGGTATTTTAAATTTTAATAAACAGTGGTAATATGTGGATTATTAGTAGAATAAAAATTGTATATTTAAACTGTAAATTATTTTTACATATTATTTTTTATGGATAATGCTAAAATTCTATTAGAAAACGTTAAATATAACTAAAATCTGTGACAAATAGTACTAATTTTAAACATTTTAATTTGTCAATGTCGTATGTTAATATGGTAAATACTTGAAATTGATTTTAGCTGATATATATATATATATAAATTTAAGTTTTTAAAGCACTTTAAAGTAGAAAAACCGCCAAACTAATTGATAAATAAATTTATAATTTATCAATGTATTGAAATTTAATCAGTTAATTTACTATAGAAAAAAGTATTTATATGTAATAAATAGTTTAATAAAATTATTGCCAAAAAGAAAAATGAATTAAAATTGAGAAAAATACTTTAAATACAATTTTTTTAAATGAAAATTTGCATATATATAAATAAATTAAAACATTTGCACAAAACCCATTTAACTAAATTGTATTTTAACTAAAACAGTTTTTAAATTTTAAATTTTAATTATTTATATTTTAATTATAAAAACGATATTTGTACATTTATTTAAATAATTTTTACAAATAAAAATACAACAATTAATATTAATATTCAAATATAGTGATTTAAAACGTTTCTTTTTAAATAAATACAAAAAATGTAATTTAAAAGTATGCATATATATAGAAAAAATATCATATAGTTTATATTTTCAATTTAGTGTATTAAATAAAGATTTTTAATTTTGATACATAAATAATGCTAAAATTGAATGTTACAAACATACTTTGTAATTATGTAAACCCTATTTTTAAGTAGCACTTTAAGACTGATTATGGCATTCTTGTTTTTGCTATAGTTACATAAAATGTCAAATACAATTGATTGTTCTAAAGCATTGCTCATTTATTCAAACAATGTAAAAATGAATTCTTACTAGCAATTATGCATTTTAAAAATAGAGATTTTAATTGTAACTGTAATTAAACAAAATAAATCGCAAACTGCTCCTTGGAGTTGCATTTGAAGCATTGTACATTAGAGTTGATATTTATAAACTTATTTTACTCTACAGTTATACGCGTATTCATTTTTTAATTTTTATTCCTTTGCTTATTTTACAAAAAAGGCATTTTTTATCGGGGATCATTTTAGCAAAGCCGAATGTTGGTCCGCATTTAATGCCGGTGGTAAGATTTAAACCTATATTTACCAAATCGAAGTCGAGCGCTGTATTGGTAAATTACCTCGGCACAGTACCAGTAGTACAAATAATTTTTTTTGACAAAAATCACATTTTTAACAAAAGAATATTGAACAAGGTCTTAACAATGTCGCCTTTAGTTCCAGCAATGTTTAGCGGACTACAATAAAACGAGTACTACAAATAATTTTTCTATGTAACGAATATAAAAATAAATAAAATATTAAAACAAACAATTTTTGCAATGTTTTCCTTCTATTGCCTACTATGCTCCCAATAAATCTCAACATTTATTAATAAAACCACTTAAAAGGTAACACTTGAATAAATCAATTACGGAACTGGCATGAATTGAAAACTTTTATGCATAATCTTACAAACAAAAAGGAAGACATAAAGGGATGCTTTAAACAAACAAGATCTGTGCAAGTTCACTAATACAAACAAAACATTATTAATTCTTGTTAAAGCAATTTAATTGATTACAAATTTTAAATATTTCCGCTTTTGAAAAAATGGATCAACAATATTATTCCATGTATTTTTATAATCGATTTTTTTGTATTAGAAATTTGAGCATATATTTTAAAATTTGGTTAAGCCTAGCTGTTACAATTATATCTTTACTTTTTTGCCCTAACATTTTTTAACTGATGTTTTTCCCCTTTTTCCAGTAACATTCTAACATTTTTCTTTTTCCAACCCTGAGTTAAAATGGAAACTATATTACAATTAGTTTATATTTTAAAAAAACCGCTTAAAGAAAATTAGAAATCAATCGATCTAGCCAGTCCCAGAAAAACGATTTACGGTAAATATGACATCTTGCACAAATCATACAAAACTCAAAGCAGCAACCGTTTAAAGGAAATAGTGCAAAATGTGTCACATCAAAAGCCTCAACCAACTGTGACATTCCAACACACGTGAACAAAACAAACTGGAACGTACCTAACACAATAGCTAGCGTTTTGGTTGCTTTCTTTTCACGTCTGGCCGCTAAATTGTCTCGGTAGGTCAAATTGTTGGTACAAGAACTATTGCCAACAAGGTCGCTTGCAGTGGGTAACGATTGTCCATTTTTCTTTGATCCTAAAACAAGATTTTTGGTCAGACGCATTTGGCCAAGTTTGTTGATTGACTTGCGTGACCACATAAATTGCATCTGTTTGTCTGAGTCCGTGTTGTCAGCTATATTCAAGGCGTAGACTTGTTTGCTTGACAAACCAGCAAACATGGGCGTCAACGTGGACAAACTGTTGCGTTTGGCATCACGAATGCGTTGTCTTAAATGTTTGCGAAAATCGTCCATGTTTTTAAATTCGCGCGGTTTTGACTCGAGTTTGGGCGATGGATTGTTGTCGGAACGATTGGCAGTGTCGTACATTGTCGGTAAACTTGGCCCAATGTTGCTGTCTGTGTTGTTCACATTTTCGTACATGTAGAATTTGAAATCTGTGTTTGGTGGTAAACACGATTTGGTGTGTTTCAAATTACTTGTACAGGCTGTGTCAATGTTGGTATTTCGATTGTCAACATGATTTTTGCTATTATTTGCATAGTGTGCATTGGAATAAATTATATAATTGTTGTCATTTACATTGTGATTATTGGGCATTACATAAACTGAATTGGCAATGGACGTTGCTGTCAATTCTTCATTGGATATAGTCGACGTAACTTTGAACTCTGACTTGTCATTCAACCGTTGAGTTGGACTGATATGATTTTGGTGAACGTGGCGATTGTGTTGGACGTTGGAAATTAGGGCTCGTTTCGAACGTGCTTTGATTGCTCGAAACACGCGATAATACAAAATAATCATAATGGTACAAGGAATGTAAAATGATCCAATTGACGAGGCAATAATGTATTCAGGTGGATACATGACGCATACTTGGTAGTCGCGATAAGGCAAATTGTTTAAGCCGCATGCAATAGGCAAGGCAATAAAAAATGAAAGCAGCCAAGTAGCGGCAATTGTTATGCCAACGCGAATGTTTTTACTATGTTGAGCATAAAAAATGGGTTTGGTTACGGCAACATAACTGTAAATGAATTGAGCGCGGGGCGGGCCGGGGTTAGAAATAGAAAATGTATAATTATGTTGAGTTTTGTTATTTAATTTAAAGCATACGTACAAGTACGTAAAAGTTCTGGCATTAAATATGTCAAAAATGGATATTTTATTAAAATTTTGTTTTATTTAACTGCTTGAATTATAAATTTATATTTATATTGTGCCGAAGTGACCTAACGGTACAGCGCTCGATTTTGACCTGGCGGACACCGGCACTAAAATGAGGACCAACGTTCGGTTTTGCTAAAATTTCCACTATTCAAGATGTTCAAAATAGCAAAAATAAATAATAATAAAGAATAAAATGTTTTTTTGTTGTTTTTAGTTCTAATTTTTTACAAAAAACGTCGAGTTTGGCTCCCACCACCGATATTAAAATGCGGGCCCACATTTGGCATCGCTGAAATGTCCACTGCTAAAAGACGTTTTCCGTAAAACATTCAAAGTAATAAACGTAAAATAAAAAGAGTAATTTTACATTTTAAGATCAGTTATCAAAATAAAATGTTGAACAAAATTTTGGTTTTCAATTAATTAAACATACTAGAAATTATTAAATAACCTTGTTATAGACGATGCTGTAAAATAAATATACACAATACAGTTTTGCTTACAATATTTTTAAAACGTAATGTATGTAAAACAAAATCTGTCTATAAAAACTGTAACATGAGACATTCATTTTTATTTTTAAAAAAAGATTTATTTAAATCAAATGCATTTGCGTCGTAAATTTAGATAAATAATAAAATTCTATCTTTCAAATATTTTATAAACTGTACGCTAATTAAAATAAAATAGTATTTGAAAACACAAATTAATTCTAATTCTGCAATTTTAAATAAGTTTATACGTTTATTGCTAATTATTGTATAAAGAAAATTTAGACAGCCTATTTAATGTCAGTTTGGATTGGAGAATAAATGTTTTATAAGTTCAACTTTTTATTTCGTTTATCGGTAAAATGTTCACTTAAAGAAATCATGTTTCTTGTCAAACATTCAAAGTAAAAACAATATTGATAGTACTACAGTACAAGTTTGAATTTTATCAAACGCGCTACATTTTTATGTCATCCTGACAAATTAAAGGTTTGTAGTACAATGGAATAATTAAATTTCTAAAAGTACTTTTTTAGTAATACATTTTAACACTTTAATATACATTAATTCTATTTTATAAAAATGTATATTTATTTTTTACAAATTTGAATGTTTTACAGGAAACATTATTTAGAAATCAATAATTTAGCAAAACCTTTATTTTTTTAAAATGATTGTTTTCGTGTATTACAACTAAACATTATTTTGCAAAATGTATTGATAAATATTGTTGCTACAGTGTTATATACAAAATATATTAATAAACTTAATACATGTTTAGAATAAAATTGGCAAATAATAAATAATTGTAAATATTGTAGTAAATTGTAATCTTTTCAATTTTAACAAAGTACACCATATTTGAAAGTTTCAATAAAAAGTATGGAACACTTAACACTTCGCATTGATAGACTTCACTATAAATAGCCAGATTTTGTTTAAAACGGCCTTCACTCAATTGTTAGAGAAGTTTACACCGGTTCGAGTTGAACGCCGTACTGCCGCATCGCCGGTACAACTAATGAATTGCAGACAGTGAACAGAGTTTGTAATATAACACGTTAGAGAAAAGTATAATTGCTATAATAACTTGTAGATTATTAACGTACTACAAAATAAATGTTAAAAATAATTGTATACAAATCCTTGCACTTATGTATAATTGTATAAATGACTATCCAACAAAAATACGAGTTAAAAAATCTAAACCAATTATTATTTAAAAATCAAATTAGAAACAATGTTTTTACAATTTTAAATATATATTTTTTAATTATTTTTTTCAACTTTTTATATAAACGTTGTCATAGGAGTTTTTTGACAATTTTTGAAAATAATTTAAAACAATTTGAATTAACATATTAAATTAATGTCTAGTTACATTCACTTTGATGTGGTCAATTTGACGTTTGCTTTAGACAATTGGACAGCTAGAAAAATAAATTAGAAGTGTTGGTTGTTTAAAATGGCATCAAGAAAGATTGCTTTTGATAAATTACGGGAAATAAGAAAAAACTTGGGTCAAACATAGCTTACTCGTTAAGATAAATAATGTGTGACATTTGAAGTACAGTCACTGAATAATTTTGATACATTATATAAAAACATTTATTATTAATATTAATATTATTATTATTATTATTAATAATAATATTATTATTATTGTTAGTGATATTAGTAGTAATGCTGATAGTAGTACTAATAGAAGCATTACCAATTTTAATATCCCACTACAGTTAAGCAAATTACAAACTAAAAAAAAAACAATAATAAATGCCCACAATAAATAAATTAAAATACAACGTTAAAGTAAAAAGTTTGAATTGTTCAATCTAGTCGTTAGATAACATCATCGTTCCAAGTTATGGCATAAAAATGTGTAAAAAGAAATTGAAATAGATGTGACTAACCAAATGCATGTCCAATTGCGTTTACTCCCAATTATTAAACAATTTTGTGTTAAAAATAAAAATAACTACTATTAACTCGCTGATAGGATAATAATTTTTTAGATTTGACTAATTTTTGTAAAATATTATTTTTCTATAATCGTAATATTTCTAATTCCGCCTACATCTATGCAAATTAAACTAATACAGATAAACAAACAAATGCACAGCGGTATAAGAGGGCTTTGTGGATATGTGCACTTATAGACATTTATACCAATTTGTGCATTTGTCATATGTAAACATGTGTCTAAAGATGACAATTTTAGCAAAGGGCTTTGTCAATCTTTGTTAATGAAGACGCCATTTTCTAAACGAAAATAATTTTTCCATGTGTGTTGCATTTATACAAGGGTTTCTTAACATGTTAGAACAATAGAAAATAATTGTTTAACATACTCTGAAAATGCAAAAATAATAAAAAAGGAAATATGTTATTAACTCCTCAATAAATTTGTAGACTGTACTAAAAACTCATAATTTATGACAAAATTATATAATTAATCAAAATAAATTACAGTAGAAAACAGTTTACAAGAAAATTGTTATTTATTGTAAATTATATTAGTGCTACTTTCTTAGAAATCTCAAATTCTGCACATATGTACCACTGATAAGCTAGTAAACAAGGCCTTTTACTAAATCGTTTTTATATAAGTTGATTTATGTACTACAATAATATTAAGGATGCTAATAATCCTAAGGATTTGAATAATACTTACAAAGTCTCAAATTCCAATAAAGGTGATATTTCTAACTGCTCATGCACCATGTAGTGCATTTTAGACTTGGTACCAACAGGCATCTAGACTAATAACAGCAGGGACTGAGTGCACAGCAGTATAATTGGGTTTTTACTGGATTCCCTAAAGAAATTGCCCCGTCATTTCTTGTGAACACTGGTATTGTTGCAAAGAAGCGGTTTTTTAGCCAAAAAACTTCATTGATCTTTCTAAATTTAATTCGAATCCAACAACCTTTTTGTACAGAAATTTGAAAAGTTATTCAAACTTGGAATTAATAAAGAGATGGCTTTGCCATCAAATTATAATATGTTTATGTTATTAGTAATAATAACAAAACTTCAATTTACTCAGCTTTAAACATGTGTTAATAAAAATCCGGTTTAAAATAAGGAATTAACGTCATAAGAACAAGTGTAAAAAGATCAATGTCAGTATGAATCAGCCCAAGTTGGTGGTTTAAAAATATAATGTTTTAATCACATTTCCATAGAAATTATTTCCACATATATTTATGTATAATTGTACAATAAACTGTTTTAATCCAATTCAAACCCGTTTTCAGTTCAAATTAAGTTTCAAATAAGCATTCGGTCATTAACTCCTTCATGAGTTTTTTGTTACTAGCATCAACAAACAAAGTTAACTAGTCCAAATAATACTAAGGTAGCCTAGCGATACCTGGACCTAATGGATATAAGTTTGAATTCTACTACCGGCTTTGCTAAAATGTACACTGCTGAATGGTGTTGCCCTTCAAACATCTAAAGTAGTAAAAATAAATGAATAAATAAAATAGACACAAACGGCTTTCAACTTACCGATCCATGCTAATGGCAGCCAGATTTATGATCGATGCCGTGCACAAAAGTACGTCAAGCATTATGAAAACGTCGCACAATGTAGAACCGTAATGCCATTGTTTATTATTAGTCTAGTGTGTATTATATATATATATATATATATATATATATATATATATATATATATATATATATATATATATAACAGTGCAATTAGCTTAAAATTCAAATGTTTCATTAATTGTTTAAATAAAAAGAATTAACCAATTATACACACATTCAACAATTATTTTTTAACAATTGTACTGAATAGATGTTTCAAAACAAACATCCTTTGAATCAAATGGCTCTAAATGATAACTCATATTTAGTGCCTATAATGGAACGTGATTGCGCAAATAACATCAGCTCATCATTATTAAAGTCTAAAATAATTATTGTTTTTATGCATATTTCTAAAATTGATAACAATCAATATTTTGCAATAGACTTTTCGCAATATTAAACAAAACAAATCTATTTTTTTATCGCAAATAGAAAAAATGTATTTTTGAAATAACTAATTATTTCTGCATATTGAAAAATTCAATATTTTTTAAAAGTATGTTTTTTAAAAACATTATGTAATCAATTTTATAGCCAAAAAATGTATTATTTACAGCGCATATATATATATATATATAATAAATTATTTTTTAAATAATTATTGAATGACAAGTTTGAAACACATTAATTACTCATTAATCTCAAAACAAATATTTTAAAACACATGAACATTTAATAAATATATCATGCATAAAAACAATTAGGTAAAATGGATGATTAAATTAAGGACAATTGTCACTTGTTAATTTACCACATTTTTTAACAAATTAATCTTCAATATCTTTGTCAAAACTTATTCACCTACTAATTGTTTAAATGATGAATACAAAAATTGCCGATAAAGCAAATTTTAAAAAATAACCTACAATTTATTTGACTAGATATTTACAATAATTATTTAAACTGTTTTTAGCCATATTACATGTTGTCAAAAAAGTATAGATTTAAGACCGCCATAAAGGGGTTTATTTATGTTCTGGTTATTATTGCAATTTTGATGCCCCATGTTTATTAGAGCGAAAAGGTTTTACAATTCATTTATTTATTATGGAGTTTCCAACAATTATATATTGGCATTCTTTTGCTTATTCATTTGCTTATTTTCTAACAAACAGACATCAATAGTAAAACTAAGTGAGTGCTCGCAATTCGTATCGAAGTAAACATGAAACCCCTAGGTTTATCTACATGTAACTAACGTGTTGTCCTATGATTTTAAAACAATGAAATATTTATTTATTTCTCATTTTAGCCAAGCCCAACGTAAATCCGCATTTAGTGGGCTAGAGGTTGGATTTGAACCCCGATGCCCACCGATGCCGCGAAATAGTTGTTATTTACAAATTGATGATGGGAAAAATCCAACTTACTTCTACCCAGCTGGCCAGTGGCATAACAAATATGGCCAAACTAATATCAGCAACAGCCAAACTGACAATAAAGTAATTGGTAGCCGTGTGTAAATTTATTTCGCGTATGACGCTCAGCACGACCAAAACGTTGCCAAAAACCGTAAAAATGGGAAATATAAGTAACGTCAAAGCCCAATATTGAAGCTTCTGATCGGTATGATTGTCAATTGGTAGTGTTTGATTTAAATTATATACATTTAGAATGTTCGATTCAAATTGCAAACCATTGGTGACATCAAGCATGTTTATACGAAATAGACCAATAATTTGTACATTAATGACAGCGCTGCAAATCAAAAATAACAGAAAAAAGTTTCAATGTACAATATGTCAAAAGTTAAATTAACAACAAACAATAATTACCACCTATTATGTCATAAAAATTGTCAATTATAAATTTAATTATTTGTTTTTAGACGTTGAATAAAATGATTACAATCATTTTCGAAAACGATTGTTAATTAACAATAACAAATAAATTATGAAAATGATTTTAATGAATTGTAATTTTTACTTCAAATTTTAATCTTTATTTTAATAGATGCATTAAGCTCACGTAGTAATTGAGATTATTAAACAAAATTAAATTTTATAATTTAGATGGTATTTAATTTTCAAGTAAGAAATTCTAATTTATAAATTGACAAAATTGTACCAAATTTTAATTTAATAATTTGTTTTCGTTTTGAAATAACTAATTGTGTATTTCTTAATCATTCTATTTGAACATTTCAGCAATAAGTCATAAACTAATGTTTTGGCTGTTGGTTTAAGTGACTTGAACGTTTCAACTTAATCACGATTGGGTGTTTGATGATTTCATATACTTCCTATAGAAAATTTGATAAATTTAATTATCCAAGATTTAAGAAGTTATAAAATAAAGTTGTAAATTACTAATTAATAATATTAATAATATTAATAATAATAATAATAATAATAATAATTATAATTATTATTATTATTGTGCTGGGGTGGTCTTACGGTACAGCTCTCGAATTTGGACCTCAGAGGGCATAGGTTCGAATCCCACCACTGGCACTAAAATACAGGCCTATGTTCCGCTTCGCTAAAAGGTCAACTGCTAAAAAATGTTTTTTATAAAACATTCAAAGTAATAAACAATAAAAAAATATTATTATAAACCCACAATTCTACAATAAAATGTTATTAATTAAGCTTGTAATTTTTATAATTAAAAGCATTGCAGTAAAATCGTAATTCCAAAGTATTATTATTATTATTATTATTACAAAACCTTTTCATTTTACAAAAATAAGCATGGGGCAGTAAGACAACAATTACAGCAAAAAAATAAACAACAACAAAGTCTCGTAATTCAAACAGAATTTGAAACTATAAAATGTTTCCATGTATTTAAACATTCTACTAAACGTTTTGCTTGATCCCATGAAACATTCATTTAAATTAAATCTTCGAGAATAGTTCTTAGCCAAGTTTTCTGTGGTCTACCAACGTTTCCTTTACTATTTACAATTGTCTATTCCAAAACCGTTCTTACTGATCTTTTGAGCGGAAAACGTAACATTTGATCATCTAATTTTCTTCGCCTAATTGTAATGATGTCATGTAGTGAATGAGAGTCAGTTCTTTTCATGATCTTATCATTTGTAATGTGATCGCGCCAGGTAATCTTTAAAATACCTCTAAGACACCGGCAATAAATAAACATCTACAATCTTATTAATCTTATCTGTTCGCTTCCATGTTTCACTCCCATATATTGTCGTAGGAATGCTTATTGATGCGTACAAGATATATTTTAATAAATAAAAACTTTTTAAATGTTTTTAATTATAAGCATTTAAACTGTTAAATATTAATTAACTTACAAATAATGTTAAAAGTAATTGTTTCTGCATACACATTAATAAAAATGCAAGTACAAAAATGTATTTCAAAATATTATTTAGTTTAAGAAATATTTTGCTAGTCAATATTTAACACAGGAAGAAAGGCCCTTATTTAAACGCCAGTTTTGTCATTAATATTAATGTTTAGACTGTAAAAATATATTTTGTTTTTCTGCTATAAGCAGTAATAAACGTTTTATTTATATTTATTTATAAATTACTTTAGATTGCTAAACTTTATACATATTTTTATTGTAGTATTATTAAATATATTAAAAATTTGGGTAATACAAAGCTGGTACGGAGTGATAAAAGCTCAAATTCTAAACCTAACATAACACCTTAAATTGAATCAAATTAGCAATTTTTTTATCGTATTTTAAAAATTTTTGCGCATCTAATTTACCTCCAATAACATTCTTTTTTCTATTTCTATTAACAAAATTATTTTGTACCAAATTTGAATAATCCACTACTTTAGAATACATAAGTAGTACAATCTGTTGCATATTGTTTTATTGAAAAGGTGTATGTGAATTAATTCTATTATTTTTGAACAAAATGAAATTATTTATACTAGAGCTGGAAGATATTTTTTGAAAACATTTAAAACATTAAAAAATATGTACTAACTTTTAAAAGGATGTAATTTTGTAATTTAATGATTTAATAATTTTGATGTAATACATTTAAACTTTTATGTCTGTACGGCATACAGATTTAGTATTTTGAGTTGCGTTAGCATTTAAAACGTTTTAAAGTAAAACAATGACACATTAAACCAATAAAAAACTGTATTAAATTTTTTTTTTAATTTTACTAGATAAGATGCAAATTCAAAAGACATTTTACTAATTAATTGACATTATAAGTACTTTTTTTTAAACGAAAACAATTTTAAACATTAGTGTTTTGTACACAATTTCCAAATTGATTATTTTTGTTCAGTTAAATTGTTCGTAAAAAATATAAAAAATCTACTTCAACTTGTGTATTCCCAATTTTTAACAAACTATTTAACCAATCTACAAAAATATTGATTATTAACTGTTTATTTGTTTGTACAATATTAATTGGGTGTTTCTTTAAAGTTTGCACTACCCCCATAGCTTATCTCTTTATAACTTTATTTGTTTCTTACTTATATATGTATATTAAAATCCATTAAAATTATTGTGTAAATTTATATATTTTCACTTTTTAACTATCTTTGTTCGTATCAATAATGCATAAATATATATTTTATGCATTTATAATGTTGAACATACTTTTATTAAATTATTTAAGCTAAATATATTAATATAATAAAAATAGTCATAATTAAACCACCCACCTCAATTATTGTATAATGTTTTATAAATTGTATTACAGTTGAATTATATAAAACAATAGTCTAAAAAGTTTATCAATTAAACAAATAATTAATGATACTTAACTTTTTGAATGTCTAAATAAACGTCAGGTATATAATCAAAAACCATGTTAAGAAAAAAAATTAGCCTTTAGTTTGGTACAAAATCATATTAGCTTCTCACTATTTGATTTTAAGATAAACGTAAACATAAATATATATATATATATATACATATATATAATTATATACATATACATATATAACTCCGCCTAGTTTGAATCAGAAATGATTCAATTTAGCCAGTCCCAAGCCTGAATAGAAGAGGAGGGTTTGAGCACAAGGTTAGCAACCTGGCCTCTGTAAAAAAATTATACTGCTACAAAAACAATGTAAAAGGACGCCATTGCGACAAACAACGATAAAAAAGTGATCGCACGTATCTGGATGACAAAGTTATGCAAATGACAGGGTTGAGTGAAAGCCGAAAGGAAGCTCAATTTTCGATTTGCAAAATCTTTAAGGTCAACCAGACTTCGTTATCGTTGTTGTTGTTGTTTTGCTGTCATTGTTGTCTTATTGCCCCATGCTTATTTTTAAAGCAAAAGGGCTTTGTATAATATTATATATATATATATATATATATATATATATATATATACTGAATGCGTCAAATATTACTCTCTACATAACTAAAGTTTTTTGATTATATTATGCATTTATTTATTATTTACAATAGACAAATATTTAATTTTAACAAACATGTTTATTTTTTAAACATAACATCATCCTTTTTCAAGTCGTGTTTTTTGAATTATTAATAATTCAAAACATTGTTACAAAATTTAATAAAAAATTAGATTTGTGTGTCATATTGGAAAGCAACCTGTAAATGTTTTTGCAAATTAATTATTAACATTAATTGCCTTTCAAATATTTATATTACTTAATTATTTAAGTTCATGTGTTCTTAACCAAACATCATTTTCAAATAAAAAAGGCAGTCACTTATACACGCATGTAGTGGTAATAAAAGTTATACAAAATTAAATAAATTAAAATAAGGCAAATAAACCCATAGTCTAATGTTTTTTAACTAAACTAATTTTCAATTAAGTGTAAATAATTTTGTTTAATCAAAAATGTTTTTAAGTGCATGCTATTAGATTGGAATTAATTAATATTATTTTGTTTTTATAAATCTGACAAAAATATTTTGTGTTGCAATGTAAAATGGTATATAGAGAAACATCTTTCAGCAGTAGACATTTTAGCGAAGCCGAACACGGGCCCGCATTTAGAGGGTGGATAGTGGGGATTCGAACCTATATTCACCCATATAAATATGCACCATTTAAAGAGAATATTGAGTTACATAATTAACCTGTAATTGCAGTTGCCTAAATATATACACCAATAATAAACAATATAAAGGATTACATATTTAATCCTAAATGTATTTTAAAGCAATTGTTTTTAAATATACAATGTCGGGGTGGTCTAGCGGTACAGTGCTCGAATTTTGACCTTGGTGGGCATGGGGGTTTGAATCCTACCATCGGCCCACTAAAATGCGGACCCACGTTCGGCTTCACTAAAATTTCCACTACTGAAAGATGAGTTTCTCCTAAAACATTCAAAGTTATAAACATAAAAATAAATTAATCATAATTATAATTTATAGGTTTTTGAGGTTTTATTTGTATAGGTAGAATAATTACAAAATGTTGGCATTTCTATCATATTGAAGTATTTAAATTATTAAAGAGTAAAGTTGTGTGTTTATTATTTTAATAAATTACAAATATTGTTTCATTATGGAAAACACAATTTTATAAGGTAAATGATAAAACCAACTCATGGAAAAAAGTTGCGAAAGAAGGAGCCAATAAGAGTCAGATAACCTTTTGTGTGAGTGTGTGATTACTCGGCAGTTGGGGAGATGGAAAATTTTCAAAAAGTGTGACTAAATTAGCACAATAACCCAATACAAATTGTATAGTACTGGCTAGATATTGATTTTTCCACCTTATATATTTTTCCAAGGTCAAACAATCCCCTTTTGATAGAAGAATGTACCAACGTGACTCACACTCACTCACCAAGGTTGACCAATAGAATTTTTAAAAATTCTTTTTACCTTGGTTGGTTTTATCATCTACCTTTTATAATCATTTGTTTAATTTGAAGTTAGTTTAATAATAATAATAATAATAATAATAATAATAATAATAATAATTTTAAGTTTGACTATTTTGTTTACCTACAATATTGTAATTAGTTTATGATTGGTGTATGCCTATCTTCTAACCGGATTAGAACAGTACATTTATTTAGAGCAAACACTTCAACTTGTAGTAGAAATAAATAAATAATTTTAACATAATTAAAAACAATTTGTTGTTTTTGTAATTGGACAAAAATAATTAATAAAATATTTTACTTGCAGGTTCAATTATATAAAATATAGTTTACGTACGTTTATAGGGGTATGAATTGTTTATTTATTTAAATTAAGTTAATAAACGGATGTGTCGTTGTATAAGTGTGCAAATTGGAAATTCAGATCAAATTATATATACTATGGGAAATTTATTTACACTAAACATTGATTTATTTGGATTTTATTTGTAGCAAAAGTTATTTTGAAAATATCACAATATAAAATTAAAACAAAATAAATCTTTAGCGTTAAACTTGGAAATGTGTTAGAAAACTTTTTCAAAATAAACTTTAATAGACAGTTTTTGTTACTATTATCAATAACAATAAGTGCAGTAGGATTTATTTATTATTATTATTATTATTATTATTATTATTATTATTATTATTATTATTATTATTATATTATTATTATTATTATAGCTAGTGGCTTAAATATTTTAGTAAAAGTAGCTTTCAGCACACAAAAAATATATACAATTATTAAAATACAATTCAATTACCAATATGTAACATCAGTCAAACAATAAAATAATATTAAATTACATAGACTAAAAAAACTTAAAACTAACATATATATTCAAAAGTCATCTGCATTACGATATGCTTAAAGGAGCATGATATTACTTATGAAACATGCTATGGTTATTAGCATGTTAATATAACTATTTACATCAAATAATAATAATAATAATAATAATAATAATAATAATAATAATAATAATAATAATAATAATAATAATAATAATAATGACAATAACAATAACAATAATGGAGAAAAACACTCATTTATAAAATCCAACTATACTTTTATTATTGAATAATTAATTGATTTGTTAAACAAGAAACGTATTTTAAACTTTATATTTTTAGTTTCCTAATACATCACAATTTAAATTTTGGGTAGCAATTAATTTTTTTTAATATTTACAAAAATACAAGTTAAAACATTGATTCACGTACCGATTTAATGCATTAAAATCTAGGTTTTAATGTTGAATATTTATTATAATAGAACAAATTTATACTATTGAAATACGTCCAAATACAAAATATAAACCACAACAATATGCTGTTACGTTTATAACACAGCAAATTGTTATTGTTTTATTTATTTTATTATTTTAATTTATGTTTATTACAGCGAAGCCAAACGTTAGCCCGAATTAATGCCAGCGGTGGAATTCGTACTCCGATAACCAAGCAGATTTAAGTCCAGCTCTCTACATCTAAATCACATCGGCACAAAGGAAGGGAGTACCATGAGGTTTTTCAACTGACAAAATCTGCACGCCCAAACAAACGTGATTAGGAATCGTCGCGAGCTTCAACCCGCCGAAGTACAATGGCGAGCCTCTACCCGAACTCGGAGTATTCATAATTACTCTGAGCCTAACTCCATGTAACGTAGTTTTACAATAATTTAGACCAGATAAAAAAGATTGGAAAGCATAATAAAAAAAACTTCTGTTTCTAATAAAATATATTCAAAGGCTTGGACAATTACAATTTACAGTTTGAAATACTATTTTCAATTTTGATAAAATTAACAGTTTACCACTATTAGTAACGATAATTAAATTATTCAATTTACAGTTTGCTTTTTAAATGTTTGTCAATATTACTAACAAATTTATTTAATTTGTGTAATTTTATTTTAAATATAAAGCAATTAATTAACAAAATCGTTTTATAGAAATAATTCATTAAAATAAGAACGATAACAATTAATTTTGGAATTAAATGAATAACCATTTATTATAAAGAATCAAAAGTAAACGTTTTATTATTATTATTATTACTATTACTATTACTATTATTATTGCTATTATTATTATTATTATTATTATTATAACAACTAGAGTGTCAAAATTAATAACTACATTTAAATTTTATTTAATTGACAAAAAACATTAGAAAAACAGTTATATATATATATATATATATATATATATATATATAACAAAGGAACAAAAATAAACTTAAAAGTCCAAACAATATTGTACAAAAAGAAAACATCATTATTAAAAACGTTTGTCAATGTTGTTAGAAAAACGTTTTAGAAATTTGAACAAATGTAAAATTTATGGTAGCCTAATTGAGTTTCCATTTTCAATTAACCATAATAGAATATTGTTAAATTCAAATTTCTTTTTGTTGCTGTTTTTTATTTTTAATTATTTATATATGTTTGATATCTTGACGCTTGTTTTATTATAGTGGTCTGGACAAATGACAACGGACCCATTTTAATTACCAAAAGCTGTTAACTATAATTGGAATGTAGGTATATTAAAAACAAGCAATAAGAAGCATTTGTTGTTAGTATACAAGTTCTAAAAAATATGTTTCTAACTTGTTATGAAAATTGAAACTGTTTAGCAGAGGGCTTTTTGCGATACACTTTGCTATCTTTGTTTTGTATTTATTGTAAAAACATTGAACAATTGCTATTGTATATTGTTTATAAATTATTAGATATTGTAATAAATAATGTTATTGATATTTTGACTGCCGTTAAATAACTACAAATATAGTAGACTAACTACTATATATATAATGGAAAAATTGATGACAACTCATAACATGTTCGTAGTTGATACAATCATCGCTAATTGTACTTATTTTTATACTATTTTGTAATTAAGTTTCCTGTAATAATAATTAGTATTATTAATATTATTATTATTGTGCAGAAATAATTCAATGTAGCCAGTCCCAAGCCTGGATAAAGGAGGAGGGTTAGAACACAAGGTTAGCAACCTGATTTTTGTAAAAAAAGTATTCCGCTACAGAACCAATTCAGAGGACGCCATTCAGGCAAATAACGGCAAAAAAGTGATTGCACGTATTTGGATGATAGAGTTACACAGATGACAAGGTTGAGTAAAAACCGGAAGGAAGCTCAATCTTTGATTTGCAGAATCTTCAATGCTAACGAGATTTTGTTGTTATTGTTGTTTTTTGTCATAATTGCTTTATGCTCATTTTTAGAACAAAAGGGTTTTGTAATAATAATAATTATTATTATTATTATTACCACCGGCCCATTAAATGTGGCCTAAATGTCTACTGCTGAAAGGTGTTTCTCGTAAAACATTCAAAGTAGTAAACATAAATAATAATAGTAATAATAATAATAATAATAATAATAATAATAATAATAGTAAATATTATTATTATTTATTTATTTCTTGATGTGACTAAAAACAGACAGAAAACAGGTAGAACTTTTCAATTCATAATGTTTTGTTTTATCTCATTGTTCAGGGTGTTTTGTGTGCTATTTCCTATAGGAATAAATTAGTTTTTGCATAAATGGAGTCCATAAGCTTGTGTTTTTTATTACAGTATAAGTATACATTTTTATTGTTGTTAATAAATATACTAGGTATTAGTTTAATAAGCACAGAACACCGTTTAAAATCGCCAAAACGTCCACTAATTGTAAATTTTAATTATTAATTTTAATTAAAGGCTGGTGCATTGCAAAACGTGCTTCTTCATTAGCCAACGACTAAATATATATATGTTTTGCTATATTTTTTTACAATAAAGGAAAAAGTAAACGTTTATGAATTTAAACACTTTTTATATTTTACACTTTAAAATATTTATCCATTTATTGAAATATACATTATTATTTTATTTTAAAAAGCGGTTATTTTTTAGTTTCTTGTTTTTTTAAAAATTGGTTTATAATAAATAAAATTGTTGTCAATGTAGTATAATTTTTCTTAAATATTAATTTCTTGCAATAAAATATGATTACACTTGCTAATTTTTTTGTATTTTATTTTGGATTGATAGTATAAAGTATTTGTATTAACAAAAAGATCCATTAAGTAATATTAAAAAAAATAAAATAAAAAGATGCATATCATTGGTGTCTAAATCTACGGGAATGAAATATTCCTTTTTATTCAATGATATTGCTTTAGTTCAAAAACTGACTGTCTTGAATCATTGATAGATTCGGTTGCTGTTCCAGTAGAATGTTTGACTATTTCGTTGATTGTTACAACGTCTTGATATTCAATGCAAGCCTCAGGTGTTTCTGGATTGGAATGTACTTCGGGATCGTTTAATAAAGGCGATGTACTATAGAGTGAATGTCGGAATAAATAATAGTTAAAATATTTGTAATATTTGTTCTATCTTTTAGGTAGAAACGAGATGGAATTACCATTATATTTTTTATTTTGGATTAATATTAAAAAAAATAAAATAAAAAGATGCATATCATTGGTGTCTAAATCTACGGGAATGAAATATTCCTTTTTATGCAATGATATTGCTAATAAAAAATGTAAATCCTGTATATAGTTAGCATTGAAAATTGAAGGTAATAATATTTACCCACTACATACAACTTTGAACAAATTTAAAGCTTCTGGAAATACTAGAAGAACTTAACTGTACATGAAAGCCAAGACAATCAATACAAAAACTCACGACTGTTATACTTATCCAAACTATCAACCAATCAAGAATCAAACAAAATTGAACTACTAACAAACCTATCATAGTAAGAATCATTCTACTTACGTATTTATTGGAACTAATTTGGACATCCTACAGCATAATATAATTGTGCCTTACAATGACTCATTCAAATTATAATAATTTTAAATTATTTTTCAAAAATCCCATGCTTACCGTATTGACTATATCTACATTTATCATCATATGACATTTTATATTTCATTTTGTATCCATTATTTGTACTATTATTATTTTATCATTTGGTATGTTATTTATTTATTTTTATTGATGGTAAAAAGGTATTTTTTATGCTAAATGTATCTCTATGAAATATTAAGGTTTAATATATTAATGTTAATAATAATAATAATAATAATAATAATAAATAGAAACAAATATTAATAATAATAGATATCAATAAATAATTATAATAATGATAATAATAATAGTAATGTTAATAATAATAAATAATAATAATAATAATAATAATAATAATAATAATAATAATAATAATAATAATAACAATGATAATAATTAGAATAAATAGTAATAAATACTAACAATAATAATAATAACAATGTTAATAATAACAATAAATAATAATAATAATAATAATAATAATAATAATAATAATAATATTAATAATAGTAATAGTAATAACAAATTTCAGTTATTATCAAAAATAGTTAGATTGTATTGAATGATTATGTTCATATAAGTAATGACTTTAGAATTAAGCTTTTCTAGCGTTATATTAAAGTAACTATTTTTAAATAAATTTATAACGTAATGTAAAAAAAAATCGCAATATTTTCTTTTTGAAAATCTATTTAAAAAAGCTTTACATAAATAACAATTTATTTTGATGTAATATTACCTCATGATGTATCATTTTAAAAGCTATAAATTAAATGTTAAATGTATAAATAAATATATATATATGATCAGATTAACATGCTTTTAAATATTTGACATATATGGGTTACAGCATATCACATGAGCATCTCAAATTACGTTTCTCACATATATATTTAATGTCCGATTTTGGTTAAATTGTAAATTGAACTTTTATTGAACTTGTGTACACAAAAATATTTCACTTTTTGACAATGAAAACTAAATGTTAACTTTGGGAAAGCTTTAGATATTATTTATATGATTTTTGCATCACGTGAAAATTGCCTTATTCCTCTTAATGAACATAGTGTTTGCAGAACAATTAAAAGTGATATTTTTATATGAATTGAAATTGGACCATAATGAATTACAGGCAGAAGTAAACATCACTTGTGGCACTTGTGAATGCTTGTTGCAGTCAGCTGACAATATACCGTTGGTTCACAAAATTTCATTCTGGCGATGAAAACCTCCGTAATAAATTTAGAGGAAAGCCATCCTCTATTATACTTATTGACTAATTAAGAATATTAGTAGAACAACAGTTCGAGAAATCGCAGTAGAAAAAAATGGACAACTGAATTCTATACAAGTTGACGGAAAATTATAAATTGTAGTGTCTCCACATTTCTAAATCATTGCTTAATCGAAAAACAAGTGATTCCTTTTTGCACTGACTAATAATTTGGAATTAAAAATGAATACAATACGATAATACAAAACGATTTGGGTAATGGTTAGATGCAAATGAGCCTACCAGATACTATCCAGAACAACTTCTGCAAAAAGAAACTTATAGTGACTAAATGGTGGAATACTGAGAAAGTTATTTGCTATTCATTTTTGCAACAAATAAATAGATAATAATCACAAAAAGCTGCGAACTAATTACTCAACAATTGTTAACAAGCGTGAATCCATTTTACTTTACTACAATACAAGACGTTCTGTTTTTCAAAAAATTCCTTAATTTTGTTTATTTTATCATTATATTTTACTTATTCATAAACTCGAACATCCCCATATGTTCTAACCTAATATTTATCACAATCAATAATTTGCCCATCAAAATTAATGGACAAAACATTAATACTCTTGATTCCTTTACATATCTGGAAAGCATCATTAGTAAATACGGAAAAACAGAAATTAATGTCAAAGTCAGACTTGGAAAGGCAATGTCAATTTTCAATAGACTCAAATCAATATGGTTATGTTTTTTCATTTACCTGAAGACAAAACTTTGTTTGTACGCATCAATAATCATTCCTGCGGCAATATATGAGAGTAAAACGTGGAAGCAAACGGATAGGATTGACAAGATGGTGAATGTTTTTTAGCGCCGGTGTCATAAAAGTATTTTAAAGATTATTTGACACAATTACATTTCAAATGATAAGATCATGAAAAGAACTGACACTCGTTCACTCCATGACATCATTACAATTAGACGAAGAAAATTACTTAGTCAGCTAGAACGGTTTTAGAGTAGACAATTGTAAATGGTAAAAGAAAGGTTGGCAGACAACTCAAAATTTGGCTAAGAACTATTCGGGAAGATCTAATTAAAATGAATGTTTGATGGAATCAAGCAAAGCGTTTGGCAGAATGTTCAAATACATGAAAACATCTTGTTGTCTCATGTTTTCTTTGAATTAAAAGACTTTGTTGTTGTTGTTGTTTTTGCTATAATTATTGTCTTATTGCCCCATGCTCATTTTTTTAAAGCAAAACGGTTTTGTAATAAAATAATAATAATAAGCATTAATGCATTACTTAGCATATAAATACATTTTTAACATTAACTAAAAGAAATAAATTACAATATCGCAAATAGTAGGAACGAAATACATATAAATGTTGTCAATCGAAGTTAGAACTTTAATTATTTCATTCTGAATTGATTAATACTCTAGATAAGCATGGCAGATATAAATATTTGTATTGATTTGTTTGGAATTTTATGTGCAGACAGGTTCTCCTAATTTTTCGAAAAGCTTTAGATATGTTCAAAACTGTGTGTATTGAATAAATATTATTGTTTTTAATCTTTGATGCAAATTATGTACAGGATTTTAAATGTTGGTTAACAGTGTCATTTAATATGACGGAATATTTTATTTCCGCATATTTTGACACCAAAGATATGCATTTTTTAAAACAACGTAATCTTGTTTCGCTAAATCCGAAAAAACTGATTGGTGAACGATATAACATTGAAGGATAAAAACACGATGCAACAAATAATCTGGTAATATAATTATCAATATGTAGTTTTATTAGTCTTTATATTTAGTAGCACATGGATTTGGTTTGCTATATACGTGCATCCCAAAATACTTCATATTGTTACAAGTACATATGTTTGTCTGATTTAATTTAAACGCTTTTTTTAAGTTCACTGTTTCTGTTTGGATGCCTTGTTGTAACTTTAACCAGCTTACATTCAGATAGATTAAAATTAAGATAGAAGTTAGTCGACTACTTTTAAATTTTATTAATTGATTGTTTAAATATTTTTACATTTGAAGAAATGTTTGTTGACTAGACCATATTATCACCAAATTTAAATAAATGTAATGGTTGTAAATTTTGCCCTTTCACGAGCGATTGATAAAATTAATAATCAAGACTGGTTACGCAGTTCAGAGTAGAATTGTTGTTTTTGTATACACATTAATAATGATTATTACTAGTGTTTAATATAGAGTTGAGTTGGTTAAATTAAAATAATTAAAGTGCAAACTAGCAAGCGATTGTGTTCTGAATTTGTTGATGAAACAATAACTTTGGAAATAGGTATGATTCGTAATATACCGGCTACTTTACAATTTAACATTGATTTACTTATATTTATAGATAAAAATTGATGACATGCAGAGCTTTAATAAATTGCAACCAATTTTATCATATCCAAATAAAGTACTCGCATTGCAATTGATATTTTTTACTTGATTAATTAAATTCTAGTATGCTTGAGTTGCTTAAAGAAAAGTAATCGTTTAATGTTTTGGAATCCATCTTGAATTGATTTGTTTTCGGTTTATTAAACATTTTGTTAATATTTTTCCAAATATTAGTTTTAAATAATTTAAATTATAATGCTTACAATATTTATTTGACAGTGACATTTGTAAACATAACATCCTGTTGTGTTTGAAGATGTGTACAAAATTTTAACTAGATTAGTGAAGCCCGTTAGTCTGAATAAATTAATAGGAGCATGATTATATCATTATATTATATATAATTAAAGTATTTTCGTGCACATTAATAAAATAATTAAGTCACTAATTATAGAAATAATTAACTTCCATGGTGCTAACAGAATGTGATATGTAAGCATTTATAATGTCAATACTTTCATAATGCAACATATTGTTATTTCTACAGTTAACAATTAGGTACTGAATTTCACTTTAGAAATATTCAATTTTAGCATCAGTGCTGTATTTTTTTATCAACATACGTTGTGAGATCATTGCTCAAGTTTTTAGCACAGTTTTTGTAATTAATCTAAAAAAAAACAAAAATCTATCAAGGTTTACTACAATTCTTGAATTAAAACGCGACAATGTACCTGCGATCTATCAGTAATGAGAGATCGCAAATAAAAAATTGTCCTTTAGTTTAATAAGCATAATAGCGGCAGGGACATCTCTTTAAGTAATTGTAAGGCTTTTTAAAAACTACCGTAATCATTTTTACATTTATTTTAAAAGCTTTTATGCGTACGTATAATAGAAATAGGGTTTTAAGGGATCAAAGTGTATTTCCGTTTAATTTAATTCTGGTTGACTCTATTTAATAAAAATGTATAAGGAAAATTAATTTAGAAAAAACCATATTGGGACAATTAACAATTTGTAAATATTAATGGTAAAAAGTATTTAATTCAGGTGTTACGTATGTTTATATTTGCATATTTTAAATAAAAGTATTTACTCAAATAAGTAGTATTTTGTTTATTACAAACATATTTTACTTTACTAGGATTATTTTACTTAATAAACATATATTTAAACCTCGATGGGCATAGGTTCAAATCCCATCACCGGGACTAAAATGCGGGCCCACGTTCGGCTTTGCTAAAATGTCCACTACTGAAAGATGTTTCTTGTAAAACATTCAAAGTAATAAACATAAAATAAATAATAAAAATAATAATAAATATTTACTTATTGGATATTATAGAATAAAAATACGTAACCAGATAAGTTAATTACAATATTACGAAAGATGTATATACAATTACGTTTATTAATTGTTTTATATTAACTTTGTAATGCATTTAATGTTATTTTTATTTGATTAACTAAATACATATTGCAAAGGTTGATACAAAGCTAAATTTCTAACTTAGTCTGATTGGTTGTATTAAAACCGATCTTGGTTTGACTCTCTTAAGTATAATACAATCAAAGAATATAACTACTAAAACCACATTGAAATAACATTACAAAATTGCATTTGACATACGTATAATACTGCCGGGGTGGTCTAGTGATACAGCTTTCTACTTGTATCTAGGTGGGCATAGATTCAAATCCTAACAACGGCTTTGCTTAAAAGGTCGACTACTGAATAAAAATAAAATAGAAAAAAAATAGAAAGAGGTTTTATTTTGAATTGACAAATTAGAATTGTCAGATTTAGTGGAATAATGAATCAACGTGGATACAGTCAACTAATCAGATTTACTGTAAATAATAAATTTACAGGATCAAGTTTAACAGCCCATAGCTTAGTGGTTAAAGGCGTCATGGCCTTACACCAGATAAAGCGTGGGTTCAAATTCATGTGTGTGTGTGTTAAAAACTTAAAATGTATGGACTGTTAATGATTCTAAATAAGGATAAACCAGTTGTACAGTTCTTCATTATGAATTAAATCTAAGTAGATTTATTATTATTATTTTTTAAATTTTTATGTTTGCTACTTTGAATGTTTTACGAGAAACATCTTTCAGCAGTGAATTTGACAATTGTAAATAAAACAAAATCCCTTAAAAACTCATCAATAAGTAATGGTTTTAAAGCCACCAATATGTGTAAAATGGTTTACATTAAAATGTAGTTTATTACCTATTTCTAGTTAATACTTATTACTTTAAACAAACTTATGTGTGTTTAAAAATAATGCTCTATTCTGTAAGCAAAAAACTGTCTGTTAGTTTTCTAATAGTAATAATTTGTTTTTGTTAAAATCGAATTATTTTTTTGCAACTGTAAATATTGGAAAAAAAATTGAACATATTAAGTGGAAATATTTATAATATTTTGCTAAGTGCCAAATGTAAATATTAAAAATAAATTATTTTTACGTTAATTATTTAATATTAAAGTGTGCTAATTATTTGATATCATATTACATTTTTATAATTTTTTGTTTTTTAAATTATAACAATTTTAAATTGTGTATAGTCTATATAAATAAAAAGATATAAATGTAATTTTGTGCAAATTTATAACTTGGTCGCGGTTTGCACCGTAGACCGTTTCAGACAGGAAGAGGGTTTAAGCCTAAGATTAGGTATATTGTTTCTGTAAACTGACGATCGCTAAATAAATAACATGATGGCAGTAGTTCATCAAACTGTGGTAAGGAAGTGCAAAGCACAATCCTCATAACGGTGTTTAGCGATATCTGATTAGAATTTTAATATTCTATATGCACAGCATTCAAAGCCAAAATGTAGTGTACAATCTTGTTGATATGTGCTGTTTAGAACAAAAAGGTTTTAAAATCAATCAATTAATAATAAAACAATAGTTCATGTTTAACACAATATTCCTACTATTATAGGTACTCTTATTGCCAAATGTTTGAAGGTTGAGAAAGTTTTTGAAAGCAATTGTTTAAACAATAAACCGACACAAAATTATTATTGTTTCTATTGAACCAGTAAGTACAAAAATTAATTTTATTTCATATGAGAAAAGTGTTTTTTATTTCAATTAGAATGTCTCTCGTTTTTCTGCTTTATCATTGTATCGTTTTGTTGACATTTTGTCATTTAGTGATTATTATACTTAGTTGTTACATTAAATGCACATACAAATTTAATTTGTATTTAAGTACATGCATAATAGTTACTCACATAAAATATATTTATGTTTAACGTAAGGGTTTTATAAAAAAACCTTTATAATAACCGCGTAAAATTTAATTATATATATATATATATATATATATATATATATATATATATATATATATGAATGTAATAAAAACAAATGTAATAATTTTCAGTTGTATCAATAAATAATTATTTTAGTGTTAAACTTATGACGAATTTATCATTTTGCTTTTAAAATAGTTTAGAAAAACTGAAAAAAATAATTTTTCATGTGAAAGTATTTTATCAATTATTGTTCAAGTGTATATACATTACCTTTTTACTAATACATATTTGTAACAAAAACACTATTCATTTTATTAAGTATTATTGTTTAGACTATTTTTAAATATATACATTTTAGTATAATTGTAATTAATAAACATGTTTAAAAATATGACGCTTTTTTATGTATTACAAAATAATTAAATAAAAATTGCAATGAAATTGGTTTAGCTAATTAAGCACTTTACACGTGTAATTAAAATATACATTTTGACTATTTACACATTTTTAAGTAATGCACAGATTTCAAAACGATTGCCATTTTAGGTAGAATATAATCTATTAAACGGAATATTAGTATTGTGATAATAAATAAAAAATGTATCTAGTTGGTAGTGTAAAAACAAAGTTAAGATAAAAATTTAGAACTATTTTTTATAATCCATAAATATTTTACTATTATTGAAATGTAGAAAATAATATGTACAATTCTTTGCATAAAATCTGTTTTTTTAATATTTGTGTTTTTTAACTTTATATTTTTATAACTAAATTATTTACAAATTATTACAAGTATATGTGCCTCCTGTAATTATTTTTGTTGTTTTAAATGCAGAGTATATGGCTTCCCATAAATTTGCTTCAATAAAATACCACCAAATTATTGTTGTTGTTTTATAACGTTCTTTTTTTTATTTTAATTATTTTAATATTTATTACTTTGAATGGTTTACGAAAAACGCATTTTTCAGCAGTAGACATTTTAGCAAAACCGAACATGGGCCTGAATTTTAGTGCCGGTTGTGGGATTTAAACCCATACCCACCGAGGTCCAAATTCGAGCGCTGTACCGCTGGACCACTCACACATTAAAAAAATTATTAAATTTAAATAAAACCGATCAGAATCTATAAAGAACTAAATAAAACAAATCAAAATCCATAAAGAATTAAATAAAACCAAACAGAATTTATAAAAAATTAAATAAAACAAATCAGAATCCACGAAGAATTAAATAAAACCTATCAGAATTCACAAAGAATTAAATAAAACCTATCGGAATACATAAAGAATTAAATAAAACTCTAAATGTTTAACGAAACAACTACAATATACACATGCATATATAACAAGTTTTTATTTTAGTATATTGTTTAATTTTTAGTACATTATACAGTAAAATATTTAAAACAAATTGTCAATAGTTTATTTTTAATGTTTATACTAAATTAATAACCAGTATTTACAATCTGTCAAATAACATATTTAGTGGTTATTTAAACTTATGCTAAAAAAATTACTCAAAATTTATACTTGTTTTTAAAATACATTATTTCGCATTTTAAACATAAATTATATAGAGAAGGGATGCCTTATGTAAATTATAAAATTGTCAGCATTTTATTGTAAAAACGTTTTTATTGAAATGCAACATCTATTAATTTTTATGATAAATTAGAAAGAATCCATTTTTACCTAGAAAACGATATTTTCGTAAACAAAGTCAATACGCTAGAGAAAATTATCTTTTTATGCATGAATATTTTTCAAGATGAAAAGAGATTATTTTTAATCTAATAAAAAATGTATTTTTTAACAAACAAAAATCTTTTTTAGTGAAGAACCGAAATATGTTACATTGTTCTAATAGACATTGAATTGTAGTGTTTATAGTGTTTTTTTTTAATTTTTAGACATATTAACAATTTAACGCTTGCGTGACAATAGCGTAATTATATAATCTGTGTTTATTAATAACAGAAAGAAAATGCACCGTTATATATATATATAATTTGATACAGTACATAACATGTTCAAAATGCATATATTATAAACGTTATGCCTTTTTATCAAACGATTAAAGAAATGTTGTAATTGATTGTATCTGCTGAATAGAATTGTCTGTTAGTATCGGCATTATAATGGATATAAGCAAATAAATAAAAAGTATCTATCTGTTGCTTTAATCGCAATTTTTTAATTTTACATGTTCAATAAAACATGTCAAAAGTATTTTGAATTTCTGTTTGTAAATTTATTATACTTAAATTTATAGATTACATTTAATGAATTAATTACAAAAAAAATTTAATTTTGATAATTTATTGTTTTTTAGCCGATTTCAGCAAAAAATAACTATTCAACTGTTGTTATTTTACAAAAGTAGATAACTAGTAAAATTATTATGGAAAGAAAGATTTCCAAAATTATGTACATCAGACGCAAACCTGTATGGCCCAATGATTTAATACAGTTGAAAAGACAAAAATAGATCACTTGAATAATTAACGCTTTTTTTAAATAAATATTGACGTTTGTTCTATTGGAACAATACAATTTATTCATTTGACCGCAAAATTTTATTTAAAAAATACTTTTTAGGGAAATGACTTGTTTAATAACAATTTTTGTAAAAATAATTGAAATTACACCATTAACAGTTCAACCAAAAGCTGTTAAGTTTACTACTATTAATGACATTTTGTATTTGTAAAAAAGTATGTGTTGTAAAACACTAACAATACAAAGCATATCAAAAAAACAATTATTATTCTCTATAATAAGGCGCAAACGTTTATAACATAAAATATAAACAGGCAGTTTTAAGAAATTATTAGACAGTGTTAAGCATTAAGCAAGTATATGCTTGTTTTAATTACATATAAATTTAAATGTAACATTTTAAAAATATTTAATACAGGAAATTAATAAAAAAAATTATATGTTTTATTGTAAATGTTACATAAAAGTTAAATACAATTTCAAATTTTATTAGAAAAACATTTTTAAATAGTAATCACAAATTATTGTTTATCTACAAGCATAATTTAAGATTATTTTAGTAACACCGGATATATTGTTCAATGCATAGCACACATATATATATATATATATATTTATATAAATGTTAAAAAATAATATGTTATACATTTATAAATTGGAAATAAAATAAGCGTTTAAATTTGTTTATGTATTACTTTACAACCCTTAATAATTTTTGTACTATTTTAAATGTTTTACGAAAAACATCGTTTGAGTAGTAAACATTTCAGTAAACCCGAATGAATCCGTATTTGATGTTAATAGTAAAAATCAAGCCCATATTACCTAGGTTCGAGTCAAGCACTGTACCGCTATATATATATATATGTTTGTTTAATAAAAATATTAGAAATTATAATAAATGTGAGAATGCATAATTTTGTTTATTTTATATTTTTTTCAAAGTTTTTTTTAAATTATTATTTGTTATTATTATAATAACTCAACCTAGTTTGGATTAAAAATGATTCAATCTAGCCAGTCCCAAGCCTTGATAAAGGAGGAGGATTTGAGCACAAGGTTAGCAACCTGGTTTCTGTAAAAAATTTACACTAATACGGAAACAATAAGAGGACGCAATTCCGGAAAACAGCGGCAAAAAAATGATCGCACGTATCTGGATGACAAAGTTACACAAATGACAGGGTTGAGTGAAAGCCGTAATGAAGCTCAATCTTCAATTTGCAAAATTTTTAATGTCAACGAGACTTTGTTACTGTTGTTGTTGTTGTTGTTGTTTTGCTATAATTTTTGTCTTAATACCCCATGTTTATTTTTAAAGCAAAAGGGTTTTGGATAATATAATAATATATAATATTATTATGATTATAATCATTATTTAAATGCTTTAGAATCCTTTTTTACAAAGTAAATATTTTTTAATATTTCACTGTTTTAAATATTTTACTATAATATCATTTGACAACAAAAATGTTAGCCAAGTTTATTGTAGGTAATGGAGATAAAAGTCACAGCTATCCAGTTTTAAGTTGCCCACTATACCATTACAATATCCCGGTGTATAATTTATATAACAATTAATTTATTGTTGATTAATGTGTTTATTCTATTTTTTTTAACAATATTCTATTCTATCTTATTTATTTTTACTACTTTGAATGTTTTACGGAAAACACATTTTTTAGCAGTAGATAATTTACCACAGCCAAATGTGGGTCCGCATTTAGTGGAATTCGAACTTATGTTCATCAAGTTTACAGTTGAGCACTGTACAGATAAACTATAATTTGTAAGCATTAAATTCAGTGTTAACGTTCTTATTATTTGGAATTAAAATATCACAAAATAATTAATTCATTTTTGATTGCAAATGTTTTTAAATAGTGTTTTAATGTGACTTTACTGTGTTTACAATAGCTATTTTATTAAAAATAAGTTTATACATATTTTACTCTAAATTATTGAAAAAGCTAATTGTAAATATTATTTATTTATTTTTATTTATTTACTTTAAATGTTTTAGGGAAAAATTATTCAGCAATAAAAATTTTATCAAAGCCGAACGTGGGCCCGCATTTTAGTGGGTCGGTGGTGGGATTCGAACTCATGCCCACTGAGGTCCAAGTCAAGCGTTGTACCGCTAGACCACCCCGGCAAACGGTCAATTGATCTGTTCGGAATTTAAATCCGGGACCTTTTGCACTTATAGATCACCAAGTACATTTTGATACGTAAACAACAAAGGGGAAAAATGAATTCATTTTAAGATAGAAAAGATTTCTTACATTTCTCAGTTACCTAGATTAGTTATTTTTTAAATCAGAAATTGTAATTTACAAAATTTTAGTTGGTGATTATAAAAACATAAAACAAAAAATATATTTTATTACTTTTATTGCTAAAGGTTAAGCCAATTTTTATTACAAAATAAAAATGTGGAGTTGTGTTTTATAATAATTAATCAAAGTTTATGAATTTTTATTTTAAAGCAGATTAACCGGTAATTAAAAAAAACAATATAAATATTAAATAAGGTATAAATCACAGACAAAATTGTAATAACTTTTATTTCGGGATGTTTCATAAAATTTTATATTTGACAAACATTGTATTGGCTTGATTTTGAGCAAATGACATTATTAAAAAGCAAAATATATTATGAAATGTATGCAGTAGTGTTTTTTTCCAGTAAATTAATATATTTTTAAGCAAAAATTATTCTTATCAATATATATTAATAAAGTTATAATAGTATATTATTTATAATTTAATTTATAATAAAAATCCTTTTGTAAATTAATAATATTTCTTATTAAAGCGAAACTATATGAATTATTGTAAGTTAATATTAATTTAAAGTTTAATGTCTACGTTATAAACTACTTCTGAATTACTTTTTACATAATAATTGGTAATAAAATTATAAACAATAAACCTATTGTTTAATATAATTGTTTAATTTACTTTGCTAGATTTATTAACGTCATCTTTAACTAATTTGAGAAAAATGTACCGGTGTGGTCTAGTGGTACAGCGCTCGAATTTGAACCTCGGTGGGCATGGGTTCAATCTAACCACCGGAACTAAAATGCAGATCTACGTTTGGCTTTGCCAAAATGTCCACTGTTAAAAGATAATTCTTGTAAAACATTCAATGTAATAAACATAAAATAAAATAAAAAAACAAACAATAAATACTTAAACAAGATAATGTAATTTTTTGCCAAACACATTATTATTATTATTATTATTATTATTACCATTAATATTATTTTAGGCTTACTGGCATGTATGTTACTTTTATAATTTAATTATTGCATTGAAACATTCGCTTTTACAATTTGGAATTATTAGTACTAGACGGAAGCCTTCCGTTTAAAGAAGCTATACATAAATTAACCTTTACAATTTATTTAAGTACCAAGTAAGGCAGCGCGATGTTCAATTATAAGCAACGATACACGATTATATTTGTTTCTAGGATATCAGTTACAGGCTAATTGTTAATGTTGAGTTAGTTATCTACATAAATTTATAATAATACTTGAAATATTATGCTTATAAAATGCTTGTGCCAAAAAAAACACGCGTTTATTGCAAAAGTAGAGATTTATAATTGGAATTATTGTCTGGTTTTTTTAAACCATTGTTGTACAATAAAAAACTTATAAAATATTTAAACAATAAAACCAAAACATGAATGTATTTAAATAAAATATTAAATATTAAATAATACAACATAAAATAATGTAAATTCTAGTTAAACTAAATACAATGTTTAATATTATGTTATATATCTTTAATGATAATTATACTTTTATTAATTAGTTTTGTTATTCCTATCTGTATAAATATATAAAGATAATATTTTTAATATCAAAATAAAATAAAGAAAGTTTTGAAAAAAACAACATGCATTATTCAACTGGAACATGTTTACTTTGAAGAAAAATAATAAATGTAACAAAAGAATATTATTTCCACAATATAAATAACACATTGACTCCAAGCATTTTTAATATTCTTTGCAATAATTATTAATACAAATTTCAATCTGTATATGTTAGTAAAAAATAAGAAAATACATACAATGCTATATTATTATATTGAAATAAATAAACCTATTTTGAATATGAACCTGTATTGTTTATAATACAATTTATACAATTACCCAATGCACTAAGTTATTTTTAATTTTTTCAAAACCTTCATTTTGGTGTAACTCCAGATGCAAATATGTAGACATTTGCATGTAAACTTTAAAATGATGTAGTTTAAATGCAAAATAAACGAAAAGTCAAAATACGATGTATGCCAGCATGAAAACCGACATTTAAATATAAATTGATAAACGTAAATGTTAAAAACGGTAATATTATGAGAAAACGGCATATTATATTTTCTTAAAAATATGTAAAATTAAAAAAATTATAATAGTAACTAACGAAATAAATAAATTAATTAATAAATAAAAGAAAATGTAGACTAACCAATTTCTTATTTGTATAATTGTTAGTATTTATAATTATTGGCACAGAAACTTAAATCAGTTTCTGTTAGGAATATTGTAGAATTATTACAAATACTCGTGTTTAATCTAAAACATTAGCATCAGAAATTATTTGTTATTTTTGAAAGACCAATTATTATTCATGTCAAAAAAAGTTTTTTTAACAGTTTTAATTATCAATTTCAAATTTTACGACACTGGACTTATTAAACACGCAAATGTTCTTTAAACAACACGTCAAAATTTAATAATATTCACAAAAGTTTTTTTGTAAAAATAAAACTCTTTATTTCTTTAAAAATTAAATTGTTGCCTAATTTAACCGATATCTTTGATGGGTTTATTTACAATTGCGTTTTATTATTTAACTAAAGATATTTAGCAAATACAACTATCTTAAAATTTTTGAATGGCAAAATTCGGTAAAACATTTAGCTTGCTCCTCATGCTATATGTGATGTTAAATCCATATTTAAATTATTTAATAATTGAGAAGTACGTGTGTGCCGTAAATTAAACCGTGCACGTGTACATTGAACTGTTCATTTTTTATAAACATATTATACTTTTTATTAGTTACTCATTTTTATTTATCAGTAATAAACACGAGTCAGAATAATATTATAAGAATGACGTAATATAAATAATGTGGCATAACTTACACACACAACACACAAATAGCTACACTTAAAACTTAATAGCAGGGAATTTAATTTAGCTAGGCAGACCCGTTTTTGTTGAAGTGCCCTACAAGTTTTGTTAGAAAAATAACAATTTTTGGAAAACAGTAAACCCAGAAAAAATACATGTATAGGAGATACTTATTTAATTTTATTTAGCAAATTTTTTACATTACATAAACGTTTCAAGTAGAAAATTTGCTTGCAATTATAAGTTATTTAATTGAATAAAATTATTTATATAATAAATTTAATTATTTATGATAAACAAGTTAATTTGTAAACAATATTGTTTATTCATGTGTTTTTCAATTATATAATAATGATAATAATAATAATAATAATAGCAAACGCTATATATATAATAATAATAATTTTTTATTGTGTCTTGCAATTATAATGTTTCTTTGCATATGTTAATTTATGTAAATTAATTTTTAAAATATCTAGTAATTTGAATTACCAGTTTAAAATACAAAATAAAATTATAATAACTGTGTTTAGAGTAATACAATGCTCATAAAGCAAAACTTTTTAAATGGTTTTTTAAAATATATGTATAAATATAGTAGGTAGATTGTAACAATTTATTTCATGTTTCAATAAATTTAGAATTAATTTTTTAATTATGCCATATTTTAAAACTTTAAAACTATATTGTACGTATATATATATATTGTTTGTTTGTTTATTGTGTATTAATTATTACTGGTTGGATGCATTACAATTACTATTTATCAGTAAGTAAACATTTTGAGTAATGCAAAACAAGAGCCTACATTTAGTGTCGGTAGTGTCATTCAAACCCTCTCCCACTCAATTTGGGGTTAAAAAATGTATCACCAGATCAATTGGATACATTTGTTAATATGTCAATATCAATATTGAGAAAAAAACAGTCATTTGTACAAATGCCGTACAAAAAAATACATAAAAATACAAAAAAAATACATATTACATTTCTAAATATTTTATATTTTTGTTAAATAGACAAATAAATGTAGATTTTAAAACAAAATACAGCTTCAATGCGTCACACAAGGCTAGAATGTTAGACTCAGTAGTGCGTGAGCATAACTTTGAGTTTCAGCACCCCCCAATTAACAAGATGACTTTGTTTGCATTTTCAAAATGCCCCTATGACTTAAACAATAAAATAAGACAATAAGAAAATTAACAAAACTATAATATAATAAAAATATTCGTCGATGTTACAACTAACATTAATTGTAGAAAAACATAATCACAATACTACTATTAATAAAACAGTAAAGCAAATTTTATCACTAGTACCACTGCTAATAATAATAATAATACTAATAATGATAATAATATTAATAATAATAATAATAATAATAATAATGATAATACTACTATTACTATTGTTATTATTAATAATAATAATAATAGTAATAATAATAATAGTGATATTAATACTATTACTATTACTAATACTACTAATAATAATAATAATAATAATAATATAATTTTAATAATAGTAATATTATTAATAGTACTAATACTAGTGAGAAAATAATAATAATAATAATAGCAGTATTAATAATAATAATAAAAAAATATTAATAATAATAATAACATCGCTAATAGTAGTAGCAATAAAAATAAAAATAATAATAATAATAATAGGAATAATAATAATAGTAATAATAATATATAATAATAATAATAATAATAATAATAATAATAATAATAATAATAATAATAATAATAATAATAATAATAATAATAATAATGTTAATAATATTAATATTATTGGTAACAAAAATTATTATTGATGAACTTTAACGTATATGGAATTTTGTTTAATAGCAATACTGTTACAAGTTATCTAACTTTTCTAATTTCCAACATAAATAGACTATGATGTCACGTTTAAAATATAAACTGTCCTTATTTTTCCTTATTATTGTTAAACATTGAACGTTTGTATTTGTATTGTGCTTTTTTCTGTATTCAACAAATCGTTTGTTATACTCGTAGCATTATTCCAGCTTTGTCTAGCATTAGCCATATATGTGTAACGCGTGCATTGTGTACATTGATGCTTTAAAAATGTGTTTTTACAACGTGAAATGTTAGTGTTAACTTGAAATTTTATTGTAAGTTGATACATAAGTTCATTATTTTAAATTCATAATGTTACATATATATATATATATATATTATTTTTAATTATTTAATTATTTTAATGCATTTTACTTGTACAATTTTAAAAATAAATAAATTGTTCCTTAAGAAGAACAAAAATATTACTACAAATTTTTGCAAAAGTTAAGGTATTTTAAATATCAAACGTTAACGTAAATTTTTTTTTATAAATTGTATGTCTCCAAGATCAAGCAACTAGTTGAAATAAAGTTTTAATAAATAATCTTTTTTCATTTCTTTAAATAAAAAATTGAATTTTAGACAATAACGTTCAATTTATTTAAATTAAATATTAATACAAAATGTACAAAACGTAGTGTGCTATGACTATGCTTTTTGTTTACAAAATTAAATTAAATTAAGGTAAGTGCTTCATTATTTATTTATTTTATTTATTTATTTTTATAAACAATACAATATTCAAAAAGATGGGAGTTAAAAAAATTGACCAAGACAGACTACATTATTAGCCAACAAAAAATGAATAATTAGTCACTGAATAAAAGTAGGAATTTAATTACTGCAAACATCTTCTTAATAGCAAAAAACATTCTTCGTCTAAATTAAAAACGATTTTAATTAAAATTAGCTTTTGTTACTAATTGTACAATATGATCTAGCGGTGCAGCGCTCGAATTCGGACCTCAGTGAGCATTGGGGTTTGAATCTCATCACCGGCCCACTAAAATGCGGGCGCACGTTTGGTTTCGCTAAAATGTCCACTACTGAAAGATGCATTTCCCGTCAAAACATTCAAAGTAATAAACATGAAAACAAAAAACAAACCAAAAACAAAAAATATCGTGTTTATTTTTTAATTACACACTATTAGAAAATGATTTTAAAAAATGCATTAAATTAAATCTTAATGTACATAAAAGAACAATTTAATTAACATGTTCTCTAATTAATTTTGAACGTAAAAATGTTAAGTTATTAGACTGATAACTCCACTTAGTTTGGATCAGAAATGATTCAATCTAGCTAATGCCAAGCCTAAATAAATAAGGAAGGTTAGAGCGCGCAAAGCTAGCAACTTGACCTCTGTAAAAAAGAAGTAATCGCATATATCTGGATGACAGAGTTACACAGATGACAAGGTTGAATGGAAGCCGAATAAAAGCTCAATCTTCGAGTTGCAAAATTTTTAATGCCAACGAGACTTTGTTGTTGGTTTTTTTGCTGTAATTGTTGTCTTATTGCCATATAATTATTTTTAAAGCGAAGGGATTTTGAATAATACATAACATAATATTAGACTGATACATAATTGACATTAATCCAAGCCAAACGTTGACCCTTATTTAAAAATGTAATAAATGTTTATTAATTTTGTAAATGGCAAATCTATGTAAAATAGTTGTAAACCGAATTTCTCCCTACCGGTCTTGACAAAGCTTCCTTAAATAATTATTTATTAAAAATGTTTTGTAAAATGTTCCAGTTTAAAACAATCAAAATCAAATAAAACAGTAAACTGGAAAAAAAGTTAATTTACTTTTATACATAATTATTGTCTACTTTTAACAATTAATTTAACACATTTGTTTTCTTATTTAAATTATAGTCAAAATACACAATTTACAAATTAATATGCAGAAAAAAGCTCCTATCAATAAATTATAATAAAATAAGCATGTGCGTAAAATGCTTTTTTTATAAAAAAGGACACTTACTCCTAATTGTTACTTTTCAATGTATCAAACAATTAATTCCAGGAAATACAATTTGGGCAAACAAAAAAAATGTTTTGTCTAAATGTAATGAGCAGTTTTTAATTTGAATTTCAATCTTTGACATTTTAATCAAAATTATTTTTAATGTTTACTTTATAAAAACTAAATTTTTTGTTCTCTATTGCAATTGGTGTTTACCTCTAATTGGTTCAAAATGATATCCTTCAATTCTATTGGTTACCCACAATAATAGGAAAGCGTTTTTCAAAAAACATTCATTTATAAAAGATATTTGTTTACACATTTAAAGTTTTATGGTTTTAGTTACATAGAAGTTGTAAAATGTAATAGGTGTTAGTTTTTTTATAAAAATTATTATTATTATTATTATTATTATTATTAGTATTATTAGTATTATTATTATTATTATCATTATTATTATTATTATTATTATTATTGGTATTATGATTATAATTATGATTATTATTGTTATTATTTTTGCTATTATTATTACTATTATTATTATTATTATTATTATTATTGGTATTATGTTTATAATATCTAAAAAAAAATTTATTCGTTTATTCATTTTTCTTAATGACCGGATTACTTCTTTATTATTTTCCACATTTATACGGCATATTTCAAGATCGACTTTGGTGGTTTGATAGGCGTAACAAACGTAGAAGTATAACAAGTCTTTTTGGATAACAGACATCACCATTGTGACTGCTCACTGTTTGCAAGAATTGACAAGACCGTCAGAATTAGTTTCCTCAGTTTTCTAGTTACATATGGGATATATATTTAATAAGATATCTTTTAAGTACTCTTGGTGTACGCTAGTACCCATCGGCTGAAGCGGAAGCACAGTTATATTGCTCTGCACTCGGTCCCTGTTGTTATATATATATATATATATATATATATATATATATGCGCTTATGTGCACATAGTTCAAGATGCACCATATGAAGGAAACCCAGTAAATAATATTGCCATTATTAAAAATTAAGACTTTATAAGCATTACTCAAATCATTAAGATTAATGGTATTTCAAAGCTCTATATAATACATTCTGAACTCAAGTTAACATAAAACAGAATCCAAGTGGTGGACCTATCAAACAGGGAATGTTGCAATTATTAAAAATTCAAACTTTATAATTATTATTAAAATCCTTTCAATTATTAGAATTCAAAACATTTTCTAATATATCTCATTGCAAATACGATTAAATTTTTTATAGTAGAAAATATCACGTGTTTTGGGAATTTTGTCTATTTATATTAAACAATTTTAAACACATGCAAATATAACAAAAATATGCATAAATGCAATCAAATATATTTACTATTGTTTTGGTTTTTTAATACTTGATTGATTATAACAAGTAGCTACTTTTCAGCAAATGGAAATGTAGAAAAAGCAGACAAGTCATTTTGTGCCAATGGTAGAGTTAAAATACATACCTACTTAGTTAGTTTTGAGTGTAGTGTTCTACCAACTCTACCATATCGGTAAATGTTTAAACTACTTTACAAAATTGGGCCTGATTACATAATATTATATATTGTAATGATTTTTTTCTATCTACATGTGGAAGTAAGATACACATATACACACATATACTTTACTTTCTTATCATATGAAATAAGTTGTTCCAGACAACCTATTATTTATATAAATTATTATTTTTGGACAAATTTGAGAAATCTCCTGGCTTAAATTTTATCAAAAAGTTTATATATTTTTTGGTTTAATTTAAAATACGGTTGGAAAAACGTATTGTTGATGCTTTGAACTTTTTTATTATTTATTTTTAATAAAAACAATAATAAATATAGGTATAATAATAATAATAATAATAATAATAATAATAATAATAATAATAATAATAATAATAATTTTTATAAGAAAACTAACATTAATATTAATAATAAACACAATAATATTATTATTACTAATAAAATGAACAACATAAATAGTATTAATAATAATTATTATTGTTATATTTATGATACTAATAGTAGTAATAATGATAATAATAATAATAATAATATTAATAATAGTGAACATATTTTTAAATGTTTATTTTACAAACAATAAGCTTACATTGAGTGTTGGTGGTATCGTTCACACTCATATTTGCACCCTTTCAAGTATTACGCTTACCGCTGTGAATATTGATGATAAACGTTACCATTATATTAATAAGTAGTATTCAAATGGCAATACTAATGTCTCCTGGCAAAATAAATATGTCTTGTAAACTATTAAAGTTGTAAAAGTACTAAATTATTCCTGTTTTCAACATTATATTTTTATCTAAACTAAATAAAGTTTGCTTCATTGTGATTTTAAAAATCGTAGTTAATAAAAACTGTAACTACGTCTTTTTAAAAAATTAAATAAAACGAAAAAAACAAACTTTTTTTTGATTAATTAATATATTTACAAATAAATAAATTTAATTAATTAAAACATTAATTACATAACACAAACATTTATGTAGCATTCTTCATTTTTTTATTAACAATTTAACAAATAAACAACATTATGTTTTTGGTTACCCACTCATTATACCTATTGTTGGTTATATTTCAAAACACAACAAATCTATTTTTCAACATTTAATTAATAGCAATAAACAAATTAAAATTATTCAAAAATGGTAAAACATATTATGGACAATTAACAAATCCATCGTATTGAAAAGTGTAAACAATGGTTTATACACTAGGGCCGTAAGAAATGATACAATTTTAATGCAATTCTGTATTATAGAATAAAGCACTTTTTGGCAATATATACATTGCAAATTGGATTCATATTGAATATTTTTTAACTGTTTTAAACGATTTATAAAAAATATTTTTTCAGCCGAACATTGTACCGGTGATATAGAGGTCGAACCCGTGCCCATTCCACAATTACTTAATATTATAAATACGGTTGATGTGATTGGACTAGTTAAAAATTATTAGTAGTACCAAACCTTTCAAGTTTTATACAAACTAGAGAGGAGTTATTTCCCTTCTTAGCAGCAGTAATAATGGACAGCACTTGAAGACATTGGACAGTTAATACTAAACAAATTTATTATAAATACTAAAGTAACACTATTTATATGTATATAATACTACTTATAACTCACTGGAAAATATTTTACTTGAAAACCTGAAACACAATGTCTTCGAATTATAAAAGGTTTACATTGCTGATAGTTTTACCAATTGTATAATGCTCTCAACTGGCTTGAATCAAGTGTATTTTTTATTTGGTATATCTTCCAGCATCAACACCGGTGCCCGTTTGAGTACGTTTCGTGTCCAGTTGCCGACCAAATGTTTCTATTCAAGGGTAAAATGTTATAATTGGCACTATTTGCTTAAATAATAAATTTACTTGGTTTCAGTCAATCACAGCTGTTTTACATCCTTGTTTAAAATCATCACCAGTGTACATTTCTCGAAGTTCACATACAAACTTTAATCCACACCCTTTCTGGTGTCAGGCTAATGTCTTAATTACTAAAATACTGGTGGTTAAAATTGGCCCTATAAATGTATTATTTATAGTGAATCAAATCAATGGAACTTATCTAGTGTTCTCAAATGTTATAGGTTTCTACCGCTAACACTCAAGTGAGTGATCCTTTTGACTTGGACTTTTTTCATATAAGTCGTGAAATACTGCACACAACATTCAAGTAATGACAACCGAATAAAATAAATCTGACATTATAATAACACTAGTTTCGATCAGAAATGATTCAATCTAGCCAGTCTCAAACCTGAACACAATTGGACGGTTTGAGCGTAAAAACATTATACTGCTACAAGAGGATGCCATTCCGGCAAACAACGGCAAAAAAGTAATCTCCCGTATCTGGATGACCGAGTTACACAGATGACAGGATTGAGTGAAAGCCGAAGGGAAGCTCAATCTTTAATTTGCATAATCTTTAATGCTAACGAGACTTTGTTGTTGTTATTGCTGTTTTGCTGTAATTGTTGCCCCATGCTTATTTTTAAGCAAAAGGATTTTGTATAATATAATATAATAAGTATTGACATAACAATTATTATTGTTTTTATTATTATGATTACCATTGTTAATAACAGTAAAATAATAAATATTATTTTTAGTAATTTTATGATTATTACAATTATTCACACTGTAAAAATTGTTACTATTATTTACTGAGTTATTGTTATTATTATTATTATTATTATTATTATTCTTTTACTTTTTTTGTTATTAATGCAATTAATATTAATAATATTATTATTTATTAACTAAATTGGTGAATGCGACAAATCTCACGATTCTCAGAAGATTAAGATATGATGTTTTTTAATTTAAAAATAATAAAAATTATTGAAACATTTGTTTAAAAAAGTTGTATTTTAGTTAATTAAATAAATCGCAAACCTTACCACTTTATCATTAAAAAAATTAAAAATGAAAATTTATGTGATTTTATTAAGAAAAGTTACATGTTCTGTTTTGAACATAATCAACAGACCATATTATTTATATTATTATTATTATTATTATTATTTCTACTTTTGATTATTCTGTTTTATTAATTAAAAATTATTTTTATAGGATGAATCTATAACTATGTCATAAAGCTTACAGCAACAACAACAACAACAATAATAATAATAATAAATTATAACAATTATTATTAAAAAATAATAATAATAATAACATAATATTTATTTATTTTTACTTTTCATTAAACATTTTAAAATACTAATCTTCTGAAATAGCATATATTTATTTTTGTTACGTTTAAACACAATTAGGAAAATAAACGCTTCAGCAAACTGAACTCTATGCATGTGGAACAAATGGTTACATAGGAATAAAATGTGCTTATTACTAATATACAGCATTCCATAGTTTCTATTTTGCTTTAAACCTTTAATAGGCATATATTGAAATCGGTCTGCACTGTCGTAAACTAATTTTCTAGCTATTTTCAACTATTTACTGTTTTTTAATAAAAATTAAAATATGTCAGCCTTTCTTATTTTTACAAATGTAAAAATAAATAAAATTTATTATATTTAATTATTATTTATTAAAACAATAACAAAAATAGTAACTTCAATTCTAAGTAACTATTGTGCAATTTTTAGTTTTATTACTAAATTTTCTTAATACATAATTAATGTATCGAAACTGAAGTAATTCAAAAATACATGTATTTATTTATTGCAACATTTTATAACCATTGTGTATTTTTGTTATTCTACCATGTAACATAAAAATTACTAATAATTATAAGTAAATGCTTTCCTTTTGACAAATTAATTAAATATTATTGTCAACTTATAATATTTGACAAAACAGTGCAAATCTACATTTAATCCTAAATGTTTTCTTAGGTTTAAAATTTTACAAAAAAAAGATTTTTTTAATAATAAATTAAATAAAACAATTAATTAGGTGTCCAAATTAGTCAAATTTTAGTTTAAATCGAGAAAAAATATTTATTTTTGACAAAAATAGGTATGCTCTGCATAGATAAGATGACGTATTCATGTTAATTTGGCTAAGATAAATAAAACTAGATAGAATTGTAACCGTAATTTCGAAACTAGATGTAGTTATATTCAAAATAATATGAAGGGTATTATTGTGTTTCAAATTTTAAATTGTGGTTACTTTTATAACAAATTATGTCTTTTTATTATTATTATTACTATTATTATTATTTGTATTAAAACGTTTTCACTCTAAATAGAATAGGGTAACAAAATTGTCCCATTTCGTTTTTGTATATTTAAAATTTTAAATTATTTTGAATTTTTGTTCATCTCCATTATCGGAATGAATGTTTTGCTTTCATACAGTTGTTTTATGTAACTATTATTATTATTATTCTTAAAAATAAGCGTCAGACAACAAAATAAAACTAACAGTCAAAAACATGATCTTAAAAACATATGGGGCAACGAAGTGATTCCATGTGTGCTTGAACATGTTGTCAATCGTTTATGTTTAATTCCCTATAAAACATTTATTTCAATTGTATCTTTCTAAACGGTTTGTACCCAAGTTTTCTGCTGACAATCACCTTCAATTGCCTATTATAAAACCATTCTTGCTGGTGACTCGGAATAAGTTGCTTCGTCCAATTGAAGAATTTAGTAGTTAAAGATTAATCTTTTTTTGACTTTTACTTGACATGGTTATCTGGCTTGTATTTTGTCGCTGTTTACCGCAACAACACTCTTTTACTGTTTCTCTAACAATATAGATTTGTTTAAGAAAGACAGGTTGCTAACATTACACTTAAATCCTACCTCTTTATTTAAGTTTGGTACTAGCAGAGTACACATTTAAAAGTGTTAAAAATTGCCAACTAATCGGTGCTATTCCATATACATAATGTTTAACCAATAAATAATTGAACGGTTAACCCATATAACATATTGTTACATAGGCATTAAATATGTATAAAACTATTAAATGTTCCAAATTATTATGTCAACAAAGTTTGCCATTATTCACGGTTCCTAAAAAGCCTTCACGTTTCGTCAACATTATTTATCCAACATTACAAGATAAAATAATGTTACTACAAGTAATTGTGTTTTATCAATTCGTGTTACCATTAAACATTAAAAATTCTTGCAACAAAAATTGCAAAATTAATGCAACTATTAGATAAACCAATGTACAAAAACAAAGTACTTTTTTTAGAAAATAGTTAAAGAAAACATCGCAAATTATTTGACATTAAATTTATTTTGTTTGTTACTTAATTATTTTAAGCGTTTATTTTTATAAAATTTAGTTTTAAATACATACGGTTAAACCATAAAATGCAAAAATGTAATATCTAGTAAAGGAAAACAATGCAAAAAATCAATAATGTTTTTTTTACATTATTTTCTTGTAACAGGAAATGCCAAACAAAAAACAAGTTTTTAATATATATATATATATATATATATATATAATCTATGCTAGGTACGTTAATAATAATTAATAATGCACACAGTTGCATAAGAACTTTTAAAATACCTCACCTATGCAATATTTTAATAATGTATAGAAGTCTGTTTTAAAAAAATCAAACGTTTTTCATAAACAAAATACTATCGCTAGTATTACCAATTAAAACAAATGTTTGTCGATAGTTATACATAGACGAATTAATGTATACAATGCACTTAAATTTTATATTATAACAGTTGTCAAAATTTTACAATTTGATCGAAAAACATAAAACCTAAAGTTCGGAATGTTTGAGCGCTGTACAATTAATAAAATAGTTCAAATTATATTGAAAACGTAGAACGTTCTTGAATGCATTTTTAAAACATTGCGAAATCTACGCCTAGCCAAATGAAAACCTTTTGGATAAACATTGAAAGCATGAAAATTTAAAAATAATTTGCCAACAATAGATTCGAATGCAAAAGATAATTGCTACTGTCTGAAACGCTTGTAAGAAAAAAATTAATGCAGTTTTTAAATAAAAATAAAAATACTGTTTATGTATATATAATTTTTTTTTAATTATTGCACGTTGTCAATGTTTAAAGTAAAATTTGTTTACAATTTGTACAAGCCTCTGTTAACATGCATGTTATTAAATGTATGTAATTATAGATATGTGAATAGATATATACATAATTGTGGAACTTAGGCAGAACATATGTTTACATTTTTGGCAGTAACCTTTTCAACGTATAATTAAAAGATATATAAACAATCACCACCTTCTATAGTTAACATATAATTAATCAACTTGAATTTTTAATACTTTCTTTTATTGACTATGGTTTTGTTAAATGCTTTTTGGAAATTTATTTTAAGAAACATATTCCAATCTGTATGCATGTGGGGTTGGTTTTGTAGATGAAATTGAAAAATGGCAAATTATTTATTTAGTGTGAGGCAATTATATTCTAAAACAACATATGCAAACTTTTATCCATTTATTTTTCAATTTGTATTTAAATTTCAAATTGTAAACTAAATTTTAAATTCATCTGTTTACTTGCAATAGTCTCCAATTTCTGTGACTTGAAAATAAAATTAATCCAAATAAATTCCTTTTACATTGTAGTGAAAAAAACTATTAAAAACTGTTTAAAGTGAAAATTTCTGTCTATTGACTAATAATTTAAAGCAATGGGTTCCCTTTATAATTCCAAATAAAAATATAAGAAATCGTAAAAAGTAAGATGAATTCATTTCGTATATTTTTATCTAGAACATGTAGATAACAATTTTAGCACAAAGAATTATATCACGAATGTAAAAGCATAATTTTTATAACGGGGTTAAGCAAATTCTAAGACGGTGTATGCCAAACGTTAAAAAACAATATTTCTGTTACCAT